>CM073581.1:84452473-85039630 GCA_037074715.1 Magnolia kwangsiensis | reverse complement strand
GATTTCAGCACTATTTGGGAGATTTTGGAGCTCCAAATGGAGAAATCTTCAAGGAAAGGGGCTGCCAACACCCAATAACTGATGGGTGGTGGTCGGTTTTGGCCAAGGAGGGGTTTAAGAGTGGTTTGGGTCGCCGGGGTTTGGAATGGAGTGCTGAAAATCGAATCTAGGGTATGCAAGGGGGGCTGTTTGTGAAGGAGATGTGGGTTTTGGGGGTTTTCGTGGGATGGGAGGTAGCTAGGGATGATGTGGACCCTGTTTAAGGGAGTGCGCCCGAAGGACAGCACCCCCGGAGCTCGCCGGGCCGGCGATGCATCGCCCCGGCCGGCGATGGCATCGCGCCGGTCAACTTGCAAGTTGACCGGTGGGACCCCATGGGTCTGGTCCCCCATGGTCCCAGGGTCCCAAAAAAGTTGGTCCCACCCCTTGGTTCATAGCATTTTGGTCTCTATGAGCCCAAACATGTGTTCAGGGCTTTCCGGGTCCACATCGCAATCCCGAATACCAAACCATATGATGCAGCATATGAATTTGGGGTAGAAGGAGCCATTACATCTTTCTAGATCCTTAGTTGCTAAAGAAAGTGAAGTTAGAATGGCCTTATGGCCATTTTTCATGAAATTTTACTATTCACTGTAAAATTTGGTGAATGTGCTAATTTGTGTTATTTTCACATTAGGTTTGATGCCTAATATGAAATGGATAATAAATAACTGAAGGTTGAAGTGTTTAGAGAAGGAATTTTGAAGATTTTTGGTGAAACGGGGTTTTTAAGCCCTGGCGATTGATTACTGGAGTCGTGGTCATCCCACAGCCCAAAGATTCACTTTTGCGGTTTAAAACCGCTCATAGGACGTCTCCACCCGACTTCCTACAGCTTAGAAGTGATTCGGGTCGCTTTACGCGACCCGAGATGCGTTACAGACTCGATCTTGCGATCGATCCTTATAGACTTCGCCTATCGGCAAATCTGTGATCCTAGAAGTGTTTCTAGACCCTTCTCGCACCCACCTATGTCAAAGGAAGCGACAGTGTACGTCGCAAGACCATAACCCAGGCCCAGTATACTCTCATTCATGCTCTGATACCAACTTGTAACACCCTGAAAATCGGGGGTCGTGTATAAACTCAACTCCCGAGTTCCAGACCGTCACTTATGCAACAAAAATGGTTATGATTCAATGTTGTCTGATTTAAAGCATTCACATGAGTAAAAGTATACCAAAACTGCAATTCATACTTCAGATCCAGTGATAAAAGCAAGCGGAAGACTAAACAATATATATATCATTGTATGGAAAAACAAAGTAATCTCAACTGTCTCCAAAGTATGACTACATCTCTGAGTCTCATATACATGTAAATAGACAAAAGAATAAGTTCAAAATAGTCCCACTGAAGTCCCCCTCGATCCAGGTCACCTACGGGAAGCCGTCGTGATACTGCATATACGAGAACTCATCCTGGTCCTCGTCAATCTCCGGCTCCACCTCCTGGATCTCGTCGTCACCTGCAACTACAACAGGGTCTGGTGGGTGTTGCAAACACCATCCCGTAACGTGGGAATGAGTGATCAACTCAGTGGAATCATAGAGCAAAGATTAGCATGTTCACAATTCAATCACGCGTTAATAGTAAAGCAGTAAATCAGACAAATCCTAATACTGTTGTTAATGCAAGATGATATGACGTGATGTATGCCCTCACCGACGATCACCCTCATACGGCAACATCTTACGACCGCGGCATGCCACACTCCCTAGAGTGCTCCACATCTTCCATGCACATGCAATGCTATGGTGATATGATTACCAAGTTGTTATTAGTCCATTCAAACAGCAGGATTGGGAAACTAAGGTACCTCCCTTGTATCAATCCCAACACGGATCCTGTCTAGGGTCGTCACTCCTAGTAATCTCATACGATGTACATTTCGTAGGTCACTGCAAGGGCTGCCAGGGCTGTTGCTCGCACTCGTTGCACCGTTCCCCCATCACCTTATCAATACAGGCCTACTGTACTCTACTGCACGGAAGGGTCGTCGCCTCCCGTGAACTCAGAATACGCTCGCGGTCACTACAAAGGGCTCGTCGCCTGATCAGTGTAGGCCGACAGCTAGAATATAGTGTCCCATACCACCATAATCTGCTCACGAGTCAAGGTGCTCATTGGTCACTACGGGGAGGTTTGTGGCCCCAGCGT
The DNA here is from genome assembly GCA_037074715.1 of Magnolia kwangsiensis. Lineage (NCBI taxonomy): Eukaryota > Viridiplantae > Streptophyta > Magnoliopsida > Magnoliales > Magnoliaceae > Magnolia > Magnolia kwangsiensis. The sequence goes on along the minus strand of CM073581.1, from coordinate 85,037,428 downwards.
AGGCCGACAGCTCGACCACGGTGTCCCATACCACCATGCCCGGCTCATGAGTCTTCGTGGATCAAGGTACCACGGTTAATAGGGTTTACAATGGTAAGTTCAGTACCCTAGGTTCAAGCAGTTATGATACATACAAGGTGAACAAACATCGGCCAGTCGGGTTACTTGACGGGCTCGACTAGCGCGATCGCATCTCGAATTGAACGACATGAAGTGCGTAAAACACTTCGCGTGGCCTAACCACTGCCGCCAACTCTCAACACGAATCACATTCATCGACGCGTCGTTCGTGGCTATGACCAGTCAGCCACGAATTCGCTCGGTTACCGACTGCCTGGACTAAGTCAAGTCCCACACATCTATGGAATTACTATAAAAAGGTATTGGAATTGAAATACATCATGTGAGCATGTTAGCACATGTTATAACATTCAACTTAAGCAAATCTTCAAGGCATACTTCCCATGCATATTCAACTTAAGCAAATCCTCAAGTACATACATTCCATGCATGTAATGAAATCATGCATTTTGTCAACATGTAGAAAGTCATTTAGGTCAGCATAATAATTGAAAAATCAATCACAAATTATCAAATAACATCATTTAATTCAATACATACTAATACAAGCATTTATACAAACACATACACTACACACTTAAGTCTACATATAGCATGTGGACCCAAAGTGTGCAACTAGGCGAATCTCTTCGCCAAACTAATTATGCACGCATTCCTAACTTCCTAATGCGACAACAAACCATGTCAATCACATCAGCAAAATATGAATGTAAACAGTACTTCCTACAAATGACTAAAATGCCCTAAATCTCATATTCTTCGTTAGCTTACGAAACGGGAAACGGAGAGCATTTTGTACATGTCAAACGGCGATGCCGTCAAGAATCTACTATTAAACGACATTGAAAGCATTGGGAACCGTCAATCAAAGCGTCTAAAATCCTCACCTAGTGTCTTGTAGACTCGGGAATTGAAACGGAGTGTATATGCTTCGTCTACGGCGAGTAAGGAGCCTAATACATAAGATCCATAAGCTACATCGCTATGGAAACAAGGAAAACTCAAATCAACATCTATTTAGGGTTTTTACTTACCTAGGATCGCGGTGGAATCGCCGGGAAAGCGGTAGAGGAGTGTTGCTTAAGCACGTGCAACACGTAGCACAAGTGGCAGGAAGAACTCTCCCACTCTCTCACAATCTCTCACTCTTTTTCTCTCTCCCAAGCTAGGGCTTCTCTCAAATTCGGATGGGAGAGAGGAGTGAGGGTTTCAACCCCTTTTATAGCCTAAAACATTCCCAAAATAGGCTTGGGAACAATGTTTACTTGGTGCCTAACCAAATCGGGGCCGTTTCGGTCCAAAAGAGCATTTCTGGAGGTTCCCAGGCCAAATGCGGTCGGACTTAAGCTCATGCATACTGGATCTAGCACGCATCCAGTTTTCAGACCGGTTGGGTTCCCAGATCGCACGTGGCGGCCCAGTTTCAGTTTAACGGTCACCGCACCAAGATCAGGCCTATAAGTCTCGTGATATATAATAGATATTTTTCCTGATCCAAGGGTGTAATTTGGCTGTATTTTGACGGTCAGAATGCTTAATACTGATGCGTCAAATTTGTGTGCCAGATTTGAATTTGAAATTCCAACTATGTCCCTATTCACACTCTCTTCGGTCCGGGCTCAATGAAATAACCTGTGATCGTCAGTTGGACTTGATATTCGAAACGATTGCCAAGCCCAGCTAAGTGGTCATAACGGTCTAAGATGGTAGGCATCTGACTTACGACGCGCGGTCTAGATCCAATACAAAGTTTCAAGGAGGTCCCGAGAACAAACCGGCTTAGAGTTTGATCCGAGGCTTTAGAGCATTATAGCACCCTTGGTTCCACTCGCTTCGGGCCTCGTAGAACGTATTTAAAGTGATCAGGGACCATTTCCCAGCTATTCCAACGTTGCACTAGCTAACCTAGTCACATTTTCTAAAGGAATGAATTCCACGCAATTTCGGGTCGAGTTGGTACTCGAACCCAAGTATGGATTTTTCACGGGCGTTACGATCTACCCCCCTTAACAAATAATTTCATCCTCGAAATTTTGTACCTTTTCGTACTCCTCGAGAAGCTGTGGGTAGTTCTTTCTGATCTCGGCTTCTGTCTCCCAAGTAGCCTCCTCCTCAGTATGATGCGTCCATAGTACCTTCACAAGGGGAATCACCTTGCTACGCAGTACCTGCTCCTTCCGGTCTAAGATGCGTGTCGGTCGCAGGATATAAGTAACATCCTCTCCTAACTGCACCTGCTCCCATCTGATGATATGAGAAGGATCAGCAACGTATTTCTTCAGCATAGAAACATGAAATACGTTGTGGACGCTCGCGAGGGGCGTGGGTAAAGCCAATCGGTAAGCCACTGCTCCCACACGATCGAGGATCTGAAATGGACCAATGAATCGCGGTGCCAGCTTCCCCTTCTTCCCGAACCGAAGGACTCCCTTCATAGGGGAAACTCGCAAAAACACATGATCCCCGACTGTGAACTCTAGTGGTCTCCGTCTCATATCGGCGTAGCTCTTCTGTCTGCTCTGCGCTGTAAGAAGCCGACGTCGAATAATATCGATCTTCTCTGACGTCGCCTGCACCAACTCTGGGCCAATCAAGCTGCGCTCACCGACCTCTAACCAGCAATGCGGTACGCGACAAGGTCGCCCATACAGCGCCTCATAAGGTGCCATGCCGATACTCGCCTGGAAGCTATTGTTGTACCCAAACTCCGCATATGCAAGACAGTCATCCCAACTGTCCTTGAAGTCCAATGCGCAAGCTCGCAACATGTCCTCCAGGATCTGGTTCACTCGCTCCGTCTGTCCGTCCGTCTGTGGGTGGAAGGCAGTACTGAACTTCAACTTCACACCCATAGCCTCCTGAATGCGAGTCCAGAAAATAGAAGTGAAACGCGTGTCTCTGTCCGACACGATCTCCAACGGAACTCCATGCAGACGCACGATCTCTCTAATATACAATCCAGCCAGCTCGTCTGTAGAGTTCGTAACTCTGATCGGTAGGAAGTGCGCCGACTTCGTCAATCGGTCGACGATCACCCAAATGGAATCATGCCCCTTCCTCGTCCTCGGCAACCCAGAAATGAAGTCCATGGAAATGAAATCCCACTTCCACTCTGCAATCGGCATAGGCTGCAAAAGTCCAGGTGGTCGGCGATGCTCTGCCTTCACCTGCTGACAAGTGAGACAACGGGACACGAACTCAGCAATGTGGGTCTTCATACCTTCCCACCAATACGTCCTCTTCACGTCACGATACATCTTCGTACTGCCTGGATGCATCGCGAGTCTAGTAGAATGCGCAGCCTCGAGAATCTCTCGTCTCAGGTCAGGGACATCAGGAACGCATAGGCGGCCACGGTACGTAAGCCCCATCCATACCAACTCGCCAGAGTTCGCATCATCAACTCGCCAGTCGGCGTCAGCATCATCATGGCATGGCTCAGTAAGAAGTGCGTCGTCAATGTGCGTCGTCCCTCTGGCTCGATGACACGGTCATCAATCTGGGATCGCACCTGTACATGTGCGATGAACTCAAATGGCTCCTCTACGGTGAGTTTCTGCTCAAAGTCTCGCAAAAACTCAACCATATCCCACTCGGCAACCATCAGAGGAGCCGCAAACTCTATCGCCTTCTTGCGGCTCAACGCATCAGCCACAAGGTTTGCCTTCCCAGGATGGTAAGAGACTTCAAACTTGAAGTCCTTCAGCGTCTCCATCCATCGCCGCTGCCTCATATTCAAGTCCCGCTGCGTGAATATGTACTTGAGGCTCTTATGGTCGCAAAAGAGCTCGAACTCCTCTCCATAGAGGTAATGTCTCCAGAGTCTCAGTGCGAATATCACGGCTGCCAACTCCAGGTCGTGTGTAGGGTAATTCTCCTCGTGCTTCCTTAATTGTCTCGAGGCATACGAAATTACCCTGTCCCTCTGCATAAGGACACAACCCAAACCAACGCTAGACGCGTCAGTGTATATAGTGTATTTAACCCCTTGCTCTGGCAATACTAGCACAGGGGCGGACGTAAGTCTGTCCTTCAGCTCCTGAAAAGCTGACTCCGCCTTATCATTCCAGGCGAACTTCACGTCCTTCCGTGTCAACTGAGATAAGGGTCTCGCGATCTTCGAGAAGTCCTGAATGAAGCGCCGATAGTAGCCAGCGAGACCCAAGAAACTCCTCACCTCAGTGACAGAACCAGGCCGCTCCCAGTCCTGCACCGCAGCTACCTTAGACAGGTCAACTGCCATGCCATCCTTGGACACCACATGTCGTAGAAACTTCACCTCCTGCTTCCAGAAGTCGCACTTCTTATACTGTGCGAACAACTGATGCTGTCTGAGCGTATCAAGGACCAAACGCAAGTGCTCCTCATGCTCCTCTCGACTCCTAAAGTATACCAAAATGTCGTCGATGAAGACAACGACGAATCGATAGAGGAAAGGCCGCAATACCCTGTTCATCAGATCCATGAACACGTCCGGTGCGTTCGTGAGACCGAACGACATCACAAGGAACTCGTAATGACCAAAACTGGTCCTGAATGCTGTCTTCTGCACGTCCTCATCTCTGACGCGCAGCTGATGATATCCTGACTGAAGATCAATCTTCGAGAAGTACTGCGCTCCTCTCAACTGATCAAACAAGTCATCGATCCTGGGCAAAGGGTACTTGTTCTTCACCGTGAGCTGGTTCAGCCTGCGATAATCAATACACAATCGCAGCGAACCATCCTTCTTCTTCACGAACAAGACCGGTGCTCCCCAAGGAGATACGCTAGGCCGTATAAAGCCAAGCTCTAGCAGGCCATCAATCTGCGTCCTCAACTCCTCCATCTCACATGGTGTCATGCGATACGTCGGCAGTGAGACGGGTGTAGAACCAGGAATCAGATCGATAGTGAAATCGATCTCACGTCGGGGCGGCAAACCAGGGATCTTCCTGAACAGATCCCCGAACTCAGAAACAACTGGCGTCTGCTCAAGTACCTGGGCACCAGCGTCGCGCAATAGAGTGGCGTAGCTAAGTATGCGGAAAGGAAGATTTACCCACACTGAAAACGTGAAAGGCGTGCCCTCAGGCTCGTACACTGTCACCACACGAGCCTCGCAGTCAATCTCGGCTCTCGCTGCAGTCAACCAGTCCATGCCAAGAATGACGTCGAGATATACGAGCGAGGGATCGACGACCAGATCAAGAGTCATCGTCCTGCCTCCCAGATCAACTAAACAACCCTCACACATCTGGGTGACATCCGAATAATCTCCATGAGCTGCAAGGACTCGCACGCTATCCATAGTGATAGTCTGCAACCCAAGACGTCTGACTACGGCACGCGATATCAAAGAAATCGTGGAACCAGTGTCCACCATGACAAGAACGGGAGTACCTCCGATATGGCCCGTGACCTCGAAGGCTGAGTGCTGGAAAGTCGGCGTCGTAGCTGCCTCAGCGGTCAGTGCATGAACTCGAGCCTGCTGTGGCCGGTTCGGCCGCTGTGTCAAGGGCCATGGGGGCTATCGAATCTGTGATACTGTGGGTCTGAAAGAGGAATGCGCAGGAGCTGACCGTATAGGCGGTGCTGATATCGCCTGAGGACGTACACGATCAATCTTCTGCGGCGGCGAGAACCCACTGTCCCGCATCCTCGAAAAGCAACTCTGCGCCAGGTGGCCCGTCCTCCCACAGTATGTGCATGATAAATCAGGACGCCGAAACGGTCCTACTGGCGCCGTGGTCCTGGTAGGAGGATCAATGCGAGGCCTCTTGCCCGCGAAGGGCCTGTCTGTCAAATCCGGTCGCGGCCTAGAAGTAGTCGGGCCTCGAGATCGCGCAAGTCGATCCACGTCCTGCTCTGCCCGCATGGACATGTGAACCAACTCCGCATAGGAGGGGAAACTGATACAGCACATCTTCGACCGAATATCCGGTCGCAAGCCCTCCAAAAAGCGCCGTATGCGCATCTGCTCATCAGCTAGAATCGTCGGGACGTACCTGCCCAACTCTGTGAACCGATGCTCATACTCAGTAACCGTCATCGCTGCCTGCCTGAGACGGAGAAACTCATTCTCCCTCTCGTGCCTGTAGGTCTGAGGATAATACTTCTCATGGAAGCGAAACTCGAATGCTGCCCATGTCCATACGTAATCTGCGGTAACAGTCCGCAATATACTATCCCACCACATACTGGCCTCTCTCTCAAACTGGAAGGTAGCCAGCTCTACCTGCTCTGCCTCAGTACAGTGCAACATGCGCAGAATCTTCGACACTCGGTCGAGCCAAAACTCAGCCTCCTCGGGTCTGTGAGAACCCGTGAAAGTAGGAGGCCGCAAGCGCTGAAATCGCTCCAGAAGGCCCCGCGTGTCGGCAGGATTCCCCGCAGGGAAAGCAGGCTGTGCAGGATGTGCTATGTCCTCATCCTGGGCGTAAGTATAGGCATCCTCAGCTGGATGCGCAGGTGGTGCAGGCGGAGTAGATGTAGTCGCACCCCCACCCTGGGCTATAGTCCCGACTATAGTAGTCAATAGCTGCTGCTGCTGTAGCATCATAGCCATCATCTGCTCGAATCTATCAGGTGGTGGAGCAGGCTGTGGCGGATGAGGTGCGGAAGTAGATGCGCGCTGTGGCTCTCTAACTGATGGTGTAAATGGCGGTGGTCCATCTGTAGGACCAACAGTAGGCTGAGACGACCGAACCGTCTCAGGAATCGGGCCCACAGCAGGGTCCGGACGAGTGCCAGACTGAGAGGGAGCCTGATCCATCTGCTCTGACAATGAAAGCCGAACCGCGCTCCTCGTAGTCTTAGGTGGCATTCCCTATATTCAAAATAGGGCGCAACCTTGTCAGTCTCAATTTCTCAAATACACCACAATCATTCACCAAAGAGTCAAAGGCATTCCATGCATTTCAATTAATCAAAATTGTCACAATACAAGGGATATATCCTTACAAGCATCATGACTAGAATGACATAGAAATTAAGACAGTTAAGCAACAGCAACATAAGCAAAGCACTAGCCCTAATAGGCTTTACACACATAAAACAGAAAATGGCTAACTACTCATAACAACATCAAAGATCGCGTCGCTAGTCGGAGTCTGGCGACGGAGGAGGAGCACCCTTATCCTGTAAGCAACACAGGATTGCCTTCAAGGTGCGAGTCACCTTGCCAAACTTCTTCTTCGTAACGGCCTTGGCATCAGCGACCTCTGCTCGAAGTTCTTGGACTTCCCTTCGCAAAGCGGTCTGGCTCTCCTCCATCCGAGCAATGCGATCGTCGATAGTAGCCTGCGCAGAAGGAGGAGGGCTCTCATCAGTATCCTGAGCCTCCTCTTCTGCTTCTTCCTGAGTCTCTTCCTGAACCTCTGCACTAGGTTCTCCTTCGCTTTGATCTTCCTCTTCATCAAAGTCGTCCCCACTATCCCTTTCAAGTTGATTTTCACGATATTGCGACCCAATCTTCATCTTAACCATCGTCGACTCATCGATGGTGTGAATCGATACCGGCAATTCGGGTCCAAGTCTATAGGCAAACTCAAGCGCAATCTTGCAAATGAGTCGGCCAAAGGGAAGGGATTCGGATGTTCTCCTCGACCTGGCTATGAGAACTATCTGCCGTAAGATGAAAGTGGCCATACATACGTTCTCCCCCTGGGCCACCAGAAATAAGAAATCGACCATAAGACGTGTACTTTCAATGCGGTTCGTCGACCTAGGATAAACATTGAACGTGCAGATATGATGCAGCAGACGCAAATCCTCAGACATGTACGTCGCCTTGAGGCTATTATTAGGCTGCCATGGAACCAACTTACCGCACAGAAACCTGGTGCGGCGATCTCGTTCACGTCTAGTCCTCAAATTCTTCTCACTTGGATGTACATCACCTAGAGGCACGTTGAGAAGTCGCGCAACCAACCGGACGTCGATCGTAGCCATCCGATCTCTACCAAAAGGAATTTTGAACGGCAAGGGCTCCAAGGTAGGACTCTGGATGCTAGCATAGAAGGCACGAATGGTGCTCACATTAGCACGAGCGCGAGCTTCAAAGATCGGTCCCCAGTGCGCGGCTTCAATGCGTTCGAACAACAGATATTCGCCGAACAATCGCCCATCTACGTCCGCCTCAAATAACACTCTACGATCAGTGTATTCACCATGAGGTATCTCTGATAGGATGGTTCGTCCAAGATGTGCATGGGGATCCAAATCCCGCTTGGTACGGCACTCCAGGACTGCAGTTGGACCTGCGGCGGCGCTTGAACTTGCGGCACCACTCCGCGGTCTTCTCGATCGAGTAGGGCGGCTCGGCCCAGCCTCGTCTGTTGCAGTTTTTCTCTTACCCATCAAAGACAGGATGGATGAGAGTGACAAAAGACCCAAAATGGCTTCCACGAAAGCCATGGAAAATGCCGAAAATGCGGAGAAATGGCTGCCCAATCTGACAAAAGAAAATCTAGGCGTCGTAGAGGGATGCTTCAAGCTTCCCAAGGCTGTACTTTCAGGGAAAAATAAGAACAAAAAGATGGAATGGAGCTGCTCACGATTTCAGCACTATTTGGGAGATTTTGGAGCTCCAAATGGAGAAATCTTCAAGGAAAGGGGCTGCCAACACCCAATAACTGATGGGTGGTGGTCGGTTTTGGCCAAGGAGGGGTTTAAGAGTGGTTTGGGTCGCCGGGGTTTGGAATGGAGTGCTGAAAATCGAATCTAGGGTATGCAAGGGGGCTGTTTGTGAAGGAGATGTGGGTTTTGGGGGTTTTCGTGGGATGGGAGGTAGCTAGGGATGATGTGGACCCTGTTTAAGGGAGTGCGCCCGAAGGACAGCACCCCCGGAGCTCGCCGGCCGGCGATGCATCGCCCGGCCGGCGATGGCATCGCCGGTCAACTTGCAAGTTGACCGGTGGGACCCCATGGGTCTGGTCCCCCATGGTCCCAGGGTCCCAAAAAAGTTGGTCCCACCCCTTGGTTCATAGCATTTTGGTCTCTATGAGCCCAAACATGTGTTCAGGGCTTTCCGGGTCCACATCGCAATCCCGAATACCAAACCATATGATGCAGCATATGAATTTGGGGTAGAAGGAGCCATTACATCTTTCTAGATCCTTAGTTGCTAAAGAAAGTGAAGTTAGAATGGCCTTATGGCCATTTTTCATGAAATTTTACTATTCACTGTAAAATTTGGTGAATGTGCTAATTTGTGTTATTTTCACATTAGGTTTGATGCCTAATATGAAATGGATAATAAATAACTGAAGGTTGAAGTGTTTAGAGAAGGAATTTTGAAGATTTTTGGTGAAACGGGGTTTTTAAGCCCTGGCGATTGATTACTGGAGTCGTGGTCATCCCACAGCCCAAAGATTCACTTTTGCGGTTTAAAACCGCTCATAGGACGTCTCCACCCGACTTCCTACAGCTTAGAAGTGATTCGGGTCGCTTTACGCGACCCGAGATGCGTTACAGACTCGATCTTGCGATCGATCCTTATAGACTTCGCCTATCGGCAAATCTGTGATCCTAGAAGTGTTTCTAGACCCTTCTCGCACCCACCTATGTCAAAGGAAGCGACAGTGTACGTCGCAAGACCATAACCCAGGCCCAGTATACTCTCATTCATGCTCTGATACCAACTTGTAACACCCTGAAAATCGGGGGTCGTGTATAAACTCAACTCCCGAGTTCCAGACCGTCACTTATGCAACAAAAATGGTTATGATTCAATGTTGTCTGATTTAAAGCATTCACATGAGTAAAAGTATACCAAAACTGCAATTCATACTTCAGATCCAGTGATAAAAGCAAGCGGAAGACTAAACAATATATATATCATTGTATGGAAAAACAAAGTAATCTCAACTGTCTCCAAAGTATGACTACATCTCTGAGTCTCATATACATGTAAATAGACAAAAGAATAAGTTCAAAATAGTCCCACTGAAGTCCCCCTCGATCCAGGTCACCTACGGGAAGCCGTCGTGATACTGCATATACGAGAACTCATCCTGGTCCTCGTCAATCTCCGGCTCCACCTCCTGGATCTCGTCGTCACCTGCAACTACAACAGGGTCTGGTGGGTGTTGCAAACACCATCCCGTAACGTGGGAATGAGTGATCAACTCAGTGGAATCATAGAGCAAAGATTAGCATGTTCACAATTCAATCACGCGTTAATAGTAAAGCAGTAAATCAGACAAATCCTAATACTGTTGTTAATGCAAGATGATATGACGTGATGTATGCCCTCACCGACGATCACCCTCATACGGCAACATCTTACGACCGCGGCATGCCACACTCCCTAGAGTGCTCCACATCTTCCATGCACATGCAATGCTATGGTGATATGATTACCAAGTTGTTATTAGTCCATTCAAACAGCAGGATTGGGAAACTAAGGTACCTCCCTTGTATCAATCCCAACACGGATCCTGTCTAGGGTCGTCACTCCTAGTAATCTCATACGATGTACATTTCGTAGGTCACTGCAAGGGCTGCCAGGGCTGTTGCTCGCACTCGTTGCACCGTTCCCCCATCACCTTATCAATACAGGCCTACTGTACTCTACTGCACGGAAGGGTCGTCGCCTCCCGTGAACTCAGAATACGCTCGCGGTCACTACAAAGGGCTCGTCGCCTGATCAGTGTAGGCCGACAGCTAGAATATAGTGTCCCATACCACCATAATCTGCTCACGAGTCAAGGTGCTCATTGGTCACTACGGGGAGGTTTGTGGCCCCAGCGTAGGCCGACAGCTCGACCACGGTGTCCCATACCACCATGCCCGGCTCATGAGTCTTCGTGGATCAAGGTACCACGGTTAATAGGGTTTACAATGGTAAGTTCAGTACCCTAGGTTCAAGCAGTTATGATACATACAAGGTGAACAAACATCGGCCAGTCGGGTTACTTGACGGGCTCGACTAGCGCGATCGCATCTCGAATTGAACGACATGAAGTGCGTAAAACACTTCGCGTGGCCTAACCACTGCCGCCAACTCTCAACACGAATCACATTCATCGACGCGTCGTTCGTGGCTATGACCAGTCAGCCACGAATTCGCTCGGTTACCGACTGCCTGGACTAAGTCAAGTCCCACACATCTATGGAATTACTATAAAAAGGTATTGGAATTGAAATACATCATGTGAGCATGTTAGCACATGTTATAACATTCAACTTAAGCAAATCTTCAAGGCATACTTCCCATGCATATTCAACTTAAGCAAATCCTCAAGTACATACATTCCATGCATGTAATGAAATCATGCATTTTGTCAACATGTAGAAAGTCATTTAGGTCAGCATAATAATTGAAAAATCAATCACAAATTATCAAATAACATCATTTAATTCAATACATACTAATACAAGCATTTATACAAACACATACACTACACACTTAAGTCTACATATAGCATGTGGACCCAAAGTGTGCAACTAGGCGAATCTCTTCGCCAAACTAATTATGCACGCATTCCTAACTTCCTAATGCGACAACAAACCATGTCAATCACATCAGCAAAATATGAATGTAAACAGTACTTCCTACAAATGACTAAAATGCCCTAAATCTCATATTCTTCGTTAGCTTACGAAACGGGAAACGGAGAGCATTTTGTACATGTCAAACGGCGATGCCGTCAAGAATCTACTATTAAACGACATTGAAAGCATTGGGAACCGTCAATCAAAGCGTCTAAAATCCTCACCTAGTGTCTTGTAGACTCGGGAATTGAAACGGAGTGTATATGCTTCGTCTACGGCGAGTAAGGAGCCTAATACATAAGATCCATAAGCTACATCGCTATGGAAACAAGGAAAACTCAAATCAACATCTATTTAGGGTTTTTACTTACCTAGGATCGCGGTGGAATCGCCGGGAAAGCGGTAGAGGAGTGTTGCTTAAGCACGTGCAACACGTAGCACAAGTGGCAGGAAGAACTCTCCCACTCTCTCACAATCTCTCACTCTTTTTCTCTCTCCCAAGCTAGGGCTTCTCTCAAATTCGGATGGGAGAGAGGAGTGAGGGTTTCAACCCCTTTTATAGCCTAAAACATTCCCAAAATAGGCTTGGGAACAATGTTTACTTGGTGCCTAACCAAATCGGGGCCGTTTCGGTCCAAAAGAGCATTTCTGGAGGTTCCCAGGCCAAATGCGGTCGGACTTAAGCTCATGCATACTGGATCTAGCACGCATCCAGTTTTCAGACCGGTTGGGTTCCCAGATCGCACGTGGAGGCCCAGTTTCAGTTTAACGGTCACCGCACCAAGATCAGGCCTATAAGTCTCGTGATATATAATAGATATTTTTCCTGATCCAAGGGTGTAATTTGGCTGTATTTTGACGGTCAGAATGCTTAATACTGATGCGTCAAATTTGTGTGCCAGATTTGAATTTGAAATTCCAACTATGTCCCTATTCACACTCTCTTCGGTCCGGGCTCAATGAAATAACCTGTGATCGTCAGTTGGACTTGATATTCGAAACGATTGCCAAGCCCAGCTAAGTGGTCATAACGGTCTAAGATGGTAGGCATCTGACTTACGACGCGCGGTCTAGATCCAATACAAAGTTTCAAGGAGGTCCCGAGAACAAACCGGCTTAGAGTTTGATCCGAGGCTTTAGAGCATTATAGCACCCTTGGTTCCACTCGCTTCGGGCCTCGTAGAACGTATTTAAAGTGATCAGGGACCATTTCCCAGCTATTCCAACGTTGCACTAGCTAACCTAGTCACATTTTCTAAAGGAATGAATTCCACGCAATTTCGGGTCGAGTTGGTACTCGAACCCAAGTATGGATTTTTCACGGGCGTTACGATCTACCCCCCTTAACAAATAATTTCATCCTCGAAATTTTGTACCTTTTCGTACTCCTCGAGAAGCTGTGGGTAGTTCTTTCTGATCTCGGCTTCTGTCTCCCAAGTAGCCTCCTCCTCAGTATGATGCGTCCATAGTACCTTCACAAGGGGAATCACCTTGCTACGCAGTACCTGCTCCTTCCGGTCTAAGATGCGTGTCGGTCGCAGGATATAAGTAACATCCTCTCCTAACTGCACCTGCTCCCATCTGATGATATGAGAAGGATCAGCAACGTATTTCTTCAGCATAGAAACATGAAATACGTTGTGGACGCTCGCGAGGGGCGTGGGTAAAGCCAATCGGTAAGCCACTGCTCCCACACGATCGAGGATCTGAAATGGACCAATGAATCGCGGTGCCAGCTTCCCCTTCTTCCCGAACCGAAGGACTCCCTTCATAGGGGAAACTCGCAAAAACACATGATCCCCGACTGTGAACTCTAGTGGTCTCCGTCTCATATCGGCGTAGCTCTTCTGTCTGCTCTGCGCTGTAAGAAGCCGACGTCGAATAATATCGATCTTCTCTGACGTCGCCTGCACCAACTCTGGGCCAATCAAGCTGCGCTCACAGACCTCTAACCAGCAATGCGGTGCGCGACAAGGTCGCCCATACAGCGCCTCATAAGGTGCCATGCCGATACTCGCCTTGAAGCTATTGTTGTACGCAAACTCCGCATATGCAAGACAGTCATCCCAACTGTCCTTGAAGTCCAATGCGCAAGCTCGCAACATGTCCTCCAGGATCTGGTTCACTCGCTCCGTCTGTCCGTCCGTCTGTGGGTGGAAGGCAGTACTGAACTTCAACTTCACACCCATAGCCTCCTGAATGCGAGTCCAGAAAATAGAAGTGAAACGCGTGTCTCTGTCCGACACGATCTCCAACGGAACTCCATGCAGACGCACGATCTCTCTAATATACAATCCAGCCAGCTCGTCTGTAGAGTTCGTAACTCTGATCGGTAGGAAGTGCGCCGACTTCGTCAATCGGTCGACGATCACCCAAATGGAATCATGCCCCTTCCTCGTCCTCGGCAACCCAGAAATGAAGTCCATGGAAATGAAATCCCACTTCCACTCTGCAATCGGCATAGGCTGCAAAAGTCCAGGTGGTCGGCGATGCTCTGCCTTCACCTGCTGACAAGTGAGACAACGGGACACGAACTCAGCAATGTGGGTCTTCATACCTTCCCACCAATACGTCCTCTTCACGTCACGATACATCTTCGTACTGCCTGGATGCATCGCGAGTCTAGTAGAATGCGCAGCCTCGAGAATCTCTCGTCTCAGGTCAGGGACATCAGGAACGCATAGGCGGCCACGGTAACGTAAGCCCCCATCCATACCAACTCGCCAGTCGGCGTCAGCATCATCACTGGCCTGCTCTCGAAGCTCAGTAAGATGTGCGTCGTCCCTCTGCGCCTCGATGACACGGTCATCAATCTGGGATCGCACCTGTACATGTGCGATGAACTCAAATGGCTCCTCTACGGTGAGTTTCTGCTCAAAGTCTCGCAAAAACTCAACCATATCCCACTCGGCAACCATCAGAGGAGCCGCAAACTCTATCGCCTTCTTGCGGCTCAACGCATCAGCCACAAGGTTTGCCTTCCCAGGATGGTAAGAGACTTCAAACTTGAAGTCCTTCAGCGTCTCCATCCATCGCCGCTGCCTCATATTCAAGTCCCGCTGCGTGAATATGTACTTGAGGCTCTTATGGTCGCAAAAGAGCTCGAACTCCTCTCCATAGAGGTAATGTCTCCAGAGTCTCAGTGCGAATATCACGGCTGCCAACTCCAGGTCGTGTGTAGGGTAATTCTCCTCGTGCTTCCTTAATTGTCTCGAGGCATACGAAATTACCCTGTCCCTCTGCATAAGGACACAACCCAAACCAACGCTAGACGCGTCAGTGTATATAGTGTATTTAACCCCTTGCTCTGGCAATACTAGCACAGGGGCGGACGTAAGTCTGTCCTTCAGCTCCTGAAAAGCTGACTCCGCCTTATCATTCCAGGCGAACTTCACGTCCTTCCGTGTCAACTGAGATAAGGGTCTCGCGATCTTCGAGAAGTCCTGAATGAAGCGCCGATAGTAGCCAGCGAGACCCAAGAAACTCCTCACCTCAGTGACAGAACCAGGCCGCTCCCAGTCCTGCACCGCAGCTACCTTAGACAGGTCAACTGCCATGCCATCCTTGGACACCACATGTCGTAGAAACTTCACCTCCTGCTTCCAGAAGTCGCACTTCTTATACTGTGCGAACAACTGATGCTGTCTGAGCGTATCAAGGACCAAACGCAAGTGCTCCTCATGCTCCTCTCGACTCCTAAAGTATACCAAAATGTCGTCGATGAAGACAACGACGAATCGATAGAGGAAAGGCCGCAATACCCTGTTCATCAGATCCATGAACACGTCCGGTGCGTTCGTGAGACCGAACGACATCACAAGGAACTCGTAATGACCAAAACTGGTCCTGAATGCTGTCTTCTGCACGTCCTCATCTCTGACGCGCAGCTGATGATATCCTGACTGAAGATCAATCTTCGAGAAGTACTGCGCTCCTCTCAACTGATCAAACAAGTCATCGATCCTGGGCAAAGGGTACTTGTTCTTCACCGTGAGCTGGTTCAGCCTGCGATAATCAATACACAATCGCAGCGAACCATCCTTCTTCTTCACGAACAAGACCGGTGCTCCCCAAGGAGATACGCTAGGCCGTATAAAGCCAAGCTCTAGCAGGCCATCAATCTGCGTCCTCAACTCCTCCATCTCACATGGTGTCATGCGATACGTCGGCAGTGAGACGGGTGTAGAACCAGGAATCAGATCGATAGTGAAATCGATCTCACGTCGGGGCGGCAAACCAGGGATCTTCCTGAACAGATCCCCGAACTCAGAAACAACTGGCGTCTGCTCAAGTACCTGGGCACCAGCGTCGCGCAATAGAGTGGCGTAGCTAAGTATGCGGAAAGGAAGATTTACCCACACTGAAAACGTGAAAGGCGTGCCCTCAGGCTCGTACACTGTCACCACACGAGCCTCGCAGTCAATCTCGGCTCTCGCTGCAGTCAACCAGTCCATGCCAAGAATGACGTCGAGATATACGAGCGAGGGATCGACGACCAGATCAAGAGTCATCGTCCTGCCTCCCAGATCAACTAAACAACCCTCACACATCTGGGTGACATCCGAATAATCTCCATGAGCTGCAAGGACTCGCACGCTATCCATAGTGATAGTCTGCAACCCAAGACGTCTGACTACGGCACGCGATATCAAAGAAATCGTGGAACCAGTGTCCACCATGACAAGAACGGGAGTACCTCCGATATGGCCCGTGACCTCGAAGGCTGAGTGCTGGAAAGTCGGCGTCGTAGCTGCCTCAGCGGTCAGTGCATGAACTCGAGCCTGCTGTGGCCGGTTCGGCCGCTGTGTCAAGGGCCATGGGGGCTATCGAATCTGTGATACTGTGGGTCTGAAAGAGGAATGCGCAGGAGCTGACCGTATAGGCGGTGCTGATATCGCCTGAGGACGTACACGATCAATCTTCTGCGGCGGCGAGAACCCACTGTCCCGCATCCTCGAAAAGCAACTCTGCGCCAGGTGGCCCGTCCTCCCACAGTATGTGCATGATAAATCAGGACGCCGAAACGGTCCTACTGGCGCCGTGGTCCTGGTAGGAGGATCAATGCGAGGCCTCTTGCCCGCGAAGGGCCTGTCTGTCAAATCCGGTCGCGGCCTAGAAGTAGTCGGGCCTCGAGATCGCGCAAGTCGATCCACGTCCTGCTCTGCCCGCATGGACATGTGAACCAACTCCGCATAGGAGGGGAAACTGATACAGCACATCTTCGACCGAATATCCGGTCGCAAGCCCTCCAAAAAGCGCCGTATGCGCATCTGCTCATCAGCTAGAATCGTCGGGACGTACCTGCCCAACTCTGTGAACCGATGCTCATACTCAGTAACCGTCATCGCTGCCTGCCTGAGACGGAGAAACTCATTCTCCCTCTCGTGCCTGTAGGTCTGAGGATAATACTTCTCATGGAAGCGAAACTCGAATGCTGCCCATGTCCATACGTAATCTGCGGTAACAGTCCGCAATATACTATCCCACCACATACTGGCCTCTCTCTCAAACTGGAAGGTAGCCAGCTCTACCTGCTCTGCCTCAGTACAGTGCAACATGCGCAGAATCTTCGACACTCGGTCGAGCCAAAACTCAGCCTCCTCGGGTCTGTGAGAACCCGTGAAAGTAGGAGGCCGCAAGCGCTGAAATCGCTCCAGAAGGCCCCGCGTGTCGGCAGGATTCCCCGCAGGGAAAGCAGGCTGTGCAGGATGTGCTATGTCCTCATCCTGGGCGTAAGTATAGGCATCCTCAGCTGGATGCGCAGGTGGTGCAGGCGGAGTAGATGTAGTCGCACCCCCACCCTGGGCTATAGTCCCGACTATAGTAGTCAATAGCTGCTGCTGCTGTAGCATCATAGCCATCATCTGCTCGAATCTATCAGGTGGTGGAGCAGGCTGTGGCGGATGAGGTGCGGAAGTAGATGCGCGCTGTGGCTCTCTAACTGATGGTGTAAATGGCGGTGGTCCATCTGTAGGACCAACAGTAGGCTGAGACGACCGAACCGTCTCAGGAATCGGGCCCACAGCAGGGTCCGGACGAGTGCCAGACTGAGAGGGAGCCTGATCCATCTGCTCTGACAATGAAAGCCGAACCGCGCTCCTCGTAGTCTTAGGTGGCATTCCCTATATTCAAAATAGGGCGCAACCTTGTCAGTCTCAATTTCTCAAATACACCACAATCATTCACCAAAGAGTCAAAGGCATTCCATGCATTTCAATTAATCAAAATTGTCACAATACAAGGGATATATCCTTACAAGCATCATGACTAGAATGACATGGAAATTAAGACAGTTAAGCAACAGCAACATAAGCAAAGCACTAGCCCTAATAGGCTTTACACACATAAAACAGAAAATGGCTAACTACTCATAACAACATCAAAGATCGCGTCGCTAGTCGGAGTCTGGCGACGGAGGAGGAGCACCCTTATCCTGTAAGCAACACAGGATTGCCTTCAAGGTGCGAGTCACCTTGCCAAACTTCTTCTTCGTAACGGCCTTGGCATCAGCGACCTCTGCTCGAAGTTCTTGGACTTCCCTTCGCAAAGCGGTCTGGCTCTCCTCCATCCGAGCAATGCGATCGTCGATAGTAGCCTGCGCAGAAGGAGGAGGGCTCTCATCAGCATCCTGAGCCTCCTCTTCTGCTTCTTCCTGAGTCTCTTCCTGAACCTCTGCACTAGGTTCTCCTTCGCTTTGATCTTCCTCTTCATCAAAGTCGTCCCCACTATCCCTTTCAAGTTGATTTTCACGATATTGCGACCCAATCTTCATCTTAACCATCGTCGACTCATCGATGGTGTGAATCGATACCGGCAATTCGGGTCCAAGTCTATAGGCAAACTCAAGCGCAATCTTGCAAATGAGTCGGCCAAAGGGAAGGGATTCGGATGTTCTCCTCGACCTGGCTATGAGAACTATCTGCCGTAAGATGAAAGTGGCCATACATACGTTCTCCCCCTGGGCCACCAGAAATAAGAAATCGACCATAAGACGTGTACTTTCAATGCGGTTCGTCGACCTAGGATAAACATTGAACGTGCAGATATGATGCAGCAGACGCAAATCCTCAGACATGTACGTCGCCTTGAGGCTATTATTAGGCTGCCATGGAACCAACTTACCGCACAGAAACCTGGTGCGGCGATCTCGTTCACGTCTAGTCCTCAAATTCTTCTCACTTGGATGTACATCACCTAGAGGCACGTTGAGAAGTCGCGCAACCAACCGGACGTCGATCGTAGCCATCCGATCTCTACCAAAAGGAATTTTGAACGGCAAGGGCTCCAAGGTAGGACTCTGGATGCTAGCATAGAAGGCACGAATGGTGCTCACATTAGCACGAGCGCGAGCTTCAAAGATCGGTCCCCAGTGCGCGGCTTCAATGCGTTCGAACAACAGATATTCGCCGAACAATCGCCCATCTACGTCCGCCTCAAATAACACTCTACGATCAGTGTATTCACCATGAGGTATCTCTGATAGGATGGTTCGTCCAAGATGTGCATGGGGATCCAAATCCCGCTTGGTACGGCACTCCAGGACTGCAGTTGGACCTGCGGCGGCGCTTGAACTTGCGGCACCACTCCGCGGTCTTCTCGATCGAGTAGGGCGGCTCGGCCCAGCCTCGTCTGTTGCAGTTTTTCTCTTACCCATCAAAGACAGGATGG
The DNA here is from genome assembly GCA_037074715.1 of Magnolia kwangsiensis. Lineage (NCBI taxonomy): Eukaryota > Viridiplantae > Streptophyta > Magnoliopsida > Magnoliales > Magnoliaceae > Magnolia > Magnolia kwangsiensis. The sequence goes on along the minus strand of CM073581.1, from coordinate 85,018,201 downwards.
ATGAGAGTGACAAAAGACCCAAAATGGCTTCCACGAAAGCCATGGAAAATGCCGAAAATGCGGAGAAATGGCTGCCCAATCTGACAAAAGAAAATCTAGGCGTCGTAGAGGGATGCTTCAAGCTTCCCAAGGCTGTACTTTCAGGGAAAAATAAGAACAAAAAGATGGAATGGAGCTGCTCACGATTTCAGCACTATTTGGGAGATTTTGGAGCTCCAAATGGAGAAATCTTCAAGGAAAGGGGCTGCCAACACCCAATAACTGATGGGTGGTGGTCGGTTTTGGCCAAGGAGGGGTTTAAGAGTGGTTTGGGTCGCCGGGGTTTGGAATGGAGTGCTGAAAATCGAATCTAGGGTATGCAAGGGGGCTGTTTGTGAAGGAGATGTGGGTTTTGGGGGTTTTCGTGGGATGGGAGGTAGCTAGGGATGATGTGGACCCTGTTTAAGGGAGTGCGCCCGAAGGACAGCACCCCCGGAGCTCGCCGGCCGGCGATGCATCGCCCGGCCGGCGATGGCATCGCCGGTCAACTTGCAAGTTGACCGGTGGGACCCCATGGGTCTGGTCCCCCATGGTCCCAGGGTCCCAAAAAAGTTGGTCCCACCCCTTGGTTCATAGCATTTTGGTCTCTATGAGCCCAAACATGTGTTCAGGGCTTTCCGGGTCCACATCGCAATCCCGAATACCAAACCATATGATGCAGCATATGAATTTGGGGTAGAAGGAGCCAGTACATCTTTCTAGCTCCTTAGTTGCTAAAGAAAGTGAAGTTAGAATGGCCTTATGGCCATTTTTCATGAAATTTTACTATTCACTGTAAAATTTGGTGAATGTGCTAATTTGTGTTATTTTCACATTAGGTTTGATGCCTAATATGAAATGGATAATAAATAACTGAAGTTTGAAGTGTTTAGAGAAGGAATTTTGAAGATTTTTGGTGAAACGGGGTTTTTAAGCCCTGGCGATTGATTACTGGAGTCGTGGTCATCCCACGGCCCAAAGATTCACTTTTGCGGTTTAAAACCGCTCATAGGACGTCTCCACCCGACTTCCTACAGCTTAGAAGTGATTCGGGTCGCTTTACGCGACCCGAGATGCGTTACAGACTCGATCTTGCGATCGATCCTTATAGACTTCGCCTATCGGCAAATCTGTGATCCTAGAAGTGTTTCTAGACCCTTCTCGCACCCACCTATGTCAAAGGAAGCGACAGTGTACGTCGCAAGACCATAACCCAGGCCCAGTATACTCTCATTCATGCTCTGATACCAACTTGTAACACCCTGAAAATCGGGGGTCGTGTATAAACTCAACTCCCGAGTTCCAGACCGTCACTTATGCAACAAAAATGGTTATGATTCAATGTTGTCTGATTTAAAGCATTCACATGAGTAAAAGTATACCAAAACTGCAATTCATACTTCAGATCCAGTGATAAAAGCAAGCGGAAGACTAAACAATATATATATCATTGTATGGAAAAACAAAGTAATCTCAACTGTCTCCAAAGTATGACTACATCTCTGAGTCTCATATACATGTAAATAGACAAAAGAATAAGTTCAAAATAGTCCCACTGAAGTCCCCCTCGATCCAGGTCACCTACGGGAAGCCGTCGTGATACTGCATATACGAGAACTCATCCTGGTCCTCGTCAATCTCCGGCTCCACCTCCTGGATCTCGTCGTCACCTGCAACTACAACAGGGTCTGGTGGGTGTTGCAAACACCATCCCGTAACGTGGGAATGAGTGATCAACTCAGTGGAATCATAGAGCAAAGATTAGCATGTTCACAATTCAATCACGCGTTAATAGTAAAGCAGTAAATCAGACAAATCCTAATACTGTTGTTAATGCAAGATGATATGACGTGATGTATGCCCTCACCGACGATCACCCTCATACGGCAACATCTTACGACCGCGGCATGCCACACTCCCTAGAGTGCTCCACATCTTCCATGCACATGCAATGCTATGGTGATATGATTACCAAGTTGTTATTAGTCCATTCAAATAGCAGGATTGGGAAACTAAGGTACCTCCCTTGTATCAATCCCAACACGGATCCTGTCTAGGGTCGTCACTCCTAGTAATCTCATACGATGTACATTTCGTAGGTCACTGCAAGGGCTGCCAGGGCTGTTGCTCGCACTCGTTGCACCGTTCCCCCATCACCTTATCAATACAGGCCTACTGTACTCTACTGCACGGAAGGGTCGTCACCTCCCGTGAACTCAGAATACGCTCGCGGTCACTACAAAGGGCTCGTCGCCTGATCAGTGTAGGCCGACAGCTAGAATATAGTGTCCCATACCACCATAATCTGCTCACGAGTCAAGGTGCTCATTGGTCACTACGGGGAGGTTTGTGGCCCCAGCGTAGGCCGACAGCTCGACCACGGTGTCCCATACCACCATGCCCGGCTCATGAGTCTTCGTGGATCAAGGTACCACGGTTAATAGGGTTTACAATGGTAAGTTCAGTACCCTAGGTTCAAGCAGTTATGATACATACAAGGTGAACAAACATCGGCCAGTCGGGTTACTTGACGGGCTCGACTAGCGCGATCGCATCTCGAATTGAACGACATGAAGTGCGTAAAACACTTCGCGTGGCCTAACCACTGCCGCCAACTCTCAACACGAATCACATTCATCGACGCGTCGTTCGTGGCTATGACCAGTCAGCCACGAATTCGCTCGGTTACCGACTGCCTGGACTAAGTCAAGTCCCACACATCTATGGAATTACTATAAAAAGGTATTGGAATTGAAATACATCATGTGAGCATGTTAGCACATGTTATAACATTCAACTTAAGCAAATCTTCAAGGCATACTTCCCATGCATATTCAACTTAAGCAAATCCTCAAGTACATACATTCCATGCATGTAATGAAATCATGCATTTTGTCAACATGTAGAAAGTCATTTAGGTCAGCATAATAATTGAAAAATCAATCACAAATTATCAAATAACATCATTTAATTCAATACATACTAATACAAGCATTTATACAAACACATACACTACACACTTAAGTCTACATATAGCATGTGGACCCAAAGTGTGCAACTAGGCGAATCTCTTCGCCAAACTAATTATGCACGCATTCCTAACTTCCTAATGCGACAACAAACCATGTCAATCACATCAGCAAAATATGAATGTAAACAGTACTTCCTACAAATGACTAAAATGCCCTAAATCTCATATTCTTCGTTAGCTTACGAAACGGGAAACGGAGAGCATTTTGTACATGTCAAACGGCGATGCCGTCAAGAATCTACTATTAAACGACATTGAAAGCATTGGGAACCGTCAATCAAAGCGTCTAAAATCCTCACCTAGTGTCTTGTAGACTCGGGAATTGAAACGGAGTGTATATGCTTCGTCTACGGCGAGTAAGGAGCCTAATACATAAGATCCATAAGCTACATCGCTATGGAAACAAGGAAAACTCAAATCAACATCTATTTAGGGTTTTTACTTACCTAGGATCGCGGTGGAATCGCCGGGAAAGCGGTAGAGGAGTGTTGCTTAAGCACGTGCAACACGTAGCACAAGTGGCAGGAAGAACTCTCCCACTCTCTCACAATCTCTCACTCTTTTTCTCTCTCCCAAGCTAGGGCTTCTCTCAAATTCGGATGGGAGAGAGGAGTGAGGGTTTCAACCCCTTTTATAGCCTAAAACATTCCCAAAATAGGCTTGGGAACAATGTTTACTTGGTGCCTAACCAAATCGGGGCCGTTTCGGTCCAAAAGAGCATTTCTGGAGGTTCCCAGGCCAAATGCGGTCGGACTTAAGCTCATGCATACTGGATCTAGCACGCATCCAGTTTTCAGACCGGTTGGGTTCCCAGATCGCACGTGGCGGCCCAGTTTCAGTTTAACGGTCACCGCACCAAGATCAGGCCTATAAGTCTCGTGATATATAATAGATATTTTTCCTGATCCAAGGGTGTAATTTGGCTGTATTTTGACGGTCAGAATGCTTAATACTGATGCGTCAAATTTGTGTGCCAGATTTGAATTTGAAATTCCAACTATGTCCCTATTCACACTCTCTTCGGTCCGGGCTCAATGAAATAACCTGTGATCGTCAGTTGGACTTGATATTCGAAACGATTGCCAAGCCCAGCTAAGTGGTCATAACGGTCTAAGATGGTAGGCATCTGACTTACGACGCGCGGTCTAGATCCAATACAAAGTTTCAAGGAGGTCCCGAGAACAAACCGGCTTAGAGTTTGATCCGAGGCTTTAGAGCATTATAGCACCCTTGGTTCCACTCGCTTCGGGCCTCGTAGAACGTATTTAAAGTGATCAGGGACCATTTCCCAGCTATTCCAACGTTGCACTAGCTAACCTAGTCACATTTTCTAAAGGAATGAATTCCACGCAATTTCGGGTCGAGTTGGTACTCGAACCCAAGTATGGATTTTTCACGGGCGTTACGATCTACCCCCCTTAACAAATAATTTCATCCTCGAAATTTTGTACCTTTTCGTACTCCTCGAGAAGCTGTGGGTAGTTCTTTCTGATCTCGGCTTCTGTCTCCCAAGTAGCCTCCTCCTCAGTATGATGCGTCCATAGTACCTTCACAAGGGGAATCACCTTGCTACGCAGTACCTGCTCCTTCCGGTCTAAGATGCGTGTCGGTCGCAGGATATAAGTAACATCCTCTCCTAACTGCACCTGCTCCCATCTGATGATATGAGAAGGATCAGCAACGTATTTCTTCAGCATAGAAACATGAAATACGTTGTGGACGCTCGCGAGGGGCGTGGGTAAAGCCAATCGGTAAGCCACTGCTCCCACACGATCGAGGATCTGAAATGGACCAATGAATCGCGGTGCCAGCTTCCCCTTCTTCCCGAACCGAAGGACTCCCTTCATAGGGGAAACTCGCAAAAACACATGATCCCCGACTGTGAACTCTAGTGGTCTCCGTCTCATATCGGCGTAGCTCTTCTGTCTGCTCTGCGCTGTAAGAAGCCGACGTCGAATAATATCGATCTTCTCTGACGTCGCCTGCACCAACTCTGGGCCAATCAAGCTGCGCTCACCGACCTCTAACCAGCAATGCGGTACGCGACAAGGTCGCCCATACAGCGCCTCATAAGGTGCCATGCCGATACTCGCCTGGAAGCTATTGTTGTACCCAAACTCCGCATATGCAAGACAGTCATCCCAACTGTCCTTGAAGTCCAATGCGCAAGCTCGCAACATGTCCTCCAGGATCTGGTTCACTCGCTCCGTCTGTCCGTCCGTCTGTGGGTGGAAGGCAGTACTGAACTTCAACTTCACACCCATAGCCTCCTGAATGCGAGTCCAGAAAATAGAAGTGAAACGCGTGTCTCTGTCCGACACGATCTCCAACGGAACTCCATGCAGACGCACGATCTCTCTAATATACAATCCAGCCAGCTCGTCTGTAGAGTTCGTAACTCTGATCGGTAGGAAGTGCGCCGACTTCGTCAATCGGTCGACGATCACCCAAATGGAATCATGCCCCTTCCTCGTCCTCGGCAACCCAGAAATGAAGTCCATGGAAATGAAATCCCACTTCCACTCTGCAATCGGCATAGGCTGCAAAAGTCCAGGTGGTCGGCGATGCTCTGCCTTCACCTGCTGACAAGTGAGACAACGGGACACGAACTCAGCAATGTGGGTCTTCATACCTTCCCACCAATACGTCCTCTTCACGTCACGATACATCTTCGTACTGCCTGGATGCATCGCGAGTCTAGTAGAATGCGCAGCCTCGAGAATCTCTCGTCTCAGGTCAGGGACATCAGGAACGCATAGGCGGCCACGGTAACGTAAGCCCCCATCCATACCAACTCGCCAGTCGGCGTCAGCATCATCACTGGCCTGCTCTCGAAGCTCAGTAAGATGTGCGTCGTCCCTCTGCGCCTCGATGACACGGTCATCAATCTGGGATCGCACCTGTACATGTGCGATGAACTCAAATGGCTCCTCTACGGTGAGTTTCTGCTCAAAGTCTCGCAAAAACTCAACCATATCCCACTCGGCAACCATCAGAGGAGCCGCAAACTCTATCGCCTTCTTGCGGCTCAACGCATCAGCCACAAGGTTTGCCTTCCCAGGATGGTAAGAGACTTCAAACTTGAAGTCCTTCAGCGTCTCCATCCATTGCCGCTGCCTCATATTCAAGTCCCGCTGCGTGAATATGTACTTGAGGCTCTTATGGTCGCAAAAGAGCTCGAACTCCTCTCCATAGAGGTAATGTCTCCAGAGTCTCAGTGCGAATATCACGGCTGCCAACTCCAGGTCGTGTGTAGGGTAATTCTCCTCGTGCTTCCTTAATTGTCTCGAGGCATACGAAATTACCCTGTCCCTCTGCATAAGGACACAACCCAAACCAACGCTAGACGCGTCAGTGTATATAGTGTATTTAACCCCTTGCTCTGGCAATACTAGCACAGGGGCGGACGTAAGTCTGTCCTTCAGCTCCTGAAAAGCTGACTCCGCCTTATCATTCCAGGCGAACTTCACGTCCTTCCGTGTCAACTGAGATAAGGGTCTCGCGATCTTCGAGAAGTCCTGAATGAAGCGCCGATAGTAGCCAGCGAGACCCAAGAAACTCCTCACCTCAGTGACAGAACCAGGCCGCTCCCAGTCCTGCACCGCAGCTACCTTAGACAGGTCAACTGCCATGCCATCCTTGGACACCACATGTCGTAGAAACTTCACCTCCTGCTTCCAGAAGTCGCACTTCTTATACTGTGCGAACAACTGATGCTGTCTGAGCGTATCAAGGACCAAACGCAAGTGCTCCTCATGCTCCTCTCGACTCCTAAAGTATACCAAAATGTCGTCGATGAAGACAACGACGAATCGATAGAGGAAAGGCCGCAATACCCTGTTCATCAGATCCATGAACACGTCCGGTGCGTTCGTGAGACCGAACGACATCACAAGGAACTCGTAATGACCAAAACTGGTCCTGAATGCTGTCTTCTGCACGTCCTCATCTCTGACGCGCAGCTGATGATATCCTGACTGAAGATCAATCTTCGAGAAGTACTGCGCTCCTCTCAACTGATCAAACAAGTCATCGATCCTGGGCAAAGGGTACTTGTTCTTCACCGTGAGCTGGTTCAGCCTGCGATAATCAATACACAATCGCAGCGAACCATCCTTCTTCTTCACGAACAAGACCGGTGCTCCCCAAGGAGATACGCTAGGCCGTATAAAGCCAAGCTCTAGCAGGCCATCAATCTGCGTCCTCAACTCCTCCATCTCACATGGTGTCATGCGATACGTCGGCAGTGAGACGGGTGTAGAACCAGGAATCAGATCGATAGTGAAATCGATCTCACGTCGGGGCGGCAAACCAGGGATCTTCCTGAACAGATCCCCAAACTCAGAAACAACTGGCGTCTGCTCAAGTACCTGGGCACCAGCGTCGCGCAATAGAGTGGCGTAGCTAAGTATGCGGAAAGGAAGATTTACCCACACTGAAAACGTGAAAGGCGTGCCCTCAGGCTCGTACACTGTCACCACACGAGCCTCGCAGTCAATCTCGGCTCTCGCTGCAGTCAACCAGTCCATGCCAAGAATGACGTCGAGATATACGAGCGAGGGATCGACGACCAGATCAAGAGTCATCGTCCTGCCTCCCAGATCAACTAAACAACCCTCACACATCTGGGTGACATCCGAATAATCTCCATGAGCTGCAAGGACTCGCACGCTATCCATAGTGATAGTCTGCAACCCAAGACGTCTGACTACGGCACGCGATATCAAAGAAATCGTGGAACCAGTGTCCACCATGACAAGAACGGGAGTACCTCCGATATGGCCCGTGACCTCGAAGGCTGAGTGCTGGAAAGTCGGCGTCGTAGCTGCCTCAGCGGTCAGTGCATGAACTCGAGCCTGCTGTGGCCGGTTCGGCCGCTGTGTCAAGGGCCATGGGGGCTATCGAATCTGTGATATTGTGGGTCTGAAAGAGGAATGCGCAGGAGCTGACCGTATAGGCGGTGCTGATATCGCCTGAGGACGTACACGATCAATCTTCTGCGGCGGCGAGAACCCACTGTCCCGCATCCTCGAAAAGCAACTCTGCGCCAGGTGGCCCGTCCTCCCACAGTATGTGCATGATAAATCAGGACGCCGAAACGGTCCTACTGGCGCCGTGGTCCTGGTAGGAGGATCAATGCGAGGCCTCTTGCCCGCGAAGGGCCTGTCTGTCAAATCCGGTCGCGGCCTAGAAGTAGTCGGGCCTCGAGATCGCGCAAGTCGATCCACGTCCTGCTCTGCCCGCATGGACATGTGAACCAACTCCGCATAGGAGGGGAAACTGATACAGCACATCTTCGACCGAATATCCGGTCGCAAGCCCTCCAAAAAGCGCCGTATGCGCATCTGCTCATCAGCTAGAATCGTCGGGACGTACCTGCCCAACTCTGTGAACCGATGCTCATACTCAGTAACCGTCATCGCTGCCTGCCTGAGACGGAGAAACTCATTCTCCCTCTCGTGCCTGTAGGTCTGAGGATAATACTTCTCATGGAAGCGAAACTCGAATGCTGCCCATGTCCATACGTAATCTGCGGTAACAGTCCGCAATATACTATCCCACCACATACTGGCCTCTCTCTCAAACTGGAAGGTAGCCAGCTCTACCTGCTCTGCCTCAGTACAGTGCAACATGCGCAGAATCTTCGACACTCGGTCGAGCCAAAACTCAGCCTCCTCGGGTCTGTGAGAACCCGTGAAAGTAGGAGGCCGCAAGCGCTGAAATCGCTCCAGAAGGCCCCGCGTGTCGGCAGGATTCCCCGCAGGGAAAGCAGGCTGTGCAGGATGTGCTATGTCCTCATCCTGGGCGTAAGTATAGGCATCCTCAGCTGGATGCGCAGGTGGTGCAGGCGGAGTAGATGTAGTCGCACCCCCACCCTGGGCTATAGTCCCGACTATAGTAGTCAATAGCTGCTGCTGCTGTAGCATCATAGCCATCATCTGCTCGAATCTATCAGGTGGTGGAGCAGGCTGTGGCGGATGAGGTGCGGAAGTAGATGCGCGCTGTGGCTCTCTAACTGATGGTGTAAATGGCGGTGGTCCATCTGTAGGACCAACAGTAGGCTGAGACGACCGAACCGTCTCAGGAATCGGGCCCACAGCAGGGTCCGGACGAGTGCCAGACTGAGAGGGAGCCTGATCCATCTGCTCTGACAATGAAAGCCGAACCGCGCTCCTCGTAGTCTTAGGTGGCATTCCCTATATTCAAAATAGGGCGCAACCTTGTCAGTCTCAATTTCTCAAATACACCACAATCATTCACCAAAGAGTCAAAGGCATTCCATGCATTTCAATTAATCAAAATTGTCACAATACAAGGGATATATCCTTACAAGCATCATGACTAGAATGACATGGAAATTAAGACAGTTAAGCAACAGCAACATAAGCAAAGCACTAGCCCTAATAGGCTTTACACACATAAAACAGAAAATGGCTAACTACTCATAACAACATCAAAGATCGCGTCGCTAGTCGGAGTCTGGCGACGGAGGAGGAGCACCCTTATCCTGTAAGCAACACAGGATTGCCTTCAAGGTGCGAGTCACCTTGCCAAACTTCTTCTTCGTAACGGCCTTGGCATCAGCGACCTCTGCTCGAAGTTCTTGGACTTCCCTTCGCAAAGCGGTCTGGCTCTCCTCCATCCGAGCAATGCGATCGTCGATAGTAGCCTGCGCAGAAGGAGGAGGGCTCTCATCAGCATCCTGAGCCTCCTCTTCTGCTTCTTCCTGAGTCTCTTCCTGAACCTCTGCACTAGGTTCTCCTTCGCTTTGATCTTCCTCTTCATCAAAGTCGTCCCCACTATCCCTTTCAAGTTGATTTTCACGATATTGCGACCCAATCTTCATCTTAACCATCGTCGACTCATCGATGGTGTGAATCGATACCGGCAATTCGGGTCCAAGTCTATAGGCAAACTCAAGCGCAATCTTGCAAATGAGTCGGCCAAAGGGAAGGGATTCGGATGTTCTCCTCGACCTGGCTATGAGAACTATCTGCCGTAAGATGAAAGTGGCCATACATACGTTCTCCCCCTGGGCCACCAGAAATAAGAAATCGACCATAAGACGTGTACTTTCAATGCGGTTCGTCGACCTAGGATAAACATTGAACGTGCAGATATGATGCAGCAGACGCAAATCCTCAGACATGTACGTCGCCTTGAGGCTATTATTAGGCTGCCATGGAACCAACTTACCGCACAGAAACCTGGTGCGGCGATCTCGTTCACGTCTAGTCCTCAAATTCTTCTCACTTGGATGTACATCACCTAGAGGCACGTTGAGAAGTCGCGCAACCAACCGGACGTCGATCGTAGCCATCCGATCTCTACCAAAAGGAATTTTGAACGGCAAGGGCTCCAAGGTAGGACTCTGGATGCTAGCATAGAAGGCACGAATGGTGCTCACATTAGCACGAGCGCGAGCTTCAAAGATCGGTCCCCAGTGCGCGGCTTCAATGCGTTCGAACAACAGATATTCGCCGAACAATCGCCCATCTACGTCCGCCTCAAATAACACTCTACGATCAGTGTATTCACCATGAGGTATCTCTGATAGGATGGTTCGTCCAAGATGTGCATGGGGATCCAAATCCCGCTTGGTACGGCACTCCAGGACTGCAGTTGGACCTGCGGCGGCGCTTGAACTTGCGGCACCACTCCGCGGTCTTCTCGATCGAGTAGGGCGGCTCGGCCCAGCCTCGTCTGTTGCAGTTTTTCTCTTACCCATCAAAGACAGGATGGATGAGAGTGACAAAAGACCCAAAATGGCTTCCACGAAAGCCATGGAAAATGCCGAAAATGCGGAGAAATGGCTGCCCAATCTGACAAAAGAAAATCTAGGCGTCGTAGAGGGATGCTTCAAGCTTCCCAAGGCTGTACTTTCAGGGAAAAATAAGAACAAAAAGATGGAATGGAGCTGCTCACGATTTCAACACTATTTGGGAGATTTTGGAGCTCCAAATGGAGAAATCTTCAAGGAAAGGGGCTGCCAACACCCAATAACTGATGGGTGGTGGTCGGTTTTGGCCAAGGAGGGGTTTAAGAGTGGTTTGGGTCGCCGGGGTTTGGAATGGAGTGCTGAAAATCGAATCTAGGGTATGCAAGGGGGCTGTTTGTGAAGGAGATGTGGGTTTTGGGGGTTTTCGTGGGATGGGAGGTAGCTAGGGATGATGTGGACCCTGTTTAAGGGAGTGCGCCCGAAGGACAGCACCCCCGGAGCTCGCCGGCCGGCGATGCATCGCCCGGCCGGCGATGGCATCGCCGGTCAACTTGCAAGTTGACCGGTGGGACCCCATGGGTCTGGTCCCCCATGGTCCCAGGGTCCCAAAAAAGTTGGTCCCACCCCTTGGTTCATAGCATTTTGGTCTCTATGAGCCCAAACATGTGTTCAGGGCTTTCCGGGTCCACATCGCAATCCCGAATACCAAACCATATGATGCAGCATATGAATTTGGGGTAGAAGGAGCCAGTACATCTTTCTAGCTCCTTAGTTGCTAAAGAAAGTGAAGTTAGAATGGCCTTATGGCCATTTTTCATGAAATTTTACTATTCACTGTAAAATTTGGTGAATGTGCTAATTTGTGTTATTTTCACATTAGGTTTGATGCCTAATATGAAATGGATAATAAATAACTGAAGTTTGAAGTGTTTAGAGAAGGAATTTTGAAGATTTTTGGTGAAACGGGGTTTTTAAGCCCTGGCGATTGATTACTGGAGTCGTGGTCATCCCACGGCCCAAAGATTCACTTTTGCGGTTTAAAACCGCTCATAGGACGTCTCCACCCGACTTCCTACAGCTTAGAAGTGATTCGGGTCGCTTTACGCGACCCGAGATGCGTTACAGACTCGATCTTGCGATCGATCCTTATAGACTTCGCCTATCGGCAAATCTGTGATCCTAGAAGTGTTTCTAGACCCTTCTCGCACCCACCTATGTCAAAGGAAGCGACAGTGTACGTCGCAAGACCATAACCCAGGCCCAGTATACTCTCATTCATGCTCTGATACCAACTTGTAACACCCTGAAAATCGGGGGTCGTGTATAAACTCAACTCCCGAGTTCCAGACCGTCACTTATGCAACAAAAATGGTTATGATTCAATGTTGTCTGATTTAAAGCATTCACATGAGTAAAAGTATACCAAAACTGCAATTCATACTTCAGATCCAGTGATAAAAGCAAGCGGAAGACTAAACAATATATATATCATTGTATGGAAAAACAAAGTAATCTCAACTGTCTCCAAAGTATGACTACATCTCTGAGTCTCATATACATGTAAATAGACAAAAGAATAAGTTCAAAATAGTCCCACTGAAGTCCCCCTCGATCCAGGTCACCTACGGGAAGCCGTCGTGATACTGCATATACGAGAACTCATCCTGGTCCTCGTCAATCTCCGGCTCCACCTCCTGGATCTCGTCGTCACCTGCAACTACAACAGGGTCTGGTGGGTGTTGCAAACACCATCCCGTAACGTGGGAATGAGTGATCAACTCAGTGGAATCATAGAGCAAAGATTAGCATGTTCACAATTCAATCACGCGTTAATAGTAAAGCAGTAAATCAGACAAATCCTAATACTGTTGTTAATGCAAGATGATATGACGTGATGTATGCCCTCACCGACGATCACCCTCATACGGCAACATCTTACGACCGCGGCATGCCACACTCCCTAGAGTGCTCCACATCTTCCATGCACATGCAATGCTATGGTGATATGATTACCAAGTTGTTATTAGTCCATTCAAATAGCAGGATTGGGAAACTAAGGTACCTCCCTTGTATCAATCCCAACACGGATCCTGTCTAGGGTCGTCACTCCTAGTAATCTCATACGATGTACATTTCGTAGGTCACTGCAAGGGCTGCCAGGGCTGTTGCTCGCACTCGTTGCACCGTTCCCCCATCACCTTATCAATACAGGCCTACTGTACTCTACTGCACGGAAGGGTCGTCACCTCCCGTGAACTCAGAATACGCTCGCGGTCACTACAAAGGGCTCGTCGCCTGATCAGTGTAGGCCGACAGCTAGAATATAGTGTCCCATACCACCATAATCTGCTCACGAGTCAAGGTGCTCATTGGTCACTACGGGGAGGTTTGTGGCCCCAGCGTAGGCCGACAGCTCGACCACGGTGTCCCATACCACCATGCCCGGCTCATGAGTCTTCGTGGATCAAGGTACCACGGTTAATAGGGTTTACAATGGTAAGTTCAGTACCCTAGGTTCAAGCAGTTATGATACATACAAGGTGAACAAACATCGGCCAGTCGGGTTACTTGACGGGCTCGACTAGCGCGATCGCATCTCGAATTGAACGACATGAAGTGCGTAAAACACTTCGCGTGGCCTAACCACTGCCGCCAACTCTCAACACGAATCACATTCATCGACGCGTCGTTCGTGGCTATGACCAGTCAGCCACGAATTCGCTCGGTTACCGACTGCCTGGACTAAGTCAAGTCCCACACATCTATGGAATTACTATAAAAAGGTATTGGAATTGAAATACATCATGTGAGCATGTTAGCACATGTTATAACATTCAACTTAAGCAAATCTTCAAGGCATACTTCCCATGCATATTCAACTTAAGCAAATCCTCAAGTACATACATTCCATGCATGTAATGAAATCATGCATTTTGTCAACATGTAGAAAGTCATTTAGGTCAGCATAATAATTGAAAAATCAATCACAAATTATCAAATAACATCATTTAATTCAATACATACTAATACAAGCATTTATACAAACACATACACTACACACTTAAGTCTACATATAGCATGTGGACCCAAAGTGTGCAACTAGGCGAATCTCTTCGCCAAACTAATTATGCACGCATTCCTAACTTCCTAATGCGACAACAAACCATGTCAATCACATCAGCAAAATATGAATGTAAACAGTACTTCCTACAAATGACTAAAATGCCCTAAATCTCATATTCTTCGTTAGCTTACGAAACGGGAAACGGAGAGCATTTTGTACATGTCAAACGGCGATGCCGTCAAGAATCTACTATTAAACGACATTGAAAGCATTGGGAACCGTCAATCAAAGCGTCTAAAATCCTCACCTAGTGTCTTGTAGACTCGGGAATTGAAACGGAGTGTATATGCTTCGTCTACGGCGAGTAAGGAGCCTAATACATAAGATCCATAAGCTACATCGCTATGGAAACAAGGAAAACTCAAATCAACATCTATTTAGGGTTTTTACTTACCTAGGATCGCGGTGGAATCGCCGGGAAAGCGGTAGAGGAGTGTTGCTTAAGCACGTGCAACACGTAGCACAAGTGGCAGGAAGAACTCTCCCACTCTCTCACAATCTCTCACTCTTTTTCTCTCTCCCAAGCTAGGGCTTCTCTCAAATTCGGATGGGAGAGAGGAGTGAGGGTTTCAACCCCTTTTATAGCCTAAAACATTCCCAAAATAGGCTTGGGAACAATGTTTACTTGGTGCCTAACCAAATCGGGGCCGTTTCGGTCCAAAAGAGCATTTCTGGAGGTTCCCAGGCCAAATGCGGTCGGACTTAAGCTCATGCATACTGGATCTAGCACGCATCCAGTTTTCAGACCGGTTGGGTTCCCAGATCGCACGTGGCGGCCCAGTTTCAGTTTAACGGTCACCGCACCAAGATCAGGCCTATAAGTCTCGTGATATATAATAGATATTTTTCCTGATCCAAGGGTGTAATTTGGCTGTATTTTGACGGTCAGAATGCTTAATACTGATGCGTCAAATTTGTGTGCCAGATTTGAATTTGAAATTCCAACTATGTCCCTATTCACACTCTCTTCGGTCCGGGCTCAATGAAATAACCTGTGATCGTCAGTTGGACTTGATATTCGAAACGATTGCCAAGCCCAGCTAAGTGGTCATAACGGTCTAAGATGGTAGGCATCTGACTTACGACGCGCGGTCTAGATCCAATACAAAGTTTCAAGGAGGTCCCGAGAACAAACCGGCTTAGAGTTTGATCCGAGGCTTTAGAGCATTATAGCACCCTTGGTTCCACTCGCTTCGGGCCTCGTAGAACGTATTTAAAGTGATCAGGGACCATTTCCCAGCTATTCCAACGTTGCACTAGCTAACCTAGTCACATTTTCTAAAGGAATGAATTCCACGCAATTTCGGGTCGAGTTGGTACTCGAACCCAAGTATGGATTTTTCACGGGCGTTACGATCTACCCCCCTTAACAAATAATTTCATCCTCGAAATTTTGTACCTTTTCGTACTCCTCGAGAAGCTGTGGGTAGTTCTTTCTGATCTCGGCTTCTGTCTCCCAAGTAGCCTCCTCCTCAGTATGATGCGTCCATAGTACCTTCACAAGGGGAATCACCTTGCTACGCAGTACCTGCTCCTTCCGGTCTAAGATGCGTGTCGGTCGCAGGATATAAGTAACATCCTCTCCTAACTGCACCTGCTCCCATCTGATGATATGAGAAGGATCAGCAACGTATTTCTTCAGCATAGAAACATGAAATACGTTGTGGACGCTCGCGAGGGGCGTGGGTAAAGCCAATCGGTAAGCCACTGCTCCCACACGATCGAGGATCTGAAATGGACCAATGAATCGCGGTGCCAGCTTCCCCTTCTTCCCGAACCGAAGGACTCCCTTCATAGGGGAAACTCGCAAAAACACATGATCCCCGACTGTGAACTCTAGTGGTCTCCGTCTCATATCGGCGTAGCTCTTCTGTCTGCTCTGCGCTGTAAGAAGCCGACGTCGAATAATATCGATCTTCTCTGACGTCGCCTGCACCAACTCTGGGCCAATCAAGCTGCGCTCACCGACCTCTAACCAGCAATGCGGTACGCGACAAGGTCGCCCATACAGCGCCTCATAAGGTGCCATGCCGATACTCGCCTGGAAGCTATTGTTGTACCCAAACTCCGCATATGCAAGACAGTCATCCCAACTGTCCTTGAAGTCCAATGCGCAAGCTCGCAACATGTCCTCCAGGATCTGGTTCACTCGCTCCGTCTGTCCGTCCGTCTGTGGGTGGAAGGCAGTACTGAACTTCAACTTCACACCCATAGCCTCCTGAATGCGAGTCCAGAAAATAGAAGTGAAACGCGTGTCTCTGTCCGACACGATCTCCAACGGAACTCCATGCAGACGCACGATCTCTCTAATATACAATCCAGCCAGCTCGTCTGTAGAGTTCGTAACTCTGATCGGTAGGAAGTGCGCCGACTTCGTCAATCGGTCGACGATCACCCAAATGGAATCATGCCCCTTCCTCGTCCTCGGCAACCCAGAAATGAAGTCCATGGAAATGAAATCCCACTTCCACTCTGCAATCGGCATAGGCTGCAAAAGTCCAGGTGGTCGGCGATGCTCTGCCTTCACCTGCTGACAAGTGAGACAACGGGACACGAACTCAGCAATGTGGGTCTTCATACCTTCCCACCAATACGTCCTCTTCACGTCACGATACATCTTCGTACTGCCTGGATGCATCGCGAGTCTAGTAGAATGCGCAGCCTCGAGAATCTCTCGTCTCAGGTCAGGGACATCAGGAACGCATAGGCGGCCACGGTAACGTAAGCCCCCATCCATACCAACTCGCCAGTCGGCGTCAGCATCATCACTGGCCTGCTCTCGAAGCTCAGTAAGATGTGCGTCGTCCCTCTGCGCCTCGATGACACGGTCATCAATCTGGGATCGCACCTGTACATGTGCGATGAACTCAAATGGCTCCTCTACGGTGAGTTTCTGCTCAAAGTCTCGCAAAAACTCAACCATATCCCACTCGGCAACCATCAGAGGAGCCGCAAACTCTATCGCCTTCTTGCGGCTCAACGCATCAGCCACAAGGTTTGCCTTCCCAGGATGGTAAGAGACTTCAAACTTGAAGTCCTTCAGCGTCTCCATCCATCGCCGCTGCCTCATATTCAAGTCCCGCTGCGTGAATATGTACTTGAGGCTCTTATGGTCGCAAAAGAGCTCGAACTCCTCTCCATAGAGGTAATGTCTCCAGAGTCTCAGTGCGAATATCACGGCTGCCAACTCCAGGTCGTGTGTAGGGTAATTCTCCTCGTGCTTCCTTAATTGTCTCGAGGCATACGAAATTACCCTGTCCCTCTGCATAAGGACACAACCCAAACCAACGCTAGACGCGTCAGTGTATATAGTGTATTTAACCCCTTGCTCTGGCAATACTAGCACAGGGGCGGACGTAAGTCTGTCCTTCAGCTCCTGAAAAGCTGACTCCGCCTTATCATTCCAGGCGAACTTCACGTCCTTCCGTGTCAACTGAGATAAGGGTCTCGCGATCTTCGAGAAGTCCTGAATGAAGCGCCGATAGTAGCCAGCGAGACCCAAGAAACTCCTCACCTCAGTGACAGAACCAGGCCGCTCCCAGTCCTGCACCGCAGCTACCTTAGACAGGTCAACTGCCATGCCATCCTTGGACACCACATGTCGTAGAAACTTCACCTCCTGCTTCCAGAAGTCGCACTTCTTATACTGTGCGAACAACTGATGCTGTCTGAGCGTATCAAGGACCAAACGCAAGTGCTCCTCATGCTCCTCTCGACTCCTAAAGTATACCAAAATGTCGTCGATGAAGACAACGACGAATCGATAGAGGAAAGGCCGCAATACCCTGTTCATCAGATCCATGAACACGTCCGGTGCGTTCGTGAGACCGAACGACATCACAAGGAACTCGTAATGACCAAAACTGGTCCTGAATGCTGTCTTCTGCACGTCCTCATCTCTGACGCGCAGCTGATGATATCCTGACTGAAGATCAATCTTCGAGAAGTACTGCGCTCCTCTCAACTGATCAAACAAGTCATCGATCCTGGGCAAAGGGTACTTGTTCTTCACCGTGAGCTGGTTCAGCCTGCGATAATCAATACACAATCGCAGCGAACCATCCTTCTTCTTCACGAACAAGACCGGTGCTCCCCAAGGAGATACGCTAGGCCGTATAAAGCCAAGCTCTAGCAGGCCATCAATCTGCGTCCTCAACTCCTCCATCTCACATGGTGTCATGCGATACGTCGGCAGTGAGACGGGTGTAGAACCAGGAATCAGATCGATAGTGAAATCGATCTCACGTCGGGGCGGCAAACCAGGGATCTTCCTGAACAGATCCCCGAACTCAGAAACAACTGGCGTCTGCTCAAGTACCTGGGCACCAGCGTCGCGCAATAGAGTGGCGTAGCTAAGTATGCGGAAAGGAAGATTTACCCACACTGAAAACGTGAAAGGCGTGCCCTCAGGCTCGTACACTGTCACCACACGAGCCTCGCAGTCAATCTCGGCTCTCGCTGCAGTCAACCAGTCCATGCCAAGAATGACGTCGAGATATACGAGCGAGGGATCGACGACCAGATCAAGAGTCATCGTCCTGCCTCCCAGATCAACTAAACAACCCTCACACATCTGGGTGACATCCGAATAATCTCCATGAGCTGCAAGGACTCGCACGCTATCCATAGTGATAGTCTGCAACCCAAGACGTCTGACTACGGCACGCGATATCAAAGAAATCGTGGAACCAGTGTCCACCATGACAAGAACGGGAGTACCTCCGATATGGACCGTGACCTCGAAGGCTGAGTGCTGGAAAGTCGGCGTCGTAGCTGCCTCAGCGGTCAGTGCATGAACTCGAGCCTGCTGTGGCCGGTTCGGCCGCTGTGTCAAGGGCCATGGGGGCTATCGAATCTGTGATACTGTGGGTCTGAAAGAGGAATGCGCAGGAGCTGACCGTATAGGCGGTGCTGATATCGCCTGAGGACGTACACGATCAATCTTCTGCGGCGGCGAGAACCCACTGTCCCGCATCCTCGAAAAGCAACTCTGCGCCAGGTGGCCCGTCCTCCCACAGTATGTGCATGATAAATCAGGACGCCGAAACGGTCCTACTGGCGCCGTGGTCCTGGTAGGAGGATCAATGCGAGGCCTCTTGCCCGCGAAGGGCCTGTCTGTCAAATCCGGTCGCGGCCTAGAAGTAGTCGGGCCTCGAGATCGCGCAAGTCGATCCACGTCCTGCTCTGCCCGCATGGACATGTGAACCAACTCCGCATAGGAGGGGAAACTGATACAGCACATCTTCGACCGAATATCCGGTCGCAAGCCCTCCAAAAAGCGCCGTATGCGCATCTGCTCATCAGCTAGAATCGTCGGGACGTACCTGCCCAACTCTGTGAACCGATGCTCATACTCAGTAACCGTCATCGCTGCCTGCCTGAGACGGAGAAACTCATTCTCCCTCTCGTGCCTGTAGGTCTGAGGATAATACTACTCATGGAAGCGAAACTCGAATGCTGCCCATGTCCATACGTAATCTGCGGTAACAGTCCGCAATATACTATCCCACCACATACTGGCCTCTCTCTCAAACTGGAAGGTAGCCAGCTCTACCTGCTCTGCCTCAGTACAGTGCAACATGCGCAGAATCTTCGACACTCGGTCGAGCCAAAACTCAGCCTCCTCGGGTCTGTGAGAACCCGTGAAAGTAGGAGGCCGCAAGCGCTGAAATCGCTCCAGAAGGCCCCGCGTGTCGGCAGGATTCCCCGCAGGGAAAGCAGGCTGTGCAGGATGTGCTATGTCCTCATCCTGGGCGTAAGTATAGGCATCCTCAGCTGGATGCGCAGGTGGTGCAGGCGGAGTAGATGTAGTCGCACCCCCACCCTGGGCTATAGTCCCGACTATAGTAGTCAATAGCTGCTGCTGCTGTAGCATCATAGCCATCATCTGCTCGAATCTATCAGGTGGTGGAGCAGGCTGTGGCGGATGAGGTGCGGAAGTAGATGCGCGCTGTGGCTCTCTAACTGATGGTGTAAATGGCGGTGGTCCATCTGTAGGACCAACAGTAGGCTGAGACGACCGAACCGTCTCAGGAATCGGGCCCACAGCAGGGTCCGGACGAGTGCCAGACTGAGAGGGAGCCTGATCCATCTGCTCTGACAATGAAAGCCGAACCGCGCTCCTCGTAGTCTTAGGTGGCATTCCCTATATTCAAAATAGGGCGCAACCTTGTCAGTCTCAATTTCTCAAATACACCACAATCATTCACCAAAGAGTCAAAGGCATTCCATGCATTTCAATTAATCAAAATTGTCACAATACAAGGGATATATCCTTACAAGCATCATGACTAGAATGACATAGAAATTAAGACAGTTAAGCAACAGCAACATAAGCAAAGCACTAGCCCTAATAGGCTTTACACACATAAAACAGAAAATGGCTAACTACTCATAACAACATCAAAGATCGCGTCGCTAGTCGGAGTCTGGCGACGGAGGAGGAGCACCCTTATCCTGTAAGCAACACAGGATTGCCTTCAAGGTGCGAGTCACCTTGCCAAACTTCTTCTTCGTAACGGCCTTGGCATCAGCGACCTCTGCTCGAAGTTCTTGGACTTCCCTTCGCAAAGCGGTCTGGCTCTCCTCCATCCGAGCAATGCGATCGTCGATAGTAGCCTGCGCAGAAGGAGGAGGGCTCTCATCAGTATCCTGAGCCTCCTCTTCTGCTTCTTCCTGAGTCTCTTCCTGAACCTCTGCACTAGGTTCTCCTTCGCTTTGATCTTCCTCTTCATCAAAGTCGTCCCCACTATCCCTTTCAAGTTGATTTTCACGATATTGCGACCCAATCTTCATCTTAACCATCGTCGACTCATCGATGGTGTGAATCGATACCGGCAATTCGGGTCCAAGTCTATAGGCAAACTCAAGCGCAATCTTGCAAATGAGTCGGCCAAAGGGAAGGGATTCGGATGTTCTCCTCGACCTGGCTATGAGAACTATCTGCCGTAAGATGAAAGTGGCCATACATACGTTCTCCCCCTGGGCCACCAGAAATAAGAAATCGACCATAAGACGTGTACTTTCAATGCGGTTCGTCGACCTAGGATAAACATTGAACGTGCAGATATGATGCAGCAGACGCAAATCCTCAGACATGTACGTCGCCTTGAGGCTATTATTAGGCTGCCATGGAACCAACTTACCGCACAGAAACCTGGTGCGGCGATCTCGTTCACGTCTAGTCCTCAAATTCTTCTCACTTGGATGTACATCACCTAGAGGCACGTTGAGAAGTCGCGCAACCAACCGGACGTCGATCGTAGCCATCCGATCTCTACCAAAAGGAATTTTGAACGGCAAGGGCTCCAAGGTAGGACTCTGGATGCTAGCATAGAAGGCACGAATGGTGCTCACATTAGCACGAGCGCGAGCTTCAAAGATCGGTCCCCAGTGCGCGGCTTCAATGCGTTCGAACAACAGATATTCGCCGAACAATCGCCCATCTACGTCCGCCTCAAATAACACTCTACGATCAGTGTATTCACCATGAGGTATCTCTGATAGGATGGTTCGTCCAAGATGTGCATGGGGATCCAAATCCCGCTTGGTACGGCACTCCAGGACTGCAGTTGGACCTGCGGCGGCGCTTGAACTTGCGGCACCACTCCGCGGTCTTCTCGATCGAGTAGGGCGGCTCGGCCCAGCCTCGTCTGTTGCAGTTTTTCTCTTACCCATCAAAGACAGGATGGATGAGAGTGACAAAAGACCCAAAATGGCTTCCACGAAAGCCATGGAAAATGCCGAAAATGCGGAGAAATGGCTGCCCAATCTGACAAAAGGAAATCTAGGCGTCGTAGAGGGATGCTTCAAGCTTCCCAAGGCTGTACTTTCAGGGAAAAATAAGAACAAAAAGATGGAATGGAGCTGCTCACGATTTCAGCACTATTTGGGAGATTTTGGAGCTCCAAATGGAGAAATCTTCAAGGAAAGGGGCTGCCAACACCCAATAACTGATGGGTGGTGGTCGGTTTTGGCCAAGGAGGGGTTTAAGAGTGGTTTGGGTCGCCGGGGTTTGGAATGGAGTGCTGAAAATCGAATCTAGGGTATGCAAGGGGGCTGTTTGTGAAGGAGATGTGGGTTTTGGGGGTTTTCGTGGGATGGGAGGTAGCTAGGGATGATGTGGACCCTGTTTAAGGGAGTGCGCCCGAAGGACAGCACCCCCGGAGCTCGCCGGCCGGCGATGCATCGCCCGGCCGGCGATGGCATCGCCGGTCAACTTGCAAGTTGACCGGTGGGACCCCATGGGTCTGGTCCCCCATGGTCCCAGGGTCCCAAAAAAGTTGGTCCCACCCCTTGGTTCATAGCATTTTGGTCTCTATGAGCCCAAACATGTGTTCAGGGCTTTCTGGGTCCACATCGCAATCCTGAATACCAAACCATATGATGCAGCATATGAATTTGGGGTAGAAGGAGCCAGTACATCTTTCTAACTCCTTATTTGCTAAAGAAAGTGAAGTTAGAATGGCCTTATGGCCATTTTTCATGAAATTTTACTATTCACTGTAAAATTTGGTGAATGTGCTAATTTGTGTTATTTTCACATTAGGTTTGATGCCTAATATGAAATGGATAAGAAATAACTGAAGGTTGAAGTGTTTAGAGAAGGAATTTTGAAGATTTTTGGTGAAACGGGGTTTTTAAGCCCTGACGATTGATTACTGGAGTCGTGGTCATCCCACGGCCCAAAGATTCACTTTTGCGGTTTAAAACCGCTCATAGGACGTCTCCACCCGACTTCCTACAGCTTAGAAGTGATTCGGGTCGCTTTACGCGACCCGAGATGCGTTACAGACTCGATCTTGCGATCGATCCTTATAGACTTCGCCTATCGGCAAATCTGTGATCCTAGAAGTGTTTCTAGACCCTTCTCGCACCCACCTATGTCAAAGGAAGCGACAGTGTACGTCGCAAGACCATAACCCAGGCCCAGTATACTCTCATTCATGCTCTGATACCAACTTGTAACACCCTGAAAATCGGGGGTCGTGTATAAACTCAACTCCCGAGTTCCAGACCGTCACTTATGCAACAAAAATGGTTATGATTCAATGTTGTCTGATTTAAAGCATTCACATGAGTAAAAGTATACCAAAACTGCAATTCATACTTCAGATCCAGTGATAAAAGCAAGCGGAAGACTAAACAATATATATATCATTGTATGGAAAAACAAAGTAATCTCAACTGTCTCCAAAGTATGACTACATCTCTGAGTCTCATATACATGTAAATAGACAAAAGAATAAGTTCAAAATAGTCCCACTGAAGTCCCCCTCGATCCAGGTCACCTACGGGAAGCCGTCGTGATACTGCATATACGAGAACTCATCCTGGTCCTCGTCAATCTCCGGCTCCACCTCCTGGATCTCGTCGTCACCTGCAACTACAACAGGGTCTGGTGGGTGTTGCAAACACCATCCCGTAACGTGGGAATGAGTGATCAACTCAGTGGAATCATAGAGCAAAGATTAGCATGTTCACAATTCAATCACGCGTTAATAGTAAAGCAGTAAATCAGACAAATCCTAATACTGTTGTTAATGCAAGATGATATGACGTGATGTATGCCCTCACCGACGATCACCCTCATACGGCAACATCTTACGACCGCGGCATGCCACACTCCCTAGAGTGCTCCACATCTTCCAGGCACATGCAATGCTATGGTGATATGATTACCAAGTTGTTATTAGTCCATTCAAACAGCAGGATTGGGAAACTAAGGTACCTCCCTTGTATCAATCCCAACACGGATCCTGTCTAGGGTCGTCACTCCTAGTAATCTCATACGATGTACATTTCGTAGGTCACTGCAAGGGCTGTCAGGGCTGTTGCTCGCACTCGTTGCACCGCTCCCCCATCACCTTATCAATACAGGCCTACTGTACTCTACTGCACGGAAGGGTCGTCGCCTCCCGTGAACTCAGAATACGCTCGCGGTCACTACAAAGGGCTCGTCGCCTGATCAGTGTAGGCCGACAGCTAGAATATAGTGTCCCATACCACCATAATCTGCTCACGAGTCAAGGTGCTCATTGGTCACTACGGAGAGGTTTGTGGCCCCAGCGTAGGCCGACAGCTCGACCACGGTGTCCCATACCACCATGCCCGGCTCATGAGTCTTCGTGGATCAAGGTACCACGGTTAATAGGGTTTACAATGGTAAGTTCAGTACCCTAGGTTCAAGCAGTTATGATACATACAAGGTGAACAAACATCGGCCAGTCGGGTTACTTGACGGGCTCGACTAGCGCGATCGCATCTCGAATTGAACGACATGAAGTACGTAAAACACTTCGCGTGGCCTAACCCCTGCCGCCAACTCTCAACACGAATCACATTCATCGACGCGTCGTTCGTGGCTATGACCAGTCAGCCACGAATTCGCTCGGTTACCGACTGCCTGGACTAAGTCAAGTCCCACACATCTATGGAATTACTATAAAAAGGTATTGGAATTGAAATACATCATGTGAGCATGTTAGCACATGTTATAACATTCAACTTAAGCAAATCTTCAAGGCATACTTCCCATGCATATTCAACTTAAGCAAATCCTCAAGTACATACATTCCATGCATGTAATGAAATCATGCATTTTGTCAACATGTAGAAAGTCATTTAGGTCAGCATAATAATTGAAAAATCAATCACAAATTATCAAATAACATCATTTAATTCAATACATACTAATACAAGCATTTATACAAACACATACACTACACACTTAAGTCTACATATAGCATGTGGACCCAAAGTGTGCAACTAGGCGAATCTCTTCGCCAAACTAATTATGCACGCATTCCTAACTTCCTAATGCGACAACAAACCATGTCAATCACATCAGCAAAATATGAATGTAAACAGTACTTCCTACAAATGACTAAAATGCCCTAAATCTCATATTCTTCGTTAGCTTACGAAACGGGAAACGGAGAGCATTTTGTACATGTCAAACGGCGATGCCGTCAAGAATCTACTATTAAACGACATTGAAAGCATTGGGAACCGTCAATCAAAGCGTCTAAAATCCTCACCTAGTGTCTTGTAGACTCGGGAATTGAAACGGAGTGTATATGCTTCGTCTACGGCGAGTAAGGAGCCTAATACATAAGATCCATAAGCTACATCGCTATGGAAACAAGGAAAACTCAAATCAACATCTATTTAGGGTTTTTACTTACCTAGGATCGCGGTGGAATCGCCGGGAAAGCGGTAGAGGAGTGTTGCTTAAGCACGTGCAACACGTAGCACAAGTGGCGGGAAGAACTCTCCCACTCTCTCACAATCTCTCACTCTTTTTCTCTCTCCCAAGCTAGGGCTTCTCTCAAATTCGGATGGGAGAGAGGAGTGAGGGTTTCAACCCCTTTTATAGCCTAAAACATTCCCAAAATAGGCTTGGGAACAATGTTTACTTGGTGCCTAACCAAATCGGGGCCGTTTCGGTCCAAAAGAGCATTTCTGGAGGTCCCCAGGCCAAATGCGGTCGGACTTAAGCTCATGCATACTGGATCTAGCACGCATCCAGTTTTCAGACCGGTTGGGTTCCCAGATCGCACGTGGCGGCCCAGTTTCAGTTTAACGGTCACCGCACCAAGATCAGGCCTATAAGTCTCGTGATATATAATAGATATTTTTCCTGATCCAAGGGTGTAATTTGGCTGTATTTTGACGGTCAGAATGCTTAATACTGATGCGTCAAATTTGTGTGCCAGATTTGAATTTGAAATTCCAACTATGTCCCTATTCACACTCTCTTCGGTCCGGGCTCAATGAAATAGCCTGTGATCGTCAGTTGGACTTGATATTCGAAACGATTGCCAAGCCCAGCTAAGTGGTCATAACGGTCTAAGATGGTAGGCATCTGACTTACGACGCGCGGTCTAGATCCAATACAAAGTTTCAAGGAGGTCCCGAGAACAAACCGGCTTAGAGTTTGATCCGAGGCTTTAGAGCATTATAGCACCCTTGGTTCCACTCACTTCGGGCCTCGTAAAACGTATTTAAAGTGATCAGGGACCATTTCCCAGCTATTCCAACGTTGCACTAGCTAACCTAGTCACATTTTCTAAAGGAATGAATTCCACGCAATTTCGGGTCGAGTTGGTACTCGAACCCAAGTATGGATTTTTCACGGGCGTTACAAAACATATCCTAGAGAAAACGGTTAACCCTGATCGTAAGGACTGGTCAATCCGATTGACTGATGCCTTATGGGCGTACCGTACTGCTTTTAAAACTCCTATTGGAACATCTCCCTTTAGACTTGTCTATGGAAAGGCTTGTCACTTGCCGCTGGAATTGGAACATAAAGCATACTGGACGATCAAAAATCTGAATTTCAATCTGGACAACGCTGGCTCGTTACACAAACTTCAGTTGAATGAACTTGAAGAAATCCGAAACGATGCATATGAGAACTCGAGAATTTACAAGGACAGGATGAAGGCGTTTCATGATCAACATATTCTACGAAAATCATTCACGCCAGGTCAGAAAGTCCTCTTGTATGACTCTCGACTACATCTCTTTTCGGATAAGCTTCGATCTCGTTGGAGCGGCCCTTACATTGTTGTTACTGCTTATCCTCATGGGGCTGTCGAGATAAGAGATCCCGATAATGTCAAGGAGTTTAAAGTAAATGGACATCGATTAAAGCCATTTGTCGAGACATTTGATTCAGAGGACATGTCCATGCCTCTGATTGCTCCTGTTTACCAGGACTGATCTCCTAGTCCGATGGAGGTATAGGTAGGTTTATCGCTTTCATAGGACTATGATTGTTGCTTTATTTCTCTGGCTGAAGATGGTAAATTTAGCGCTCCTGTGAGACAACCTAGCTTTTTTATTTCTTTTCATTCTTTAGTAGATGATTCAATGTTTGTGGGTAACATTACTGCAAACCCTCACGAGACTACAACTCGTCCATTAGGGGTAACTTAGGGGTTTAAAGGCTTGTTGCATACGCTAAATGCAATCGAGAGCACCTGCGAAAGTGGTATAGGTAGGAGTTTATTTTCGTTATTTTTGTTCTGCTTTCTCTCTCATGCTGACAAGCTTCCATGCCGTGATCTATTGGAAACTCTCTTGATTCGTTATTCAGGTACTATCTTCCCATCACTTCTCATTTACTTTTGTTGTCCCATGTGCATTGCATGTTTATATCTTTTACATTGAGGACAATGTAGATTTTAGGTTGGGGGTGGGAGATTAGGCTTCATAATCCGTATTTTCTTGGTCTTGAGCAACAATTGTGCCATTGTGAAAATTTTTTTGGCTTTTTCCGAAAATTTTTATGAATTCGAAGTGATTTTGACGAATATCCTTGATTTAGAATTGTGAGATACATGATGTTGATAATTTATGACTCTTGGATTCCGTATCTGTGGCATTTTGCAGTTAAGATCGAGTTGTTAAGCCATGATTAGAAGTTTTAAACATTGATCGCGTCAGGATTTCACATGTCACATCTCGCTTTCACGTTAAGATTTCAGTGTGACATTGAAGGGTTAATTTGGTAATTATTAAAGCATGAAAGGAACTAGCCTGGAATATTTGCCTAACAGGATTGATATGAAAAAAAAAAAAGAAAAAGAAGATACTTTTGGAAAGATTTGGGCAAATGGTCTTCACCATAGGTATGCTCCCTATAGGCGAGGATTTGACTCCCCACAGTTGATATTCGAAAAATGTTAGGCGATTGGATTTCACCATAGGTTTGCTCCATATGGGTGAGGATTTAATTCTCTTCCTTGGCATTACTGTGAATAGAAAAATCACAAGTTAAGAGGTTAATCTATGAGGTAAGTTTTGGATTAGGTTTTAGTTATCATGAATTTTCTTGTTGGTTACCAATGATATCATGAAATTGACGATTGGATCTCTTAATGATGATAAGCCGAGATTAAACTATACATCCATGGATCTCAATATTTAAAATTTTTCTAATTGATGGATAAATACTTTACACTTGATTATGAAGTCTTCCGTGCGCTTGAGCTCAGGAGAAAATAATTTCTAACATTCGTGAATATTAAATTTCTCGTATCTTGTTCAAAATCTCACTCGATTTCATAAAAAGTTCTCCTATAATTCTCAACTTATTTTTCGCATAATTTGCTCGAGACTAGCAAAATGCTGGTTGGGGGTTGTGTTGAGGGTCAAATAGTGCATATTAGACCCCATTTATTACTTGGATTTACGAGCATAATATTGTTTAATGCCCAGTTTTAATCGTGTTTTGTTGCAGGGTGTGATTAGGAGAGTTGACTGAAAAAGGATGCCAAAAGCTTGGATTTAACGTTCTGATGATCAATAGGGAAAGGGACGGACTTCAGAGGACCAAGATTGAAGGATATACATGGTCAGAAATCTGAGAAAACTAAGAAACTGAAGCTCAAGTGGCTTGAAACGCATCCAGAATGCAAGATCATATGGTTCCCGACATCTGATCGGTTCGAAACTTTATACATGAGATAAGGGCCATAAATTAACCATACATTTCAAATTTCAGCTCTTGGATCACTATAAAAGTGCTCCAACTGACAGATCAGCTTATAAACCGTTGATTTTGGGCCCACCTGATATCTGGAATTGCCTCGAATTTGGTATCATCGCCTTCAATGAGGAGACCAATCAGATGGTTGGATCAGATTTCGCAAAAACATCATAGTGGACCCCACTTTAGATTGAGTATGCATAGTACACATGTGCACTAACCGTGCACGAGATTTCCCAAAAGTCAGTCAACGCAGCTGACCGACGTTTCCGTCTACAATTCAAAAAAAAAAAAAAAAAAGCGTGCAGCGGACGCACGGCCGCTGGCCCTTTTTGCGGACGGTTGTGGGCCCTACCTATTGACTGTACGTCTGATCCAAACCGTCTATCTTGTAAAGGGGTTCGAATACTACAAAATCATGCTGACCTTTTGCATCCATGCTTACACACGTGTGCGATACAGGGGCCACAAAAGGGCTGTCTGGTAGCGTTTAAATCTGATCTTTTAGTTATTTCTTCTCTGGGCCATGTCAATGAACATTTAAAACCACCCATTCTTGACTGAAATTTCGTTCTGAAGCCAATGGATGAGGTAGATTTTTCAGAAAATGCTTCTGTGGGGCCCACCGATCACAACAGTGAAATGGTGCGAAAGGTTTCGCACATCCGTGAAAACTGACTTTTTCAGGCAGTTTTGGCCCACCATCTTTGATCATATGGTAGATCTGAACCGTCTATCATGTAGAGGATCCAAGAAAGTACTAAGGAACAATATTTTTTTAAAATTTGAGCGAGGAAAGTGGTGTGTTTCGAGGCACCGAACTTGGCTGCGAAAATTACACTCCGTGTCCTGCTACAACTCTGTTACTGACTCTAGCCTTCCAACAGCTATAAAAGGAGGTTTTGGATGTGGGGAGCATTCATTTAGGTCTTGGGAGGAAGATCAGAGCTTGGAGGCTGGGGCGTGGAGCACAGAGGCAAGAGAGAGAATAGAGAGTATTTTATTTTATTTTTATTTTTATTTTTACTTTGTTTATTTTGTTTAAGGGATTTAGTCCATCCATGTCAGGCTAAACCTCTTAGATAGGGCTAAGAGGTGAAGCTTGTAGTGAGATGGGAGATTCCATGTTTTTAATTTAATTTTGATATATGAATTAACGTTGATTTTAGTTTGATTAGTATGGAAATATTTTTGGTCTTCAATGGTCTGTTGTGACTGAAATTACAATGGGTCTGCAATGGCTTTGAATATTTCCGTTCTCCTTTATGTTTATGATGTCAGGAAGCCCTGTTGTTCACCATAGTCTCCTGGGCATGGTTGGATGTCGGTATCCTTCCTAACCTTCATACATGTGATGGGTTGGTAATTAGTTTAATTCTGTTGTTTCCCATAGTCTTTTGGGCATGGTTTGGTTATGGAATCCATTCTAATTCATATACCTTTCATCTCTTGAAAACTAGATCAATGACAGTTCAGTTAATTTTCATGAAACATGCATAAGATCTCCCTGATCTCTAAAAGTGGATCCTCTGAATCCCTAGTTCCCTTCTCCTGATTTCTCTCAAATTTAGATAATTATTTCACCATTATTCCTCGAATTACATTCAGTTTAGATTTCATCTTAATCTAGTTCTAGTTCTGATTAGTTTTAGATAACGTACAAGTTTCAGTCCCTTGGGATTCGACCTCGATCTTACCGAGTTATTACTACATCATAACCCTGCACTTGGGGAGTGAACACTTTAGATTAAACAATTGTAGCGTCAAGCAAAAACAATTCTCAAGAGAATTCTTTGCATAGATATTCTCTAATTTTGCCGATTTACTTACTGCAGTTTTATCTCTCATAACATTATAGAGGATCTCATCCATTAAGCACAATTGGATATAATTTTTAGCTTTCTTATCCATCTTGTTTCATTCTTCTTTTGTCATAGATTTCGGTCACTCTTCAGGGAGAGCATCATCTAATCCTTGTTGAAGTAGGATATTGTTCATCTTAACATTTTATAATTTAAAATTATTTTTGCTGAAATATTTTTCTATATCGAACTTCGGATTAGATGTCATTGATATGTTACTTTTATATTCAATCTACTTCCCAACATTAGCTTTCATACCACTTATCGGGGAACTGCGGAAGCACACGGAGTTGAATCAAGCAAAGTACTCGCAATTGCACAACCAAGTCTAAACAAGAACAATCCGAATTTTACGTGAAAAAACTTTTAAGGAAAAAAGTCACGCTACAAAGCAACGAGTATGCATTATGAAAGCAGAAATTACAAGAAATAGAGTGTTACCGATTCGAACAAGGCTTGAATCCACTTCACAAACCTTAGTTATGCCCTTGAAACCCTTAGGAATGAATTAGAAAGCCCTAGAACTCTCTCTCTTTTCTCTCAAAATTCCGATTACACTCGATATATAAAGTATCATAACCAGAATAGGAAACAAATCCCACACTTACGCATCTCTGCATGCACGCTTCGATGGGACTTCGATGACATTAATCACCCATCGAGAATCTGCCGCTGGCATCAAACTTATTTTGATAGCATTGAGTAATAACACTAAAATATTTTAGCAACCAACATGGATTTTTAAAATTTTACGAAGGCATCAAGCATCTGTGGATGGCAACGACCTCTATCGATGACATCGAGTCCTCTGTCAATGACATCAACAAATCCTATTATTTTCAAATTTAAAATATCAACAACATTTATCACATACACCACTCTTTATTGGGCTTTGATACCAAAAGTAGAATGATTTAACACTATTGGGCCATCCTATATATATATATATATATATATATATATATATATATATATATATATATATATATATATATATATATAACCTTTAAATTTACATTGCATGGCCCACTTGAATTTTAGAATACCGTGATGTCTGAGTAATTCAATTAGTCACGATGAGCTACGTCGTATGAATGGACTGGAATAATGGCAGACATTTCTATCTCCGCTATTTCCAATGGTTTGGCTATTAGATCTTTGAAAGATCATATTCTTGGGCTTATGTGGTCAAAATGAGGCGGTGGACCTGATGGACACGGTAGTATGCCAGAGTGACCCTGATAGGATACTAGTGCAGGTTACCCATGGAAATTCTTGCCATAAAAGGCAGTTCCCATCACACATGCCCATCTTGTTACTATTGTTTTTGGACGCTAGTGAAGAAGAATGCATTGAACATTATAAATGATTTCGATGGCTGATGTGGATGTTATTGCTAGGATTCGGCATGTATAGCCGTAGAGTCGAAATAAATCATTCACCATCATTCATGATTCAATTAAGATATTGTATGATGGAATGATTCCTTATATTATCCCAACTGTACAAATGTAATTAGGTGAATTGAAATGTTTCGACGTGTCCGGTGCACGGAAAATTTCTCCTAATTAAATATTTAATGCGAGCAGCTGTCATAGAAAGACGAATCCTGCAAGTAGCCCTTCAACTCGAGGGCATGTATGCCGTTCCTTTTCACATGATTTTTGTCCTTTCAAACCCTTGACCATCTTCTTCCTTGCGTGTAGCCTGTGGGGGTACAATGTAAGTACACTGACGAATTTACAATGTTCCCATCGTACATATCTATGATAACACACTTCAGTTGTTGGCTTGAAATTGAGCTGGATTTAAAGCTTAAGGGCCTGTTTGGCCTGGCAGATCCCATGGTACTAGGAGGGATGGGATCAATTTTAAGGTAATGATGGTGGCGTCAGTGGATTGTCTTAAGATCCATGAGATTGCTTACATCCAGGACAAGTTCACTGGGTCTGTTTGGCACGCCTCGTATTACGAGATTTTACCTTTCAATCCATTCAACCAAGGGATAGGATCAATTTTAAGGTAATGATAGTGATGTCAGTGGATTGTCTTAAGATCCATGGGATGGCTTATATCGCGGGACAAGTTCACTGGACCTGTTTGGTTCGTCATGCCTATCCAAGGATACCGCCATCCCTCCTAATATCGTAGGATATGCCTAGCTAAACAGGCCTTAAGGGCGTGTTTGGGCAGTGGGATGGGATTAAAAAAATATAATTATTATCCATGTCAGGGATTGTCCCCGTTGCGATGGGAGAAGATTAATGCCATGCTTTGTTGGTTATACGGTGGTACATTGAATGGGTATAACCACCATCATTTGAAATTACTAAGAATAACATACATGTGTTATATCTAAGCTGTTTATTTATTTTATAACCTCATTTTATGGCTTGGGCCTAAAAATGAGGTAGATCCATAAAATAAGGTAGATCCAAAACTTATGTGGCCCCAAAGAAGTTTTCAACGGTAAGTATTCAATACCTGTTACTTTCTATGGTGGGGTCCACTTGAGCTTTAGGTTTACCTGATTTTTTGACCCATGCTCAAAAATAATCTCGAAAAATAGGTAGACATTGTGGATATAGCCCACACATCATGGTGGGACCTACACAACTTGCTAACATTGAGTGTATTTAGCACAAGACCCAATGCATCTAATTCCAAGTTTTTCCATTCTTCACAAGCATAGTGGAATTGGCACACGACCAGATGAATCCCATCCCACCTAATTCTTTCTAATCCCATTGACCATCCCATCCCACCTAATCCCTTCTAATCCCATTGCCCAAACTGGGATTAGAAGGGATTAGGTGGAATGGGATTCATCTGGCATGTTTGGGCAATGGGTTTAGAAGGGATTAGGTGGGATGGGATTCATATGGACGTATGCCAAATCCACTCCATGTTTGGGAAGAATTGAATTAGGTGGGAATTAGATTAGATAAAATTGCATTGGGTCATGTGCCAATTTCACTCAATGTTAGCAAGTTGTGTAGGTCCCACCATGATGTGTGGGCTATATCCACACCGTCCACCCAATTTTTGAGATTATTTTAGAGCATGGGCCAAAAAATTAGGTAAATCTAAAGCTCAAGTGGACCCCACCATAGGAAGCAACAGGGATTAAATACTTACCATTGAAAACTTCTTTGGAGCCACATAAGTTTTGGATCTATCTCATTTTTAGGCCCATACCATAAAATGAGGTTACAAAATAAATGAATGGTTTAGATATAACACACGTGTGTTATTTCCAGTAATTTCAAATGATGGTGGGTATATCCATTCAATGCACCATCATATTACCAACAAAGCATGGTATTAATCTTATCCCATGGCAAGAGGGGACAATCCCTTCCATGGGTAATAGTTATGTTTTTTTTTAATCCCATCCCACCTAATCCCTTCTAATCCCACCGCCCAAACACGCCCTAAGTTGTCACGCTCCAAACCCAAAAATCGGATTCACAGGAATCCCGATCGCCGAATCCGGCACCGACAGCCTCCGTAGTACCCCATTCTCGGATCCCGGCAATCGCATGCCAGATTCCGATCCTGGGATCCTACAAGGAGGATTTTCAGTATGAAATTTTTTTTGTAATGAAGCATAAACGCAAGTATACCCAATTCACAAAGGCAACATCACCATCACATATCTACTAATATAATCATTTGAATACAATGCTGAAAGAGAAATATATATATCGAAATCAAGCTCCAGAAGACAGCTGCACGCTCCAAGCTCAACGCTGCTTCAACCTAACGCTACCTGCACGCATCTATCGTGCATAAGCTTATAGAAAGCTTAGAGGGTAGTGAAAGTGTGTGCACAAGATAAGTGCCAAGTATACAATAAAGCTCATAAATCATACATCATCGGGATAAGCAGAAAAAAAATGACAAGGTCATGAATCATACGTTATCAAAGTAAGCAAAAATATACGGGTAAGTCCATGAGTCACATAATATCAGAGTATGCAATGCATATGCGATGTAATATACAGATCCTGTCAAGTCCTTCTAAGCCATATAAGTGCAGAAACGTAGTAATCCAAAATGTCATATGTCGTTGAATGAAATGCAATATGCGATGCGAATGATATGACTAAGATGGAGTGAAGTCGGGATGATAGTACGTAGTATCGCAGGCTACGGGGTCCATCACAAGGGAATTCTATCCAAACCAGTCCCATACCTAAATTTGGATAGTCAAACATAATATGGTAAACTCCTGATCTCAGGTTAGTCGCGCGCCCCAACCGAAATCCTGGCTATTGTGAAGGTACAAGTAACAAATAGTTGAGCACCGCCAACCCGAGTGGATAGTGAATGGATGAATGAATGAGTATGCAACTCCTACTCAGTAGTCTGTCAGCACAGTAGCCTGCCAACTGCTAGTAGCTCGCCCAGTGTGATAGCTCGTTCAGGCCTCATCCCCGCCCACATCAGCGTCCGCCCATGTGTGCCCGCCCACATGTACAACAGTGACGGGGTGTCATAATATCATGTCAGTTCTCATATCAAGTCCACATATCAGTACGGTTGCTCTCTGAGAAATCACTGGGGTCTATTACACTCCACTCCGACTGCCTCCTCCCTAGCTTCACAGCCCAGCAAGCGTAAGAGACCTCATTATCCTCCTGGCCAATAGTCTGCCAATATCTATCGGCACGTCGATAGCGGACCCATTTACGAGCTAGTCATACTCAGCCCAGCTTATAGCCCCCTCACTCAGGCGGATAAGGCCACGCTCCCTTCCAACCGACCACGACATAGTGGGAGACACGACCTCATGGTATAGGCACCGACGCTCATATTCCACTCGGTCTAGACGTTAGAGCATCTCCTGGTACCAAGGAGGTTCTGGAATTTTCACCCAAGGACATCCTACGTGCACATAGTGCTAGAATCAAGAATTTTCGTTGTCTCATCTAGCCATCCACGATGTGCCTGTAGAGGCCACGACCCTGATGTCGCTAGGGCGTATAATGATCAAGTCACATATATACGAGATGCATGAATCACACTAACCAGTCATGCAACAATCCTGCGCGTATTGCGCGAAATGTGGGGCACTCCATCTTATAAGGAGTCCCATAAATGGTCTGCCCAATGGCGTATGCTATGATCAAACATTTCTCATATCAGGCATACATATGATGCGTATGGGCATGAATCATGGAGTTATACTAAGCATTTTATATGGTGATAAACTATCCTCACAACGAACACGGGCCTTGATAGCCTACACACAACAAGTATGGGCCTATCAATGGGCCCTAGGGAGAGTTATAATGTGGACATTTAACCAACATTATTCTTACAATATGGACATCAAACCAACATTGCTCCCAAGGCACGACTTGCCATAAACATCATTGCTTGCATTATAGTGAAATCACACATTACATCGGGTGTACATTCCTCACCTTAAGCCGCATGTACACTACATCGGGCCTAGCCATGCAGGCCACAAATACTTCAAGATGGGCCTCATCACATGGGTTGAAAATATATCAAATGGGTCACAATGCATGAGCCAGAAACACATCATAATGGGCCTTAACCCATGGGCCCCGATACGTCATAATAGGCCTTAACCCATAGGCTCCAAATATATCACAATGGGCCTCAACCCATCGGCCCTAATACATCACAATGGGCCTTAACCCATGGGCCTTCGAATCCATCAAAATAGGCCTAATCACATGCGCCTTATATATATCAAATGGGTCTCAACGGACAGCCACAATTAAATCAAGATGGGCCTCATATATACACTAATGAGCTCTAAGTACATCTTATTGGGCCTCAACCCACGGGCCCTAATACATCACAATGAGTCTCACCCCATGGGCCCTATACACAAGGGTGTCATACATCACAATGGGCGCAGTACATGGGACCCATATATGTCAGTTGGGCAGCAATACATGGGCCAGAAAAATACATCTCATTGGGCCGCAATCCCATGGGCCTTAATGTACAACAGGTGGACCCTGCAAGATGGGCCTCAAATACATCAGGGCGGGCCTCATGGATGGGCCACAAATACATCCGAGTGGTCCCCACGGATTGGCCATAAATACATCAAGGTAGGGCCTAACATAACGTATATTCTCCATCCAATTTGATCATAAGGTCACAAAGACCTGGATTAAGAGAGAAAACAAATATCAAATTGATCCAGACTTCTGTGCACATAAGAGGGTCTCAATGGTAGACATTCAATCCCTCACTGGTTGCAGTGTGGTCCACCTGATAGACAACATGGATATAAAACAAATACATCAGGGATGGGTCCATTGGTAAAATAGGTGGACAACTGGATTTCCAACATTTGCATCAAGGGTCAGCCTACATGGTACTGTCCAGAAATGGACGGTGCAACAATATTAAGCTGGGGCCCACGAGTTTGGATAGTGTGGATATAACACATATCAATGTAGGCCCCACCGTCCAGCAGCTGCTGGACGGTGCTGAGACACATACATTCAAGGTGGGTCCCACAGTCCCAATCTAGCAGACGGTGCTGGACACACGTGCAGGGTGGATCCCCCCTACAGATGGATGAAGCTGATGAAATACATAAATCATTGTAGGTTCCACCCGTCCAGGACAGATGGACAGAGTAGTTGTTGAATAAATACATCACAGTGGGTCCTACATACGTGTCCCGCCAACAAAAAAAAAAGAAGGATGCACGGTCGGCATGGATGAAACGCATACACCATAGAGTGGCCCATGCACATATATAAAGGAAGGCCCCAGCCAGCAAAAGGTCCAGATGGACGGCTGGGTGGAACGCATACATCAGATGGCCCACGGAACTTGTGGACGTCACTACAGGTGGGACCCATGCGTCTGGAAGGCGTGGATGAAATACATATTTTAAAGGGGGTGAGTCCGCACGTGTGGGTTCCACACCACATGCTGATGTCATGACAGCGGTACGCACACCAGCCAATCCATTTCTCATAGGTGGGTATCGCCGTCCTTCCACTAGACGGTGTGGATGCACAATACTTACATCGAAGTGGGTCCCACCCACACGTGTGGGGTGGGCCAAACACGTATCAAGGTGGATACCATCGTCCCTGCTGCTGGACGGTGGATCCAAATACATAGCAAGTGGGTCCCACGGATTGCTAACGAGAGGTGCAGCGGTTGCATGGTGTTGGGCTGCTGCCCAACAGCCCAACAAATGAATGGTTAGGATTTGACACACACATCAGAGGTAGGGCAGCTCTGCACCGCCCAAATTGTCTAGCAGCACCGTCCAGATCATCTGGACGGTGTGGATGGAGCCAATACATCACGGTGCAGTTCTCACATGTGTGGGGCCCACGCTGCCAGGCAGCAAGGATAAAACATATATATATTTATTAATATATTAATATACTTATTATATATGTATATACTCCATTGTCCAGCGTCCAACGTACTGGACGGCTTGGACATGGATATCATCAAGGTGGGGTCCACGTGCTGGATACAACACATCACCATGGTGGGCCCCATAAGAAGATACAACACATACATCATGTGTGCCCCACGTGCTGGCCCAACAGCTGGACCAAGCTGATATTTATGTTTTCCTTTCGCCAGGGCAGCAAGGTAGTCCAGCTCCGGGACAGTGGGTCTTCCATTGTTTGGACAACGTATGGTCCCATTGAACAACGTGGATCATCCATCAAAGTGGACCATCATGCACAAAATAAAAGAGAGAGAGAGAGGTCGGGGAGGTGGAGGGACCCCGCCACTATGGGTCCCTCAAGGGTCTACAACACATACATTAAGATGGGTCCCACCACAAGTGACCCCTCAAATCATCAAATCATACAAATCAAACCTTAGGAAACACCCATCACTTGATCTTCTTGGTCCGTTGGAAAGCTACTCTCCTAGAGCTTCACTTTGATGGTGGAGATAGAAAATGGATGGCTAAGATGAGAGATTTGGGATGGGAAGTGGGCCCCTAAAATCACACTTTCTTTTGAAAAAACCTTGGACGTGTGATGCTCTCTTGGTTGCTTGGAATTGTTGAGAAATGAGAGAGAGAGGTGAGATGTCAGGAGAGATGTGAGTGACGGATGTGAGATGAGTGATGAGTGAGGTGAGTGATGGGTGAGGTGAGAGGTTGGTTGACTTTGGGGTTTGCTTGACTTGTGGAGAAAGAAAGCATGGTTGCTTTGTACTTGACATGAGAGGTGATTGATGGGATTGATTTGACATATTGTAGAGATTCTCTTGAAATTTGTAACGTGCGGTGTTTTTCCTCGAACTAAATGCGGGTCCGCATCTCCTCGTCTGGGTATCGGATCGGTACATGAGTCGCGGCGTTGGAACCGCGGCGACTGTGCGGTCACAATAATATAAGTCACGGATTAAGCCGACTCAAATGTATAGGATATGTTTTACGGTCGTGCACAACGTCGATTACAGGTCGCGGATTGCCGGAATTCGACGGGAATGATCGCGGGAAGCGACGAAACAGTACGGATTATGATACGGGTCTTACATAAGTGATTTAAAATTGACATACATAGTACTATGAAAATTCCTCTTCCTTTCTTTTCAACATGTGTATAGTTACACCCTTTCCTTTGGCCTCTTCCATTGTTTTTCTCTGCTCCCTGCTCTCTCCATATGCATCAGAAGTAAGAGAAATGCTCCTAAAGCAATGTAAGTTAGTGCTCCTAGTCGAATTCGGCCCACTTGGGGTGCATTTGGATTGTAACTTACTTTCCATACTAGTAACTTATTTTCTTTTCTGCTTATTCAATAGATAAGTTTATTTAGTAAACAATATATTAGCAAAAAAGTAGAAAAATGATGTTTGATTTCTACTAATAAATACTTGTTGGTTGCTCAATTTATTTTCTTTTATGCGGGTGTGTCAGAATTGAAATGGCAACACGATGCAGATCAATCAACTTTGGCTCCATGTGCCAAAATAAGTAGATACATCTGATATGGACGTATATGACTACGTTATCATGAGAAGATCAGTTGCTTACACAGCTACTTGCAGAAGTCTACAACAATCAGATGATACTTGGAAAGTGGGTTCTTCCTCCGAAGATAAGTTACTTTGTGTCTTTTATAAGAAATGACTTTCAAAATACCTATGTAAATCAAATAAAAGGAAAAACTCATAATCAGTTGATAGGAGCAATTGCAAGAATGCGTCTCTTGAAAGAACTGCTTGATATTGGATAATGAATAAATCTAGCATATAAGCCTACTTTAATATAAGCTGAGATAAAAGATAAATTGATAGGTGTGATTGATTATTATTGGTTCGTTGTTTTTTAGATGATTAGATGTTCCTTCTTTGTCACGTTTCTCTGCTATTTATAGATTTTTGTTGTAGTTTATTCTTCCAGATCATTCTTCTATTATTACAACGATTATGGTGATAAAAAAGCATTTATCTAAATTTTTTTTTTTGTTACGTTTCTTTTTCTTAATTGTTTCTCTTTTAAGCTCTGCTTTGGTCGTTAATTATTCATTGGCTACACATCGGCCACATTCCTTTTATTGGTCATCCGATGACGTGTAATATTAATTCTCTTAGATATTTCTCTCTTTGATATGGGAGCTAAACCATTGCCATGTAGTCTTTCAAATCTTTCTGTCTTTCTTGATATGCTTCCCTCTATTTGTTCTGTTTCTGAACGCCTCTTTGCCACTTAGTCTGATTTTGGACACCCCTCGACCACTTGGCCTACTTTTGGACTCCTCTCGGCCACCTCCTGGATGCCTCTTAGAAAATTGGTTTGATTTTGAATACCTGTCGGCTGCTTCCTGTTTTATCATCCTCTCATTTGTGATTTTGTAAAAAGCACTCAAAGTATCCTTGAAGATCTTGATCATGCTATATATTTTCCTTACTATAACATGTATCCTTTCCAATTGAGTTTTCTAAGAATGGTAAAAAATATGGTACAACATTGCCCTACAAGTCGCTTTGCCTTAGGTCAAATGTGAATGCAATGTTGATTTGTAGTTTGATACAATAAATGTGATTGCTTAGCCGGGCAAGAACATCATTTCGACCATCTTAGTTAAACTTAGTCATCTTGATTAGAAAACATTAAAGTCGGCCGACTTGGCCCAACTCGGCCATTTTAGTTGAAAAATAGCAAATTCGGCCATCTTAGTTAAACTTAGTCATCTTGATTAGAAAACATTAAAGTCGGCCGACTTGGTCCAACACGGCCATTTTAGTTGAAAAATAGCAAATTCGGCCATCTTAGTCAAATTCGACAGTCTTGGTCAAAAAATATTAAATTCGTTATATATATAAAACAGTAAATTTAGTCATTTTGGTCGAACTCGACCATCTTAATTGAAAAATAACAAATTCAATCGTTTTGGTCGAACTCTGCCAACTGGAACGAGAAATGACAAATTCAACCATCTTGGTCGCATTCAGTCGTCTTGGTTGAAAAACGGCAAATTCAACCATCTTAATCGAATTTGGCCGTATTGGTCGAAAAATGACAAATTCGGCCATCTTGGTCAAATTTGGCCATTTTAAATGAGAGACATCAAACTTGATCGTCTTAGTCAAACTTGGCCATCTTAATCGACAAACATCAAATTTAATCGTTTTAGCCTTTAAATAAAAAATTAAAATTAAAATAAAATAACAATAAATTCGACATTCTTGGTCGAAGTCGGCCGCCTTTAAAAAAAAATGAAAAAAAAGAGATACAAATTCGACCATCTTAATCGAACTTGGTCATCTTGATCGAGAGATAGCAAGTTCAGCCATCTTGGTCGAATTCGGCCATCTTGATCGAAAAGTGATAAATTCAACCACGACAATAGATGTTGTTAGTCAATCCATTTCGAGTAGGGCTTATGGTTGACTAAGGTAGTAATACGATAAAAAACTTAGCCTAATACTTTATGAATCATTTGAATAATTTGGTCATGATTCAAACAGAGTGATTCGGCCATTAGAGGTTGTTAATGGCCTACCCAGTTTTGTCTTCTATCATACTATGAATTTCCAAGGACCCCCAAGTATACCCTAGCTTCCTTATTCAGGAACAACATTTCTAACCTCCAGTTCTGTTTGCCTAAACTCAGTAAGTGGCAAAAAATTCCGCCCTTCTATACTAGAAGAGGTGTATTTCATTGTGGAAGAGGTACTTGTAGTGTCGGTTGTGTTGTTGGCTCCACGGGTGTTCTTTCAGCAAAGAGAGCCATTATCCGTTTTATATTTTCGATATGACTAGCCATCCATCTGCCTAAATTTTCAACTTGAACTCGTGATTATTCGATAATATATTGAATTCATTGTTGCATATCGAGCATTCCGGCTGACATAATCTCAATAGGATCTGTTGGACATCTTGTTTTCACCTGACTTTCATACTAGCTTATGTTATACTAGTATGAATATTTATATTGGCTCATATTATAGTCCCACTAGATGTGTTAAAAAATGCTAATTTTTTTCACAGCCTGTATAAAATAAATATTGATGACAACCAAGTAGTTTTTTTGTCCCATTGAACGTGTTAAAAAATGTTGATCACTTGGTTTTTTTCCAATTGTGCGGGCGTGCCAAAATAGATACAACGGCTCAATCCAAACTGATCAACTTTGACCGCAAGCGCCAAAATAAGGCAGATATGTCCAATATGAATGTATATGACTAGATTATGAGAAATTGGTTGCTTACTCAGCCACGTGCAGAAGTTTATAACGATCAAGCAATAGTTAGAGGGTATGTTTTTTCCTCTGAAGATAGGTTACTTTGTGCCTTCTACAAGAAATGACTTTTAGAATAACATTGTAAATCAAACAAAAGGAAAAATTCATAATCAGTAACTAGAAGCAACTGCAAGAATGCACCTCCTAAAAGAACTGCTTGATATTGGATAAAGAATAAATCCAGCGTACGGGCATATACTTGAATTATAACTAAAGATTATGGCTAAGAATTACCACTGCTCCTAGAATAAGGTGAGATAAAAGATAAATTGATATATTTGATTAACTGTTATTGGTTGGTTTTTTTAGATGAGTAGATGATCCTTCTTTATCACATTCCTCTATTATTTATAGATTTTTGTTGTAGTTTATTCTTTCAGTTCTTTCTTCTATTATTGCAATGGTTACAGTACTAAAAAAGTCTTTCTCTATCTTTCTTTCTGTTACGTTCTTTCTTATTGATTATTCCACTTTCTATTTCTATTTTGGTCGTTAATCGTTTAATGACCAAGATCAGCCACATTGCTTTCGTCGCTCGTCTAATGACGTATAGTCTTAATTTTCTAAATATTTCTCTTTCCAGTATAGTAGTTGAACCATTGCCATGTAGTCTTTCAAATTCTTTTATCTTTCTTGATATATTCCCTTTATCTGTTCTGCTTATAAATGCCTCTTGGTTGCTTGTTTCACTTTGATATTTATGCTTTCTCTTCATCCAAGTCTGTGTCACCTTATTAATAGGTTGGATGGCAAATAAATAATACGTTAGACCCTAAGAAGTATTTAACAGTGGGACCACCGTTTCCTACATGGTTTGGTCCACCTAATATATGTATTACTTTAATTAATTTTTTTTTTGTCCGTATGTTAAAATAAGTTCGAAAAACATATGGAATGCAGGGATACACAACACATACATTGAGATGAGTCTTATCGCCATGTTAAGACATGGGCCAAAAAATGAGGTGGATCTAAAACTCAAGTGGCTGTACGTTGTTGGGTGTTGCCCTGAGACCATGGGCCCACCTTAACGTATGTGTTGTATTTCCATGCCGCCCATTAATTTTTACAGCTCATTTTATGCCATGTTCCAAAAAATGAAGTATATCCAAATCTTAACTGGACCAAACATTAGGAATTGAAGGCCCATCATTAAAAACTTTTGTGACATTATCAACAAGTTGGATGGCAAATAAGAGATACGCTGGGCCCAAAGAAATTTTTAATGGTGGGCATTTTAATAACTGCTGTTTCCTGTGATGCAGTCCACTTCAGATTTGTATCTGCATTATTTTTCAGACCGTGGCTTAAAATGAACTCTAAAAACTGATGGATGGCATGTATATATAACCAATACACGAAGGTGGTGGGCTGTGATCAGGGCAACACCCACTAATATGTTACTAGCCAGGGAAAACCTAATTTGCTCGGCCTCAACCTCCACCTTTAGGGGCTGGATTATGCAGTGTAGAACCCGGTTGTTGCGGTATTGATGAGGTTAATTTGTATAGGTTCTACCATTTTACTAGCTTGGACACATACAATGGATGGTCTAGATTTGTGAACCATATCTCATGGCCCAATAAATAATTATGAATGTTTTAACGGGAGAGTAACCCCTCAACTATTGTATGCCGTGTGGCCCACCCGAGTCATGGATTGACTTGATTTATAAGCCCATGGCCCACCCTGGGATGGTGGCTGATGGGGCAGATGTTCAACACACATCATGGTGGGGCCCACGGAAGTTTTATATATATATATATATGGTAAAAGGTTCTATGCAGTTGAGCTCACAGGAACTTTCCATGAGGTTGAGCTGTGTGGGCCCCACTGTGATGTGTGTCTAACATCAACACCGTGCATTTAAAATCAGCCGTG
This sequence comes from Magnolia kwangsiensis, assembly GCA_037074715.1. Lineage (NCBI taxonomy): Eukaryota > Viridiplantae > Streptophyta > Magnoliopsida > Magnoliales > Magnoliaceae > Magnolia > Magnolia kwangsiensis. Next base: position 84,974,329 of record CM073581.1, on the reverse strand, counting down.
TATGGAACTCAGGTGCATGGCTATACCATTTAAAATCATGTGAAGACATGCCTAAAACATATAAAAGTACTTAGTGGGGCCCACCTAAAATTTTGATACGTCTGAAACCTTGTCTAACCCCTCCTCCAAGTGGGACACATATATGGATGGGCTAGATTTTTGAACCACATCTCAGTGGGCCCAACAAATGATTATGAATATTTTAATGCAGGTATAGTGTGGATTAAACACACCTACCATTTTAAACTCCCTGGGCCACAAAGGTTTTGGATCAAGATGATACTTGTGTTGTCCCTTCGTCTAGGTCTATGTGACCTTATCAATAGGTTGGATGGTAAATATATCATGGTGGACCTAGGAAGTTTTCAATGGTGGGTGTCACTGTCCCGTTGCGGTTTAGTTGGGTTATGAATTTGTTTCATTTTTTGGCCCATGCCCTAAAATGATTTGGCAAAATGAACTAATGGTGTAGATGTGTAACGCATGCCTTATGGTGGGTCCTCCGGACTTTGCCATGTCAACGTAGAGCCCTTTCAAAGTTGAATGGGAGTCACTTAGTAAAGGGTAAAGTTGTCATTTAGAAAATTAAAATAAAATTCACTTAACGCCTTACGTGTTAGGAGTTATGTCAAGGAAGGAAAGCTTTTAAAAAATCTCTTTCTTTTAATAAAAATCTAAGTCAAGCACTTAATATTTTAGATTTGGCAAACAATCTAAATAAGGAAAATCACTAAAAATATTCTATTTAAGTGATCAGTGCTGAACACGGGTTTTACCAATCAGGCCCTAACACAAGTTAGAAAAGTAACAAAGTTAAAGAAGTTACTTAAGAAATGCTCTCAGAGCCTTATTAGTTAGTGCTCCTAGTTGCATTTGGCCCCTTAGAGTTTGTTACGTTCACAACACGTCATGCGGTACCATGCATAAAAAAGAAAAACCACACTAGTGGGATGAGGTAATCCATCCTCAATTTACCTTTGTTTTTACGTAGCCATCCTTTTTCCAAGCCGTTGATGGTATGGTTGTTAGTGCCTAACAAAATTTATTCTTTAGATTCATAAGCAATTCATGATGGCTTCTAAGAAATAGATAGATAAAATTGTTAGTGAGACCCATTTTATGTAAATGATTTTGATTGTCTACTTTTAATAATGTGAATCAAATGATTAATTTTTCTATATGGTGTATTTTATTTCTGACTGTTTTTAAGAAACTCAATTGAAAAAGATACTTGATATATAAATGGAAAAATATAGTATTCTAAAGAACTTTGAAAATGTTTAAAGTACTTTTTATGAAATCATAATTGACAGGATGATAAAATATGGAGTAATTGAAAGGAATTCAAAAGCAAACCAAGTGACTCAGAAACATCCATAAGGTTAACAGAGAGGGTGATCAAAACAAAACCTTTGTCGACAAAGTGAAGTAAGTAGTCAATAGTTGTATGGAAGTAGAAAGAGTAGCCGATAGGCGTCCAAAAGCAGACCGAGAGATCAAGAGGTGTCCAAAAGCAAACTGAGTAGGTGAGGGAAAGCCGGGAAATGAAATGCAACCGAGAAACTTAGCCGAATGGTCGAAACAAAAAGATGCGAAGAGCGGTCAAGTAGAGTGCAGGCGAGCGACTGACAAAAGAGATGCAATCGATATGTTGCCGATGATCAATTAACAATCAAAAGTATATCTTAGTTGAGAGGAGTCAAGAAGAAGGAAAAAACATAATGGAGAGAAGATGAACAATAAAAAAGAAACATAGTAGAGAGAAGAGGAATAGTTAGGAAAAAACGTAACAATAAAAAAATCTAGAGAAAGGCTTTTCAACTGTTGCGATAAAGGAAGAATGATATGGTGGAAAAACCTCTAATACAATTCTATAACTAACAAAAGAATGTGATAAAGAAGTAACCAACCAATCTTAATCAAATATCAAAACAAACAAATCAACAATCAAATTTATTTTAACTTATCCGAGGAGTAGCGATAATCCAGTCACAGTAATTCTTAGTTGTAATATTTAATTGTAATCCAAGTTTATGTTTATACGTTGGATTAATTCTCTATCAAATATCAAACAATTATTTTAAGAAATACATTCATACATTTGCTCCTAGTAACCAATTTTGAGTTTTTCATGTTATTTGATTTGAAATGGCATTTTAGAAAATCCTTTCTTGTAGAAGACACAAAGAAACCTATCTTCAAAGAAAGAACTTTATCCTCCGATTATTACCTGATCGTTATCGAATTTTGTAAGTTGTTGAATAAGAAATTGATCTTCTCATAATCTAATCATGTAGTTTCATATTAAACGTATCTGCTTATTTTAGTGCTTGAGGTAAAATTTGATTGGTTTGGATCAAGTCGATGTATTGATTCTGACACCCGCATAATTAAAAACATGCCGAGTAGCCAACTCTATATCAGTGAGATGTTTTCATCATAGGTCATGACATGTTAGAGCTAATGAAAACTCTAGATCAATGGATTGGACTTTCTAAGCTTTTGAATACTGAAACATTCCTTAAAGAGATATTGGACCTTATAGAAGGATTTTCAAGACATTGTTAGGACATACATCAGGTCGGCCAGTTTATGTTGAAGTTAATCGACTGGCAAGGTTCATTCTATTTGCCTATTTCATTCGTATGTGTGTGGCCTGCCTGATGAGTGGAACAGTATAATCTTTGAGCTGGAGCATGTTCCTAATGTGCGCCAATTCAATCAGGTCATCAGGTCCTTTTTTTTTTTTTAACACACGCACACCCCACACACTCACACCACACGCACACACAGTGGGATTTCACCACCATGGGTACTCAAACCCTTGACCCGGTGTTGAAACTCCAAGGAGTCTACCACCCGGGTAAGAGCAAGGACCCGTCATCAGGTCCTAACCATGAGGCTCATGATGTGTTTGTGTTGTATATCCACATTGTCTATTAACATTTTCAGCTAATTTTAGAAAATGGTCTAAAAAATGAAGTAGATTCAAATTCAAGTGAACCACACCATAGGAAACAATAGTAATTGACTATTAAAAGTTTTTATGGGCCACGAAGTTTTGGATGAAGCTGATATTTTGTTTTCAGTTAATATAAGTTGGTGTGACCTTATCAACAAGTTTGATGGCAATGAAACATTAAGGCAGACGCAAGGAAATTTTTAATGATGGGCGTTCAATGATCACTGTTTTCTATAATGTGGTCCACCTGAGATTTGTTTCTGGATATTTTTCGTGGACCCATGTCCAACAATGAGCTGAAAAATAGATGGCCGCATGCATATACAACACATACATCTTAGTGGCATACGTTCACAGCCTTACAGAAGGACCTGTCCTAACTGAATCGGCGTCCGTTCCTGTTGGCTTCGCGTAATGACCGGTCCAGATCTTATGCATGTGCCACGTGGGCGGAGATGCTGCATTCACGTCATCGTAAATCGGAATAAAATGGCTAAAGTTGGTGTACGGCGCAGAGGCTGGTGTACCACACACCCGATATATAGCTGCTGCATTGACGTCAGCAAATTCTGTGAGTCCCTTTATAAGTCATGTGTTATATTCAAACCGTCCAGCCATTTCACATTTCACGAGCTAGTCGTAAGTCTTTAAACTAAAAATAAGAGAGATCCAGCAATCAAGTTGACCACACTGCAAAAAGCAGTGGGGGATTGAACCTCTACCACTGAAACCCTTTTGGGATTACATAAGTTTTTCATCTATATGATTTTGTTTTTTTGTGGCCTCTTCATCTGGAGTCTCTGTGACCTTACGAACAGATTTGATGGAAAATAAATGTGATTATAAGTCCTATGAAATTTTTAACAGTGAACATCATTATGTCCACTGCTATTTGTGGCGTGGTCTATTTCATCCTTGGATGTGATTCATATTTTGTATAGACCTCTAAAATCATCTCAAAATATGGATGAACAGTGTCAATATAATAAATACACCATTTTGAGGGCTATATAACTTTGATCTCCTTTGAACCGTTGAGAGGTGTTGGCGCTCGTTTGTTTGTTTCTGTTTCTGGTTTTTTTTTTTTTTTTTTTTTCCTCCGGTTAGCTCGTCAGTACACCTACAGTCGCCACCCCCACTTGGGATCGATATCAATTGAGACGAGGTATCTTTGACTCACTCAATCTGCCACCTGAGCTATGGATTAGGGCGCTCTACACGAACTATAAAGCTGGTGTGTGGTACACCAGCCAATCCGCTTTCATAGATTGACTAGTCAAAATGGTCGGGCATTAACTATATAGCTGGTGTGTGGTACACCGGCCAATCCGCTTCCATGGATTGACCGGTCCAAATGTTCGGGTATCAATTTCAACCTTTGGTACGGTGGACGTCGTCGTGGAAGCGGACTTCTTGAGAATTTATTATAAAAAATTCTCACATTAGTCTCCACGTGGTTGTTTCTTTTAAGCCGCCGCCTTGGACTTAGGTGCGTCGGCTTTTAGATTTCTATGGTTCTCTGAGTCTGGTTGGGTATGATGACTGCTACGCGGGAGCTTAGAAATTACTAAACGATTGCATACGCTGCATGCAAAAATTCAAATTAAACTTTCTAAATTATAGGTTCCGATCTAAGATGGATCATGAACTAAGAACTGTAATTATATGATTGTTTGACTATTGGACGGTTAATACTTATTAGTGTATAACACCATACGGATGGCATGTATTTAAACGTGGAAAACCTCTGTGGCCCTACTATGGTGTATATGTTATCTCTATACTGTCCATCTATTTTGCCATAGCATTTTAAGGCATGATATCAAAATTAACCTGTATCCAAAGCTGAGGTGGACCACACCATACGTAACAGGAGAGATTATATGACTAGGTTTAAAATGTATCATGAATCAAGAAATGTACTTATGGATTACTGGACATTTATTAGAAGCACGGACTTCAGTGTGTTGACGTGGCAAAGCTCGTAATGTATGCGTTATATCTACTTTGAAAATATCCATCATTCAAATAGCCCACGCCAAAGTAAACGGTAGCATTGAAAAGTTTCTAAAGGTTGGTGTTTAATTCTCTTTTATACTATGGTGCCGTCTAACTGAACTTTGAATCCGGTCCAAATAATTCACATATATCACAATGAATCCTACTATTTTTGACAGTGTCTTTGATTTTAGTGTTGAAAAGTTAAGAGTCAGATCAACTCGTGGAAAAGATGAGATAATTACCATGGAACTGCCTATGCGGGGCCCACCGAGATGTCAGTGAAAAACCGTGAAAAATCCGCATATCCAAAATTCGCCGGCAAACCAGTGGGAGCAAAAAGTCCACGGTTGAAACCTTTTAAAGGATGTTTATATGGTATCGAAGCCGTTCATATGGTTATTACCACTTAGATTTGGGAATAAATATCATCTAGATACAAAACTTCTGTCACCCCAGGGTTCAATTCCCGCTGTTTGGTATGGTAGGGCTCACATGGGTTTTGGATCTGCCTGATTTTTGAAATCCTGCTCTATCGCCATCTTTCAAAACAGATGAATTTCCGTAGGCACCACGCAGCCACCGGTACAAGATATGAATATCTCAGCATCCGGGTCACTAGCAGTAGGGTTTCTATCGGTGTGACCTTTTGAGCAGGTTAGATGGCAAATAAATATCATGGTGGGCTTGATGAAGGTTTCAACAGTGGCGTTACTATCCCTATCACTTTTTGTGGTGAGGTTTACTTGAGGTTTGGACCCGCTCATTTTTGGGCTTATGCTCTAAATTGATCCGGCAAAATGATGAACGGTGTAGATATAACACGCTCATGGTAGGGCTCACGAAGCTTTGCCACGTCAACAAAAGAACCACCTCCCACCTCAGTGCCGTGTTCTACACCACGCACTAGGTGTCAGGTTCGGATGAGAACGGGTAGACATGAGCCTGACCCGTTTACTTAATGCCAAGAAGTCCAGCTCAAACCTGGACAGCGACCGTTACTCTGTCGCCTAACGCCAGACCCACATTTAATACGGCGTCCTCAGTTTTTGACCCGACGCCTGACACCACACCCACATTCGTGCCTCCCATTATAGAGGACTTTCAGAATATTCATTGAACAAAAGAAAAAAAAAAAATCTTACAATCTATCACCGAAGATAATAAGAAGTATGTATATTTTGAAAGAATTGATTGACATTGGATAAAGAACAAATCTAAACGTATGAATGTAAACTTGAATCGCAACTAAAAATTATAATTAAGAATTACTGTTATCCTTACGATAAGTTGAGATAAAAGATAAATTGATAGATTTGATTGATTGTTGCTAGTTGATCGGTAGAATTATTTTTTTATATGTATTTTTTTATGTTATATTTCTTAACTATTTATAGATTTTTGTTGTAAATTATTTTTCATTACCGCAATGATTATAACACTTGAAAAGCCTCTTTCTAGATCTTTCTCTTGCTATATTTTTGTTATGGGAAAATGTGAGCAGACCCGATAAGGACCGACTTAAGTAGACCAAATCGATCGGTAGGGCCTTAGAAGGAGAGCATCGCAACAAGTCTAGCCTTGCTTTCGAACTATGATTCCAAAATAGAGTTACTGGGGTGAGACAAACAGGGCAATCTGAGCTGAGCTCTCATCCGAAGAACTACGACCCTGGATCGGCCGAGTGGAGCTCTTGTCTGGAACTCTCATCCAAGGAACTATTGCCCTGGATCGACCGAGCTGAGCTCCTGTCTGGAGCCCTAATCCAAAGAACTATGACCCTGGATCGGACGAGCCAAGCTCTTGTCTAGAACTCTCATCTGAAGAATTATGGTCCTGGATCGGCCGAGCTGAGCTGTTGTCTGGAGCCATCATCCAAAGAACTACGGCCCTAGATCAGTCAAGCCGAGCCCTACTCACATCTTGGAGGCGGGAGACGGACTCCGACCAAAAGGTCCGACCAACGACTTGGGAGACTGAGTTTCAAAACCAACCCCAGTATGGACGTGGCCGAAGATCATGCCCGTAGATACGCCCCATTATGGCATACGGGAGAGTGAACTAGCACATGATCCAAAGCTAGCGGTCGGCATATTCGCATGCACGACATCCGCTTGATTGGGCGAAACGTGCCAAGATTGATGGACATGATCCCATCGCCTCATGAGTATAAATACTAGAGGAACTCATTACCACAGGTACACAATATTTCACACCCTCTTTCTACACTACGCAACTTAGACCCAGATTTCCTAGCTTAACTTAGGCATCGGAGGGTCTCCTGTTTAAGCCAGGGTCTCTTTTGCTCACCTTTCTGTGCAGGTCCATTCCTAGTTCTCAGCATTGGGTGGAGGGTGGTTCAGATTTTGACATCAACAGTTTTCATTTTGTGATTGTTCCTCTTCTGCTCGACCAAGCTCTACTTCTCTCAATTGACACTCACCCTTTGACCACACATCGACCGCATCTCTTTTTATCAGTCACTCGACCGCTCTCCGCATCTTTTTATTTCGACCACTCGATCGAGCTTCTCGGCCACATTCTATTTCCTAGCTTCTCTCAGCCGATCGGTTTACTTCTAGACGTCTATCAGCCGCCTTTTCCACTTTTGTATGTGTATCGGTTGCTTACTTCACTTTGTTGACCAAGGTGTTGTTTTGGTTATCCTATTAGCCGTACCTCTTGGATGCCTCTCAGCTATTTGGTTTATTTTTTAATACATTTCAACAATTTCATGTCTTGTCATACTGTTAACTATGATTATATAAAAATACTCCAAGCATTTTTAAAGATCTTTAACATGCATGTTATATTTTTTCTTTATTATATCACGTGTCATTTTTAATTCGGTTTCCCAAGAACGGTTAAAAATAGGCTACAATATTGTCTCCCCCCCTCCCCCTGTTCATGTCTTGTCATACTGTTAACTACGATTATATAAAAATACTTCAAGCATTTTTAAAGATCTTTAACTTACATGTTATATTTTTTCTTTGTTATATCACGTGTCATTTTTAATTCGGTTTCTCAAGAACGGTTAAAAATAGGCTACAATATTATCTCCCCCCCCCCCCCCCCCCCCCCCCCCCCCCACACACACACACACACGTCGCTTTGCCTTTGGTAAAAGATGAATGCAACATTGATTCATTGTTTGATGCAATAAATGTAACTGCTTGGTGAGGTAAAATTATCAATTTTGGCCATATTGGTCAAACTTGAATGTCTAGATCGAAAAACATTAAAGTTGGACGACTTGGCCAAACTCAACCATTTTGGTTAAAAAAACACAAATTCGGCTATCTTGGTCGAAAAATAATAAGTTTGACTATTTTTGTCGAACTTAACTACTTTGGTCGAAAAACGACAAATTTGGTCATCTTGGTCGAATTCAACGATCTTAGTCGGAAAACGACAAATTTGGTTATCTTTGTCGAATTCGGCTGTCTTGCTAAAAAATATCAAATTTAGTCATCTTGATTGAGAAATGGAAAATTCGATCATTTTATTTGAACTTGGCCATCCTGACTGAAAAACGGTAAAGTCGGTTGCGACAATGGAGTTTGTCGGTCAATCCATTCCGAATAGGGATTATGGTTTATTGTGATAATAATATGGGCGAGAACTTGGCCTGTTACTTATTAAACCATTTGAATAATTTGATCATTATTCAGACGATGAGATTCAATCATTGGAGGTGGTCTAGGGCCTACCTGATTTTATCTTTTATGATACGGTGCATTCTCAAGGAAGGGTTGTCCCCCAAGGATACACTGGTTTCCTTATTTAGGAAGGGTTGTCCCCCAAGGATACACTGGTTTCCTTATTCAGGAACAACATTCTCAACCTCCCGTTCTGGTCACCTAAACTCAGGTGGTTCCGGAAGATTCTGTACTTCCTATACTGGAAGAGGCATATTTCATTGCGGTAAAAGTACCTATAGTATTGGTTGTAGTGTTGTTGTTAGATTTCTGATATAACTAGTATTAACCTGTTGTTGAGGTGCCACATGTGTTCTTTCGGCAAAGAGAGACATAATCTAATTCATGTTTTCGACATCATTGGCCATCCATCTGATTTAAATTTCAGCCTAAACTTGTGATTGTTCGATGATATCGGAATTCCTTATTACTTATATATCAAGCATTCCGGTCGACATAATCTTAATAGGATCTGTGGGCATCTTGCTTTTACCTGACTTTTATACTAGCTCATGTTGATGGCCTGGTAGTTGTTAGTTCCACTGGGTGTGCCATTGGTTGCTCAATTTGTTTTTAGTTATGCGGGCGTGTTGAAATCGATATAACAACTAGAACCAAATTGATCAAGTTTGGCCTCAAGAGCCAAAATAAACAAATGCATCCAATATGAACATATATAACTAGATTCTGAAAAAGATTGATTACTTACTCAGCTATTTGCAAAAATTTATAATGATCATGCAATAATCGGAGGATGGGATTCTTCCTCTGAAGATGGGTTACTTTGTCTCTTCCATGAGAAATGGTTTTCAAAATACCAGTGCAAATCAAACAAAATAAAAAACTCATAACCAGTAACTAAGAACAACTGTAAGAATATGTTTCTCGAAAGAATTGTTTAATATTGGATAAAGAACAAATCCAATGGATGAGCATAAATTTGGATTATAATTAAAGACTATAATAAAAAATTATTGGGACTTCTAAATGAGCTGAGATAAAAGATAAATTGATAAGTTTAATTGAGATACTTTTTTCTCTGTCATATTCCTTAGTTATTTATAGATTTCCGTTGTACCTTATTCTTTCAAATCATTCTTCCATTACTATAACGGTTACAACATTTGAAAAACTTCTCTTTATATCATTTTTGTGTTACGTTTTCCTATTGTGACTATTTCTCTTTCGGTTGGCCAAGGTCTTTTTTTTTTTTTGGCCGACACTCACCTTTCAACCATACATCCCCCGCATCTCTTTTCTTGGTCGCTCGCCCATGCTCTATTTAAACACTCTCCGCATTTTTCATTTCGATTGATCGACTGAACTTTTTAGCTGCATTATGTTTATTGGCCTTTTTTGGCCGCTAAGTCTACTTTTAGACATCTCTTAATAGTTTCGTTTGTTTTTGGATACCTATTAGCCTCTCTTTCCAATTTTGTATGACTATCGGCCACCTACTTCACTTTATCGGTTAAGGTATTGTTTTAGTTACTGAATTGGCTTACTTTTTTTCTTTTTTGTTAGCTTGTTAGTACATCCACTATCAGCTCACACATCACTATTAGGCACCCCCACTAGGGAATCGATACCAAGACCTCAATGATGAAACAAGATATCTTTCACTCAATCTACCACTTGAGCTATGGGTTTGAGTGTAACTATTGTCTATTTTGTTATCATGTCGTCTCATCATATCATTCAGTTTTAATTAGTTGAAAAACATTCTAAGCATTCTTAAAAAAATTTAGTATACTATATTTTTTTCTTTTTATTTAAAGTTTTTTCAAAAAACACTCCTAGAAATAGAATACAACATGATAGTCACTACGTGGACATCTTCATCGTGTAGATTGTCATCGACGTTGCAAAGGGAGGCGAAGTCCTAGCCAAATGGTCCTGGCGCTCGACGCAATCCATCGCGAGGGCATTTTCGTCATTTAAACAATCCCACACACCAACAGCTGTTTGCGGGAATTCTAAATATTAAACACACCCAGCGGCCAATAATCGTTTAGAATAGTAGGGATGAAATCGGATTGCCGACTGAGTTACTCCGTACGCTCTTATCATACTGAGTAAACTCAGTTGGGCTGTGGTCTATCTACACCGTCCATCCGTTTTTGCATCTAGATTAAAGGGTTGATCCTAAAATTGAAGCATATCAAAAGATCCAAGTGGATCATACCACAGGAAACAGTGGGGATTTCCACCGTTGAAACCTTTCTATGCCCCCTGCAGTGATGTTTATTTGTCATCCAATCTGTTCGTAAGATCATACACACGTAGATGAACATAAAAACACAAATATAAGCTTATCCAAAACTTCCGTAGCCCCAAGAAATTTTCAACGGTAGAAGTTCAATTCAACTGTTTCCTGTGGTGTGGTCCATGTGAAAATTATATATGCTTTATTTTTGTTTTCAAGCCCTGAATTTATCTGAGAAAATGGATGGACGGAGCGGATAAAATAGATAAATCATGGTGGAGCTCACAGAGTTTACTCAGAACGCTAAGCATAGTGAGTTACTACGCAATCCGCTTCCGGCAGAGACGCAGCAGCCGATTTCTAGGAAAGTCGCGCGATTACTCAATCATGGCGGCCTGAAGACTTTTCTCCTCCTATTTAAATATATCTCGCAATTCCTGCAACTTCATCACAATCTCCTCTTCCTGTTACTCTCCCTCACTCTCCCTCAGGAGAAAGGAAAAAGGAAAGGAAGAGAGTTCATAGCAAAGAAAAAAAAAAAAACATCATTTCCCTAGTTCTTCGATCCATACACGTTGAGATTTCGGATTTCTTGTATTGAGACTTGAAGAATCTTCATTGTTTTCGTGGGTTTTGTTTGTGAGGGAAAACCCATCTGTTTTTTTGGTTTTCTCAAGCACCAGACATTGAGTTCAACTCGAGAAGTTTACTTGGAGAGATCCAATGGATACCACCAATATGTACAGAGTCGCTAGTATGCGACGCAGTCGGAATGGATCCCGGAATGGATCTGGACTGTGGAGGAACACTAGTGCGGAAGTCTTTTCACGATCGTCTCGTGATGAGGACGATGAAGAAGCTCTCAAATGGGCTGCCTTAGAGAAACTGCCGACATATGATCGGATCAGAAAAGGGATATTGACTGGAATCGCAGGGGAGCACAAGGAAATTGACATTGACAAGCTTGGGTTTCAAGAGAAGAAGAATCTGCTGGAGAGATTGATTCGAGTTGCAGAGGAGGACAATGAGAAGTTCCTGTTGAAGCTCAGGAATCGTATGGAACGGTGCGTTCTCGTTTTTTTGTTTTTCTTGTTTTCCTTCTTTCGCTCAGTTGTGGTGGTCTCAGCTTGCAAATTTTATTTTATTTTAGCATTTCATTGATGGGTCTTTTCTTATTTGATTTTGTTTAGAGTTGGGATTGAGAGTCCCACAATTGAAGTCCGATTCGAGAATTTGAATGTAAAAGCAAATGCTTATATTGGGAATAGGGGTATACCAACACTCCTCAACTTCACAGTTAATATTGTTGAGGTAATTCAAGTGTATTTGGGTGTTTCTAATCCTTAAAAATAAAATAAAATCATAACATGTACCAATCTTGCAATTTCTTTTTCGTTCTTACAGAGCTTTTTGAACGATCTCCACATTCTTCCAAGTCGAAAGAGACCTGTATCAATTCTCCATGATGTTAGCGGAATCATCAAGCCTTGCAGGTAAGAGAAGGGCTTTGATTGTGTCGCGAATTGGGTTTTACTTGGTTTGTTATTCCATTTCATCATATAGATTCCTGGATCAATAGAAGTTTAATTACTCTGTAATTATTATTTTTCCTTTTTCAGGATGACTTTGCTTTTAGGCCCTCCAGGCTCTGGGAAGACCACTTTACTATTAGCTTTGGCTGGGAAGCTTGATAAGGATCTAAAGGTAAATATCTTCTTCTTTCTAATTTTCCATTGGAGTGATTGTCCAAAGATATAGGTTGTGATAGGTTTCTTGGAAACAACAGGTTACAGGGAAAATAACCTACAATGGCCATGGATTAGACGAATTCGTCCCTCAGAGGACTTCCGCTTATATCAGTCAGCATGATCTCCATATTGGGGAAATGACTGTGAGAGAAACCTTGGCTTTCTCAGCCAGATGTCAAGGAGTCGGGACCCGCTATGGTAAGTAATAGTGAATGGTTTCAGACAGCAAAATTGAATGGAGGTCGTTTGAATGAGTTTGAATGTTTAGCATTTTTTTATTTTTTTTTTCTTGTGTAATTTGTAGAAATGTTGACGGAGCTGTCGAGAAGAGAGAAAGCAGCAAACATCAAGCCAGATCCTGACGTAGATGTCTACATGAAGGTGATAAAGAAGATTTCTTTTTTACAATTGAAATTTTCTCTAATAATCAAATTTAATTCTTGGAGATTGATATTTCCTGTCTTTTCTCTCTCCTCTTACTACTACAGGCTTCATCTTTGGAAGGTCAAGAAGAAAGTGTAGTCACAGACTATATTTTGAAGGTATATTGATGGAAATATATCGTTCTGCAAATTTGATATAATCATGGAGTTTTTGGAAGTATGGATGTTGAATTTATTTTTTTCATTCCCCTCTTGAAACTACAGATCTTAGGACTGGATATCTGTGCTGATACCATGGTAGGGGATGAAATGCTGAGGGGTATTTCAGGAGGACAAAAGAAGCGTGTCACGACAGGTAGAAAAATCAGCAATACAGACAGCCGAGTTTCTTGGATTGGAGATGTGGTTTTTGTATCTTCCTGTGAATTTGAACTGATAGTTGCTGAATTCTGATTGATATAGGTGAGATGCTTGTGGGACCTGCGAAGGCATTGTTCATGGATGAAATATCCACTGGTCTGGACAGCTCCACAACTTTCCAGATTGTCAATTCCCTCAGACAGACTATTCACATTCTCGGTGGAACGGCACTGATTGCACTGCTTCAGCCAGCACCCGAGACTTATGACCTCTTTGACGACATCATTCTTCTATCAGATGGGCAGATCGTCTATCAGGGTCCACGTGAAAATGTGCTTGAGTTCTTTGAATCCATGGGTTTCAAATGTCCTGAGCGAAAAGGTGTTGCAGACTTCTTACAGGAAGTAAGTTTTACAAATTGATTCTTCTCACCCTAAGTCATCTACATTCATCGATTGAAATCATGGTTTAAGCTGCATTTGGAGGTTCAATCGAATCAAATTGCAATAATTCCATTCAGCAAACAGGAAATGGCAAAAGTGGGGTGTCCTAAATTGCATCTAATACCATTTTAATTCCAACTGGCAAAAGTGGGCATCCTAAATTGCATACAATACGATTTTAAGTCCAACTGGAAATGCAAAGAACGGAATTATGAGCCATTCCCTTACCTTGATCATTTCGTCTATAACGAATTCAGTGATCAAAATATAGTTTAATGGGAATCCAAATGAACTTCTTATTTCGAATAGAATGGCGAATCCAATTGTAAATTGCTTGTTCACCACCAGGTCACATCAAGAAAAGATCAACAGCAGTACTGGTCACGCTCAGGTGAGCTGTACCGCTATGTTCCAGTCAAGGAGTTTTCAGATGCATACATGTCCTTCCATACTGGCCGTAGATTGGGAGCGGAACTTAGCACACCATTCGACAAGAGCAAGAGCCATCCTGCTGCTTTGACGACTGCCAAATATGGCATTAGCAAGAAGGAGCTGCTGAAAGCTAACATTGCAAGGGAATGGCTGCTGATGAAGAGAAACTCCTTTGTTTACATCTTCAAAGTGGTCCAAGTGAGTAACTAAGCACACCCCAATTAGAAATATGATATCTGCTCGCTCATTCCAATATAGCCTGTGGATATGTCATGACCCAAAAAATCAGGCCAGTCTTGTGATCAGGTTGTCACTTGCGTATGAAAAATGGATGACTGAAAAAATGAGAAATGGTCCTCATTCATGTTGAACATGTGGACCAGCAGACAAATGGCCTGGATCTTGCACACACTGCCATGATGCCACAATGACCAAGGCTTCACCATAATGGATCTCTTGAACTCCCAACTTACTATATCTTCTATTTTCCGTCTGATTGCAGCTGATCGTCGTTGCATTCATCACAATGACTGTCTTCCTGCGTACTGAAATGCCCCGTAAAACTGTGACTGATGGAAACATTTTCATGGGTGCTCTATTTTTCGGACTAGTCACTCTCTTGTTTAACGGATTTGCGGAACTTTCAATGACCATCGCAAAGCTTCCCGTTTTCTACAAGCAAAGAGACCTCCTCTTCTATCCTCCATGGGCATATGCTCTGCCATCATGGATTCTCAAGATTCCAATAACATTTGCAGAATGTGCTGCATGGGTTGCCATGACTTATTACGTCATTGGCTTCGATCCGAATGTTGGAAGGTGAGACCTTGAGATCCTGTAACAACATATTCCAAGGCCATGTCCAATTGGCTGTCTTTCACCGGCACCTGGAAATAACTGTAAATTCATTTTCTGTTCTTGTTGCAGGATGTTGAAACAATATCTGCTACTCGTATTGATTAGCCAGATGGCATCCGGGTTGTTCCGGGTGATTGCTGCATTGGGTCGGGACATGATCGTGGCCAATACATTTGGGTCCTTTGCGCAACTTGTAATGATGACGCTTGGAGGATTCGTTCTATCACGAGGTATGGCATACTTGATTAGACTGTTAATTTTCAATTAAACGCCGAGCTTTCATTTTCGGATTAAGAGTTCAGAAGGTGTTTGGACTCGTGAGGGATTTATTGACTAACCAAACCTTATATTTTGGCTGCAGATAATGTGAAGAAATGGTGGAAATGGGGATACTGGACCTCGCCCCTGATGTATGCACAGAATGCGATTGCAGTGAATGAATTCTTTGGGAATAACTGGAAACATGTAAGGATTTTTTCAATCCAAGTAGAAAAAGATCAACAGTACTTTTGAGTTGGAAAATAAACTTTAGCTTTGATTTTGGTTTTGTGAAACAGATTCCTGTTAATGAGACGAAACCATTAGGAATCCTAGTCTTGGAAGGGCGAGGAATCTTCCCCCAGGAAAAGTGGTTTTGGATTGGTTCCGGCGGATTGCTCGGATTCATATTCCTATTCAACGGTCTTTTCGCTTGGGCTCTCGAGTATCTCAACCGTAAGCATCTTCATCTCTCAATATTTGGAAATCTTTAACTTTGATTGTTTCATTCTAAGTGTCTTATTAAATTCCTGCAGCATTCGGGAAATCTCAAGCGGTTTTATCTGAAGAGGCCTTGAAGGAGAAGCATGCCAACAGAACTGGAGAAGTCGATGGTCTTGAGCTATCAGCTACTTCGACAGAGACCACTGATGGCACTAATTTGAACAAGAAGAAGGGCATGGTTCTTCCATTCGCACCTCTTTCCATCACTTTTGATAACATCAGATACTCCGTGGACATGCCACAGGTAACATCAACTTCTGAGTAATTGATGAATTCATTCGATCAAGATTTTTTCCTGGCCCAACAAAGTATACATGTGGAGCCACTGTTCTGCTTCCTTTTTAAAAAAAAAAAATCATATGGCGAACCTTTGGCTGCAATCGCCCAGGTCCATGGCAACGATTGGACTGCTAAGATCATCTGATAGGGGAGGTATTAGTAATGAGCCATCATAGGATGGGGTGAACTGGGGAACTGATAGAAGAGGTACTGATGATGTTGAGTCATGAAACTGAGAACTGATTTCCTACTATACTGCAGGAAATGAAAGCTCAAGGTGTTCCAGACGACCGCTTAGTACTCCTGAAGGGTATAAGTGGGGCTTTCAGGCCTGGAGTTCTTACAGCACTGATGGGTGTCAGTGGTGCTGGTAAAACCACACTGATGGATGTGTTAGCCGGAAGGAAAACTGGCGGATACATAGAAGGAGACATCAAAATATCTGGCTATCCCAAGAAGCAAGAGACGTTCGCTCGCATATCTGGATACTGTGAACAGAATGATATCCACTCTCCTCATGTCACTGTCTACGAGTCTCTCCTCTACTCCGCATGGCTCCGTTTACCCGGTGAGGTCGACTCAAACGCAAGAAAGGTAGGTAGACTAAAACAGAATCCACAGTTCCCTACATGTTTGGTCCCTTTGGGCGTCGACTAACTGCTAAAACTGATGAAATGCAGATGTTTATTGAGGAAGTGATGGAGCTTGTGGAGCTGAATTCATTGAGGGGTGCACTGGTCGGGTTGCCTGGTGTGAATGGGCTGTCGACCGAGCAGCGGAAGAGGCTAACAATTGCTGTGGAGCTTGTCGCCAATCCATCTATAATATTCATGGACGAACCTACATCTGGACTGGATGCAAGGGCGGCTGCCATTGTGATGAGAACGGTGAGAAACACCGTTGACACTGGAAGAACTGTGGTGTGCACAATTCACCAGCCCAGCATTGATATATTTGAAGCCTTTGATGAGGTGAGAAAAAACCAATGTGAAAGAACTTGTGTTTCATCTGTTTATGGACTGCAGCTTGATGTTTCTCTGGTCCATTTGCAGCTATTCCTTTTGAAGAGAGGTGGGGAAGAAATATATGTGGGCCCGTTGGGCCGTCAGTCCTGCCATCTGATCAAGTATTTTGAGGTAAGGCTGAATGAACAGGCAGATGCTGCAAATGATTTCTGTTTTGTGCAATGATGCATATCATATGGTTACTGATTGAATTGGGTTTTATTCAATCAAGGGAATCAATGGTGTTAACAAGATAAAAGACGGTTACAATCCTGCTACATGGATGTTGGAGGTGACCACCATGGCCCAAGAAGAGATCTTAGGGATTAACTTTGCTGAGACGTACAAGAACTCGGATCTTTTCCGGTAGGTCATCGTATTCATACTTGGATCTTCTCAGAGCCATTGGAAACTGTTTCTATCTTGAACTGATTGTTGCAGGCAGAACAGAGCTCTAATCAATGAAAACTGATTGTTGCAGGCGGAACAAGGCTCTAATCAATGAACTGAGTGCTCCTCCCCCCGGCTCAAAAGATCTCTTCTTCCCCACTCAGTTCTCACAGTCATTCTCCACACAATGCATGGCCTGCCTATGGAAACAACACATGTCATACTGGCGTAACCCGCCATATACTGCCGTGCGGTTGTTCTTCACAACCTTCATTGCCTTGATGTTCGGGACAATATTCTGGGATCTTGGCACCAGAACGTATGATTTTTACTATGTTCTATTATTGTCTAAATACAAATTGATTTTGTTTACTTAACACTAATTAGACCATGTCGATGCAATGGGAATTTATTTTTTGCAGGAGTAAACGGCAGGATCTGCTCAACGCAATGGGTTCCATGTACACAGCAGTGCTTTTCATTGGAATCGAAAATGCTGCATCTGTGCAGCCAGTGGTGGCCATTGAACGAACGGTCTTCTACAGAGAGCGGGCTGCTGGAATGTACTCGGCTTTGCCATATGCATTTGCACAGGTAACTGATTTTACTGACCAAAATACTTTTGCAATGTTTTTGAGTTGTATCTCAACTGTTTTTGTTTCTTTTTCCTTTTTATTTTTCAGGTTGCAATCGAGGTTCCATACATCTTGGTTCAGACTCTAATATACACTGTCATTGTCTACGCCATGATTGCATTCGAGTGGACTGTTGCCAAGTTTTTCTGGACTTTTTTCTTCATGTTCTTCACATTGCTCTACTTTACATACTATGGGATGATGGCGGTCGGCATGACTCCTAATCATGACATTGCTGCGATAGTTTCATCTGCTTTTTATGCGATATGGAATCTCTTTGCAGGATTCCTAATTCCCCGACCTGTAAGTTCTAAATCCAATTTCTCTCCATACACATTTTTCCCCTAGTATAGGGAACTAAAGTTTCTTCTTTTGATTACAGAGAATCCCAATATGGTGGAGATGGTATTATTGGGCATGTCCCGTTGCATGGACCTTGTATGGAATGGTCGTTTCTCAGTTTGGCGACTTGGAAACAACTATGGAGGAGACTGGCGTACCCGTGAAGGTCTTCATAGAGGACTATTTTGGATTTGAACACAGCTTCTTGGGAGCAGTTGCCGGTGCGGTTATTGGGTTTACCGTGCTCTTCGCCACTGTCTTTGCTTTTTCAATTAAGGTGTTGAACTTCCAGAGAAGATGATTGAATGTTGCTGATCATATGAGGCTCACCTTGAGGCATTTGGGCTGCTACTCTACAGACTTTTTATAATGTATTTTTCTGTTTGGACGGTTGATGATTATTAGATTATGTATTGAGGATTGGCAATATATGAATTTTCTTTTCAATAGATTAAACAAGAGTTGTAATTGAGTTAACCAAGCAAACGAGTTTGTAATTTCTTCCTTTTTTTGTGAAAATATTGATAAATCATGCATAAGAAAGTAAAGCGGAATAATTCCAGTCAATTTCTGATATGTCCTTGCAGATATGAATATTGAATGTGATGATACATTCATACAGATTCGATAGAATATGATATGATGCGACATATACAACATACCACTGAACAGATGAAGGAATTACATCTCATCACATAAACATGCATTTGTTTGTTCTGCATCAATGAATTACAGCAAGACAGAAAAAAAAAGGGTGTTTGAGGCGAGGTTTCTATTTTCTCGTTGATGAAAAAAAAAAATCCAAATTACTCTAACAGGAAGAAAAACAAACGTGGCTGTTCCAATAGAAAGCTCTGTTTTAAAAATTCGGTCCTTATCCTTGCCTTGGTGGTAGAATCCCAGGAGTTTCAACACGAGGTCTGGGGTTTGAGTACCCATGGGTGGTGAAATTCCACTACGGCGTGTGAGTGTGGGGGTGTGTGTGCAGTGTGGGTGTGGGAGCGTGTGTGTGTGTGTGTGGGATGCTTGTGTAAAAAAACAAAAAACAAAAAACTTTGTTCTAAATTTCTGTTATGTATGTTGTACAGAAATGCTCTAGTTACAGGGCTTCTTGTTTCATTTAGTTGCATTGGGACACTTGGACTATACAATTCATTGATCTGGACCGTTCACTATGCCCAACATGTATTTCATGGGCAACCATGTAATCATCACACCATTCTGATAATTAGAACCATTCGATGAATGGTCTTTAGTATCAGGAGTCAAGATCATTTACATAAAAATAGGTTTAGGGAACAATTTGAACCATCTATTTGTCAAGGACCATCATAGATTGATTATGATTCTTAGGAATCACTTTCGTTAGTCGGGCCTAGAGTTTTGGAAGGTGTTACAAGGTATTCTGGCTGCATATGACACTTGATACACAGGGATGTGAAGATGGTAAAATGGAATATATTAACTCAAATTAAATCGATTGAACTGTGGAACCCACCATCTCTAAGTTTATGAATATCATATCATCTCAACAATCCTAACCTTTATTAGTAGACGCTTTTTTTTTTTTTAAAGGTCATTGAATATTTTCAATTGTGACTGTCCAATAAATTCCTAGGAATTTAATAATTAGATGATCAAATAAAAGTAAATCTTTGATCGGGACACTCTAAGCTAGTACCCATGGTTTGAATAGCTTATTTTGAATTACTTGTATGCCACATTCAATTTCTCAATAATTTTTAGCTGCTGGGTATCAAATCGCATGCACTACATTAATTGTGGAAAATTGGAATTTGGATTATTTCTCTCATAATAATTGAATATATAAAGGAAATGAGAGATTTGTAAATATCTAAAGAGATCGTCATACATACTGACCTAAATAAATATGGAAACATCTCTAATCTAATTAGATACCCTAATTTAATTTAACATACTTTAACATCTTTCCTCAAACTTAATGTACTCTAAAAAGAGGTGCTTGAGTTTGAAAGGCACAATGGACATTATTCAAATAGAAAGAGAAAACTGGAACCATAGAATGGGGCGAGCATGGGGCAACGAAATGATGAGTGGGGATGAAGCAGTAAGTAGCTTCAAGTAAACATGCATTTTAGATGACTTCTAAGATGTGAACCAATAACACTTTAAACAGCTAACGAATGATCTAGTAACAATGCCGGTTTCAGAATTTCACCCATTGCTCTTTCGGTGGCTATATACTTCTGGTGACTGGGAGTTTAATTGTTGCACTTCTTGTAGGTCTAAATGTTTTTGATAGCAAACAAAAATAAGTCCCATCATAACAATAATAGATAACAAGGTCTAGTTCATATGCTCAACACAAAGACAAGTTTGATCCAACACACCTGACACAAAAAGCAAGAAGAAAAGAAAATATACTTCATGTCAAAATGCATGATTTAGAGAAGTTATATTGTCAAAGGTATATAATTGTAACAACTCGAATTCATGTAGGAGATTACACACACTTGTATGCACATAAACCTATAATACGTGGAACATAGAGGACACCTAGACACGCAGTAGATAAGAGAAGAGTAGTATTCTCATCCATTCATTTAGTGATGCATGATTAAATTTTGAAGACGAAATTCTTATAAAAGAGGTAAAATGTAATAACTCGAAAATTTTCATGCACGAGTACGCATACAAGTGCCAATTCACATGTATAATTAAGTGCAAAACTTTTCTTTTTCGAATTAGAGAAAATGTTCATAGATGCATGCAAATGTATGTACTTAAATACACATACACCTCTTAATGATCTTTCAGCTATAACTTTGTGTACTCAATCTTCATTAGACCAACTACTGGATTTGTTATTCATCATTAGACTTAGCCATCAAATTGTCCACATCGCTTTTGGACCACCCGTTTGTATTAAACTAATCTCAAGATCATCATATTCATCAATATAATCACCAATTTGAGATTATGATCTGTTTATCTTATATGCTTTCTAAGTAGAAGCATAACCTGCTATATATCAAAATTGTGATCTAGCGACCTCGCTTACGAGTAAACATATATTTATATCTATGTACAACTTGAGCTTATATATATCATAACCCACTTGATCTATTATTGATCTAAACCATCAAGAATACTCTTCATGGAACAATTAAGCTATCCAACCAAATTTTGATATGGGCGAGTACATCATCGTAAAATTCATAAAAATTCAATTTGAGTCAATTAGATATAATAATCCGCACTTCTCATTTTGATCCTGATATATCGATGAGCATTCTACACCGTTAAAGTCAAAATCCATCGGCTGCATATGCACCGTTGATCATTTGAAGTTTTTCATAGTATATATGTCCATACCTAACACTAATCATTAACCAAAAAAAAAAAAACTTATTTATAGAAGTTCAACCATTGCAGAAATCTAGGCAATGCTTATTCAATCCAACTGAACCCTACATTGAACTCGTGACACCTATATAACAAGATCTACTGTCCATCGTATTTCACATCACATCTATTGGATGACCCACTTGAAAATCATGTAGCGACCATCATTACAATCCCCAATGAATTTATTGGTTTATATTTCACATCTGAGACACATTTATACCTATTTCTGATATCACAGACCGTCCGAGAGGAATTTTACCATTTCTAAACTAAAAAAAAAATGGTAGCCGTGTGTACAACTTACACCCTACGCTCTCGCTCAAGATAACACAAATCCAATCCTCCGATTGTAAAATCACCCATACATCCACATCTAGACATCCTATAGAAACTCTGATGACCATTGAATTGTGAATCTAAAGGCGATTCCACCATTGATTTTAATTCGAACCTATCGTACCATTCAATTGAAGAATAATCATTCAAAAGCATTTTCGATTATTCGAATTTCACGTTGAGTGGGCCATTGACCATTTGGACCCTTGATCAACTACCCATGACTGATCGCACATATAAACCCACTCACACTTGTTTGAACTTCATGAAATCCAAAAATAATGGATTCTCACTCGAACGAAGTTGGGAAATTCGAACTATTCAGTCCCAAAGAATCTCCCTGGCTGATCTGGGCCGTCCAAACAGGAGGTCATAGGCTCATAGCCATCCATCCCACCTTCAACAGCAGCACACATTACGGAGGGGAAACTCCCGATTTCTTCTCCTTGTCTTCTTCCCCATCTTCTCCCCACTTCACGCATTTCGGAAAACTACCTCAAGCCGTGATCCTTGTGAGCTCCTCCTTCAATCTTGACCGTCCAACATAAATTCATGTGGATCGGGGAATAGTAGAAAAATGAATGCCGCAAGCTTTCTTGGTCGTCGAACCGGTTACTAGTTAAATTCTTTTAGAAACTATGATTCCAAATCAATTCAGACCGTCTGCACCAGCCCCAAATGATTTCCGAATCCAGGCCAAGTTGCAAGAAGTGCGGATAGCCAATCATCGACAACCGAAATCCCGATTTTGTTGGCTTCTTGCAGAAGTGATAAAAACCCAGCAGAAACGTTATTTCGCGAAACCCACTAGAGAAACTTCATCCGAACTTCAATTGGTGGGGTCCACAAGCTTTGTGGGACCTATTCGGACCAACCGACACCCTCAGTTTGAAAGATTAGCCCCCGATCTCAAATCCATCATTAAAGGCTGTTTTCTTATCTGTTTAAAGATCATAACCATACTTTCTTATGGGGGATTCAATATGGAATCTGAGACGTTCATCAAGTGGGCCATAATATCAATATTCTATCTCTACAAAACAATCAAGAACCGCACATATAATAAACAGTATCCAAAAGAAAAACACAGCACCAAAATCAGCATTCCGTGCGTAATCCGCAAATCAAAGAACTTTTTGGAAGCTCTGGGAGGGACATGCAAACTTTATAGAAGCTATAGTTAGCTAGAGTTTTAAGTCATTGAGTTTTGAGAGAGAGAGAGAGAGAGAGAGAGAGAGAGAGAGAGAGAGAGAGAGAGAGAGAGAGAGAGAGAGAGAGAGAGAGAGAGAGAGTGCTGTTGCAATTGCTCCATTTCCAAGCTTCAAAATGTATGAGTGCGCTAGCATGCACTTCCATTTTGAAGGAGGGCGAGATAAGGAAAGATTTGGATTTTTCGAAATATGGGTACCGCGGGTTGCCTCACCAGGTAATGTAAATTATAAGAGAAAAGTGGATAGAGAAAGAAAGAGAAATTGAGTGAGAGAGAGAAACTGTGACTTGTTCAGTCAGTGAGTCGGGTTCGAGCCAGGACTGAGCCAGAGTCAATTCAGGTCCAGTAAAGTAAGAAGAAAGAGAAGGAAAGAGAAGAAAGAGGAAGAAAAGAAGAAGTCGAAGACACATTGAACTGCTGAGTTGACTCACCGAGTCGACTTGCTGTGCTAAGCCCACAGGGATAAGTTTTAGGCTGAATTAGGCCAAGTCAGTAGGGCTGAGTTTGAGTTGAGTTTAGGTACAACAAACCTAGTACCCCTTGAGAGAAAGCTAGAACCCTCGCTAGAGTGTTTACATACCAAACTCACATCACTTCGTGTCAAATTACAACCGATTTACCATTGAGTCGCACTGAGTCGAGGCGAGTTCAAGTCTGTTTTGTATCAAATCAGGTGGGTGATCCTTCCAACTTTGATATATTTTTAATTTTAATGTCAATTTTAATATATTCGCATAGAAATCCCAGCACTCTAAATCTTAGCTAAAACTGAAACCCTGAGACTAATGTAGCAACAATCCCAACTAAACTTTAAAATCTACAAAACATGTACAGCTAGACTTTAAAATTTCAAGTGTTACATTGTGAGTTAATTTTAAGATCTGAAGAATGTGTAGATGTAGTTAATTTAATATATGATATATCTCTTCATTATTGATATAGAGCGGGACGAGGACACTTTCATGGCAAAGATGGACTCGCGAAGGCATGATCGGAGGTAGAAATGATCCAGACCATCAAGACCTTAATCAGTCATATCTCGCAAACTGGGATGTTAGTGGATTCAAAGGAAAAAAGGCAATGTTAGATGCTGATGAATGCATGTACAAAACAAACTATAGCAATATCTTATGAAAGTCCAATTAGACAATCCAACAAAGTCCACAATTTACAAGTCTACAAATGCTACAGGTCTACAAGTCTACAAATGGTACAAGTCACTTTCCTCCCCTCTTTGAAATTCCATAGCTCTGGTGTGGCATATTAGCCACTAGGCATTAGGGTTATACTCATTCATCTTCGTTAAAGCTATAGTTATAGACTTAAAGACCTCATCACCCCACTTATTCTTTAGCCCCTTCAACTTTTAATCATCCTGCTTTTAATTAGAAGTTGAAACCAATAAATGAGATAACTGCAAAAGTTTAATAAATCAAAATAGCTATATGCACTCCACTTATTAGGAATTTCAAGCAAAACGTTATACCTTCACAACACAAAAGACCCCCATTTCACACAATCTATGGAAATCCTTGACCAGAGAGGTAAATATTCCAAAATCATGAGTTACTTCACCTAAACCTACAAATTAAGCTTCTCCCAAACAATATAGATCAAGAACTTGCAAACAGATGCATTTCAAGGTGGTCCCGCCATTTCAATTTGGGTTGGAGTTTTCCAACATTAACCCAACCAAAGGGCCTTAATGACCTGACTTGACGTAACCCAAATTCAAGTTGGCTCAAACAGGTTATGGTAAACCCAAACCCAAGTCCATCCAATGCAAACATATTACAGGACCAAAACATAAATACATCAAGGTGGGTAGATCCAAAACATTTTCCAACCCTTCACATGCAAACATTGTTGTAAATATTATATATTTTTAGTTGTAAAGTAATACAAAATTTTATTTCAGCTTAATATTCATCTTTAATTGTATTGTGCAATATTATATTTTACATTTTAAATGTGCAGATAACAATATAGATTTGCATAGTTTCCAGACGCTTTGACAAGTGTATACCGAGCTTCGGCAGACACTTTTTAGCGCTTTTCAGGGATTTACCGGGGCTCATAAAGGCATGGTCCCCGGTAGAAGATGTAGACCGCCGGTAAAAGTCAACAATATAGTGGTGGCCAACATAGATGCTGCTAAAGGATGCTGGCTGCCAGTAAATCTTTTACCGCCGTTGCCTTTATCGGTGCTTTCCTAGCCGTCAGTAAAACATCTTTCAATGGTTTTGACCGCCAGACGCCCGTAAAAGGCCAATTTTCCTGTAGTGGTAAAACATCCGCAAGAGTAACCATGGTCGTTCCAAAAAATGCACACTATAGTTTGCGGTGATGCAAGAGCTCCAATGACAAGAAGCACAATTTTCATTCATGAAATCAAAAAACCATCTTTCTTCTCATATATATACATATATATATAAAATAAGAGAAAGATGGAGACCATGACTACTGTAGGGGATCCTCCGATGCCAAAGTCAAACAGGTAAGGTAAGTTTAGTGGGATGTAAGGTTGTTGGATGTAAGATTGTGCGTACCTTTCATCATTAGGGACGTTTCCATTTATAGGTGATAGCGGTGGCGTAGAGGATGATCCCTCTATTTAGCAGGAGTGTATTGTATAGGGATTCGTATCACGAATTTGTCATGGGGTATCTCCCGAGATTCTCAGCAGAGATCTTAGGCAAATCTGTGTTGTGGTTGTCTTCTGGGATCCTTGGCTGGGATCTCGAGTAGATACAGTCGGAACTAGGTCGGACCTAGTAGAGGGACGTGGTAAGAGTCCGATGTGGGCGGTCATTCCGAAGAGGGGTTTTGTCGACCTGGATTTATGCCGACCTGGGCCCTTTAACGAGTACTAGTCGAGTTCTTTTTTGGTGTAGGGTGGATCAATGAGTTTTCCTACTTTCCTACCTTCTATTGAAGACTGACGAAAGGTCGAGGCCGATCTTATTTCCAACCCGGATAGGAGTCAGAGGTTGAGTCTTTAGTTGTATCAGTGGTTGATAGACCTAGGGAAGTGCATGGGGTTCTAACATGACCTTATCTTATTGGCCGTTCCATTTTTCCCATAACAATAAGCCCTCCTACTTTCGAGCTTGCGTAGCGGACTTGGGAAGTAGGTTGGTTTTGGCCAGGTTGGACCATTTTGTGCCTGCGGTGTCAAATCTTCTTGTCATTAATGCCGGATGGGGCGATGTGCACAAGAATCAATGCATATTTACAATCATGGTATAGTGCACTCGAGATAATGTGCGCCGCTCGAGGTCACGTGCGCCGGTAGAAAACTTGTTCAACTTCTAACCTATGAGGTGCTGACGATTGGCGTGCTTTCGAGTGTCCAGTTGGGTAGTGAGTGGGAGTGCTCTAAGTGTCCTGGCATGGGCAGCGAGTGGGTGTGCTCCCCGTGTCTTGGCATGGGCGCTGAGGAGTCACTTTTGGCGGCAGTTGAGTGTAGGCATTAAATGCCATGTAGTCAAGTTGTCTATAAAAGGGGGGAAACCCTAATTGTGCAAGGTCTGCTTGCATTGTCACTCTGCCCATTTCTCTACTCACTCATACTTAGGCGATTTCAACAAAAATCCATTCTGTCTTTTTCTCTAGTGATGCTCCATTTTAGATTTCTCCCTCTTCTTCCCCCTTTCAATTTTCTTTTTCTTCAAAGTTTTGACTCCCGGTTGCTATCCATTAAAGGGGGAATGTCGGGATCACCGAACCAGTGGGGGAAATTGCCCCAGCGTGATGGTGGGACAAACGACCTTCGCCTCATGTTGAACCCACCATCACTGTTAATGATGATGAGCGACAGGGATTTTTGAAAGTCTTGTGATCTGAGGATGGCCGCCCGGTCTTTGGCTAAGCGACTTAGGGACATCAACGGGGATGCTCTTGCCGCAGAGGAGATCAGCGAGTCCTCGTCAGAGGCGGAGGAGAAGGGGCTAGTTGGGTCGACGCTAAGGGAGGCCGACCTGATGCGGATTTGGTCGCAGTACCAAATTCCAGACATTGTGGTACTCCGAGCTCCCATACTTGGTGAGCTTTTGAATGAGTCTCAAGTAGGAGAGGTGACCATATTCCTGGTCGTCCTCCAATGTGGCCTGAGGCTCCCTCTCTAGTATGTAGTTAAGAGAGTCCTCTTGCACTTAGAGTTGGCCCCAGGGAAGATAACCCAAATGCTTGGAGGGTGTTGGTGGGGTCATTCATCATCTGGTCTGAGCTCGATCAACTCTAGTTGATTGTGAATGAATTTCTCCACCTATATCAAGTGAAGTCCAATCCCTTCGACGAGGGTTGGTATTATTTTTTGGCCTAGCGAAAGACTGGTAGGGCAATAATTATGGACGCTCCGACCTCAAACAAGGGTTGGGAGAGTAAATGGTTTTGGGTGTTGGCAAATTGGGAGGCTTTAGCAGGTATTGGGCTGCACTCTTGGGTTTCAACCTGCTTCGCCAAACCAAGTCGGTATATTCGAATCACTTTTTCCTTAACCTATTTCGCTTTCTTTGTTTCTGATCGTGATTGTTCTTAGCAATTCTTCCTAAGTACCCTGTCGGAATGGGCGAGGAGGAGCTTGCTCGGATAGCTTGTAGCGTCATGATTTCATATAGACAATTTTACGCACACCTAGACATATATATCCACATCACGAGGAATACAATGAAAAATTAAACCAAATAAATCAGTGTAAATGGTACAAGTAATTAAATTTCGGGAACAAAATTTTGTTTAAGGGAGGTAGATTGTAACACCCCGAACTTTTCAATACCCAAGCATTGAAAGTTCTCAAGTGTTACCATAAAATTTCACTTATTATGTATATATGTACGATGTCAATCTAGCTATCCTAACCTTACATATATTCTCCAACACAAATCTAACCGTTGGGAATAATCTCCATTCATATATCAAGCCATCTGACTGTTGATTTTAAGATATTATTATCATATACCCAAGTTTTTTCACTTGTCTATCATAACCAACCGTTCATTCAACTATTCACTGCTAGGTAAAGATATCTGACTATCCACTCTGAGTAAAGACCACCTAATCATAGTAAACTAGTTACTTAATCTCAGCATTTGCCCGTACACATATCGAATAAAGATTTTGGTCCATTCATCTTATTTACCACTTATGAATACGCTTAATCCGTTATTAGAACTACAATCCGAGGAACTTACATATGTGAACACGTTACTTTAATCTAACGGTGTACATGTTCTACCTCTCGATCACTCTAAAAATCTACTTTGTGTTCATCCGTATATGAAACTGACCGTACACCCACTTATATACATGATCAAAGTACTAACCACCAAGTTTTTCTATTTTTAACATATTATATGACCATCCATTATATTAGTTGATATATGTACATTTCCTTAATTAATTTAGTGAATAATTCTTTATTCATAATGATTTAGATATAAGTTCTTTTGTAAAAATTACTTAAAAACGTACCTATAACTATGTAGAATCATTAGATTTTTCAAAACTCTCATATCAACAATAATTACGAAAATGTCATTAACTTAGACCCTTGAATTTTATATCATATGGTTTTCACAATTTGCTTGATGTGAAATTTTATATTATACCTATATATCATAAATTAATCATATATGTCAAATTTTAGACTGTATATCATTGTAAAAGTGACCTAATTGACAAATCAGCCCCTTAACCATTGATTTTGGTGTCCATCGAGTGAAGAAACCTCATGGGTAGTTGTAGTAGGATATTTTCCTTCATATGAATGATTTGGATTGCCCATTATATGGACCATGTGTGAAATATGAAGACTCCACTTTGGTAGGCTTTTCCTTAGGCACAAAGTTTTCCTTTCAAGGCTTACCAACTCCTTATAAATATGGATCTTCCGATTTAACCATTTCCTACTATCCATCGCAACTCAAATTTGGACCACACTTTGGTCTCATATGATTATAAGGTTATACAAAATTTAACCCTGATCTATGATCCTATGCCATTGAAGGTTGAAGCCAATTCATTCTTTTTGGTATAAAATGTGAAATTTTAGATTTAGGCTTTTTTTACCATCGATCAACCACCAAATTCTGTCCAACCATTTGCCTATCCTGACTACTCATTTCTCCTAAAATTAGGATCATCAAGTGTAGACCGTTAATTAAAATAATGTTTGTTTTGACACCCATAGAGAGAATTTTCAAGATAGGTTAATCTAAATTTCGGATCACCAAGAATATCATATATCCCAACTCTATTTGACGACCCTGACACAATGAATAATTAAATTTAAAGAAAGATCGTCAGAAAAAAAATGACAAATTGGAGAAACTCAATTCAAGTGGGATGTGAAACATATCCCTCTCACACGCCCCACTCCTTTATAAAAGGAGTATGTGTCCCCTCTCTATTGATAATCCTAAATCTTCTAATGCCCAAGGAAGAGAGAGAAAGAGAAAGAGAGAGAGAAAGAGAAAGAGAAAGCCTATACGCTATCATCCTATTCCTTCTCCACATGTGTGGTATTTTCCTCTTGTTCAAGCAATGTCGTGATTTATGTAGAAACTTTTTCACATGAATATCTACCTAGGGTTTAGATCTAAGGCTAAGGCGAAGGATTCTTTTAAGCTTAAACTAATCTGAATTGATATGATTTATCTTATTTTTGCATACTTTTATATTACTGTGATTAATTTTCCAAGCAATTGATTGATTTACCATTATAAATTATTTATTCTTTTAAAAATTATGGTTAAGGTATGATTTTAATTATGCGTGATTTTTATGAATTTATAGGGGGTGATGGATACAAGCCTTACCCTTTACCAATTTTGAGAGCAACGCATGCTTTCACTCTATATTGAGATAACCTTTTGTTCATCTCCCCTTATTTTTGTTGAGTTGGCCTATTTGCTCACTACACAAAATCTCATTTTTACTAACAAAAATTTTCGACGCTAAAAGCCAAATTTTCGTAGGTAAAAGGTTTTACCGAAGAAAATTTTCATCGGTAAAACACCATTGCAAAAGGCTTTTATCGACGAAAATCGGCAAAGGCAAGATTTTTACCGCTAAAAAATAAGTAAAAAACTTTGATCAACAAATTTTTTCGTAGGTAAAAATATTTACAAAACTTTTACTGATGAATTATTTCGTCGGTAAAAATTATGTACAAAACTTTTACCGACGATTCTTTTCGTAGGTAAACATATGTAGAAAACTTTTACCGACGAATTTTTTCGTCGATAAAAAATAAGTAAAAAACTTTTACCGATGAGTTTTTTCGTAGGTAAAAATATTTAAAAACTTTTATCGACGAATTGTTTCGTTGGTAAAGAATAAGTAAAAAACTTTTCCCTATGAAAATTTTCATAGGTAAAAATATTTACAAAACTTTTACTGCCGAATCGATTCGTCGGTAAAAAATAAGTAAAAAACTTTCAGAAACTTTTACCTATGAAAAATTTCGTAAGTAAAAAATGTGGATGAGACTTCTACCTATGAAATATTTCGTATGTAAAAGTCTTTTTTTTTTCACCATTCCAGCACAACATTCTTGATATACACCTATTATAATATATTTCATCATATTCACATTCACATCCATTTAAACCCAAACTACGTAAATCCATCCAAACATAAATTATATTCATCCAAACATAAACTACATCCATCCAAACACAAACAATCTTATTAACATCACATTCATCCACGCATAAATACATATAAGTTTACCATCATAAATAAAATATAAAAAATTATTCAAAAGTTGATTAGGCTGTCCATTTTGTCCAACACAACTTGATATTTTGTTGGCTCTATTTTTTGTTTTCTTTAAAAAGAATGCTCCAAATGACAAATGAATCATGTTTAGAGCCCAGTGTAGATAATGTATAGCAAAGCACCCTCAATCCCTTGATCCAAAAGCATGGTTTGAAGGTATTGGCTAAATCTTTGACCCTGCACATACGTTGTATCTGAAAATGATCCACCACACTCAAAGCCACAATTTTAATGAATCTGCATAGCTCATGATCATACTACGTCCAAATCATGTGCTGTAGATTGACTTTGGTCAGCTAATGTAGATCTTGTCTAACAAATCACCTCAATCCATTGAGCCAAAATCCATCTATCTATAATCTTAGTACAAAGACTATAGAAGCTGACTATCCTTTACTAAGATTAATCTAGGAGCAGTTCTAAACTTGCATAGTTCCTATAAAAGACTTTAAAAATACTAACATGGAAAACCATATCCAAGTGAAACATATGCATAATATGTGGAAAAATTGTCGAGCTATCCCTACTAGTCAAATCTCAGTCAAAAGCATGTGTAGCTAAGCTGGGATGAACTGTCGAGCCTCTTGAAAGACCCAAAATAAGGGGAATAAAAAAGTAAAACTAAAAAGAGTGATCATAAGGAAAGCATGATGCACATTGATTTTCAGTTACAAATTTGAGTTTATTAGTAGAAAGAAAAGGAAAGAGGAAAAAGAAAAGAAAAAGCATCCAATGAAATGAACAGTACTTACAACTTATCCTTGTAAGCAACAAGCAGGTCAAGTGTTGCTCCAAACACACGTTCAAGTGCTTCTCTGGGTAACTGGTTCGCAGGAAGTGCAAGAAGTGAAGTCAATCCCAACAAGCAAACTTTCTTATCATGTTCCCTGCAATCACCACAGGACTATTGAAGCCACGAGAAAAGTTTTACAACATGAGGAGGAAAACAATCTTAGAAGCAGAAGTCACCTTCTAAAATTAGCATGCAAACCACTTTTTTTAACCTATTGTAGCATTTGAAACCAGAGATTAAAAACTTCTGTTGCCACCCCAAGCTTTTGCAATATGCCAAGTGTCTGCATTATAGTAAAGAGCATCAACAATCTGCAATAAGTTTGAAAGACTTATAACTTAATGTGCCTTGTTCATCTACAATTTCAGCCAATACTAAATTCAATTGTCTTTAGTAAACAAAGATAGGCCAAAATATCCCAAGACATGCTAGAATATGTTGAAATGGAAACACAATGATATAAGGTACTTGAATTCAAACACATTACCACTAGTAAGAGATTGTACTTGGAGAAGGAAACTAAAAGAACTGTAACAAGACTTCTAACTCCACAATTAACTTGAATTGTGTGTAAGGTACTTGAATTCAAACACATTACCACTTGTATTGATTTATTTCTCAAGTCCATAGATGTGAAATTATAAGTCACCTCTACATGCCTTACTAGAAAATAAATGAAACTTGTACCTGACTCCACCTTAGAGAGGTCAAGAATGTCGTTGATAAGTTGCAAAACCAAATCTCCAGAAGATAGCATAACATCCAACAACTGCCATTGTTCTTGATCTAGATTTGTGTTGGCAAGGAGCTCAGCCATACTAACCCCAGTAAGGGGAGATCTTATTTCATGAGACAGTTGCTAACATTTGTTTTGCCCGCGTCATTTCCTCTAGTGAAAGGGGTAAAGAAAAAAGAAAAGAAATATAATAAGTGAAACTTGTAGTCATCCAAAGTTCCAATCCAGATTTAGACAAATAGCAGAAATTGCAATACCTGTTATGTAAATTATTTTATTCAGTTCTGTTTCCTTGGCCTTTTGCATAGCTATCTGCTCTTGAAGCCTTGTCATCTTTTCTCTTTTTATTACTTGTTATAAGATGAGAAACAATATATTATAGAGAAAATAAACCTTGCTGGCTGCAAGAACATAGAGAAGAAAAACAAGAAAATGAAAACATGTTTCTTGAAGCAACTTGAAAGTTGGACTAGACTTGGACCCAATGATATATACTTGGTTTTTTAGGAAAAAATCAGGAAGAAAATCAAGGGTAAGAAGCTGAAAAGATATGTACTCTTGAAATGTAGCAATGGCATTTTAAATAGAGATTGAAGTTTATTCTAAACACTGGTTGAACCATCATTTGGCTCACCACTGCCATAGAGTCTCAATTTTCAATACTTAGCAAGAAATTTATTCTATAGTTAAGCTCTGGTTTATGGAGGGGTGCTTTAGAATCTAAAGGATTTAAAATTAGTCATACTAAAATAGAGTAATAAACTAAAAAAGGCCATGCTGATGTGTCATTTCAGTGGAATATTGAAGTCTTTAATAGGCTTGGCAAACATTTGAATATTAATATATTACTAGTAATTCAAATCAAACTTGAGTTGATTTGACACAGGCCTAAATTTCATTCCATTACTAGCATACCCACCAAGAAACAATTGAAAAGACGAGAGAATCCTAAAGATGTAAATGAAATGGATAAATCATAAAAGCAATGCAAATGAAAATATTACAATACGAGAGAATCCTAAAGATGCAAACAATTTTCAGAGCATGGCACCTAACATATTGTATATATCAGACACATTCAGGGTCCAAACTATAGATCAAATGATTTTCAAAGCATGGCGCCTAACACGTTGTATAGGCATTGATTAGAGTTAAATTTATGTTAACTTGCAAAACTAATAAAAGAATGCATGACAATCACAGATGAAAGTAGATCCATTCTGGCACAACAATACAAGAGCAATAAGATAACATGCTTCCAAATTATTAATCATGATTCAGCCACACTTAGATGCACAAGAAAATTGGATTGAGAAAATTCAGTCCAATATCAATCATACACGATCGTCAGCTTTGTTCTTTTTCTTTTTTTTTTTTGTAGTGAAAGGTTCCCATAAGTAACTTTCTTAGATTCAAACATTGGGTTGAAAATAGAACCATTTAGAGTACCAAAAAGTGGAACAGATGGAATGGACATAAAAGCACATACAACTTGAAAGAGACAACAAGGGACAAGGTAAAATATATCTCACATTCAAGACCCTAGATTTGTCTAAAAAAGCGATTTAATGCAATCCACACCACAATTTCAAGCTAAACAAAAACAAAGTCTCAAACGACTGTTATGATTGGGCATTTTCATTGGATGGCTTGGATCATCTGATAGGCAAGCTATTAGAACATGACCAATCCCATGATAGGGCCCAACACCTCAGTAGCTTAGCTAACCAAGAGGTGTGTCCCAACCATAGTATTGCAGAACTCATTAAGATGAAAGTATAATTAACAATCGAACTAAAAAATCCCATCACCAAGTGACTTTGGCAATTCAATACTTGAAATGGATTGCAACTACAATGGCACGTAAATTGACCAAATGAGTAAATGACAGTAGTCTATACCTACCTTGTAACAATATGGACTTTTCATTCAGATGACCTTCTCCATTGCAACAAACCATGCTGACCACAAACATACTTTTCTGAAACGTATGATCCGTCAGAGGATTATAATATAAAAGTGTAGAAAATCAGATTTATCATCATTGCAGCTGAACTTCAATAAATACATGAAAAAGAAGAAGAAGAAGAAGCAGAAACATGCATATTAAACATCATACTCTGCAATTGATGGCAAGCTCAAATCAGCTTTTTATGCCAAAATATCATCTGATGCCAAGCTCAGATCTCACATCCCAATACATGTGCCCAAGTGGATGTGCATGCATGGGAAGTATGCCATATCCACAATGGGGCCAACCATTTATGTCGAAAGCCCACATCAAGGAGGCAATGCTTAACCTTCAAAACCAATATTAAAAACTTATTTTTTTTAATCATAAAATCCCAAATTCCTAAAATCTTCACATCCTTGATTCCTAAAATCCCCAAATTCTCAATTTGTAAAATCAGAAAATCCCCAATTTCAAAAGTCCTCAAATCCTCAAAATCCTAAAATCCTCAAATCCCCAATTTGTAAAATCAGAAAAACCCAATTTGGGGTTCACATTCAAATCAAGAATCTACAAACTACTGACTCCCAATTTCCTCAATCGGCATATTGAGAGAGAGAGAGAGAGAGAGAGAGAGAGAGAGAGAGAGAGAGAAATACTTCACCTGTGTGAATCTAATCAGATTATTGAATTTGGGCAGTTTATTTTGAATACTTGTATGCTACATGTGCAATTTCTAAGTAATTTCGAAGTGCCTGTGTATTAATCCTCAAATCCCTAAATCGGTAATGAGATTGAGAGAGATTGAGAGAGAGAGAGAGAGAGATACCTCACTGTCGTGAATGACCTTCAACCGAGCTTCAGAGAGAGAGAGGGCGTGCGTGGGTAGGGCGTTCGGCAATGGTCTGTAAGAGAGATCAGAGAGAGAGAGGAAGAGAGAGACAGAGAGAGGAGGGAGAGGATGCGAGAGAGACAGGAGAGGACAAGGTGGAGAGATCAGAGAGAGAGGAAGAGAGAGATAGAGCGAGAGGAGGGAGAGGGTGCTAGAGAGAGAGTGTGTGTGTGTGTGTGAGAGAGAGAGAGAGAGAGAGAGAGAGAGAGAGAGAGAGAGAGGAGACTGCCGCAGATTAGGGCATTCTCTCTCACGGACACGGATTAGATACAGGTTGAGTAGTGAGTTGGCTACTGAAGTGACATCACCAAGTTCAATGGGCCCCACTATGATGTATGTGTTATATCCACACTGTCCATCCATTTTGAGATATTATTTTAGGGCATGAGTCAAAGAATGAGGCAGATAAAAAAAATGTAGTGGACCTCACCACAGAAAACAGTGGGGAGAGTGATTCCCACCGTTGAAACTATCATAAGGCCCACCATAATTTTTATTTGAAATCCAACCTGTTCAAAAGCTAAAAAAGACATGAAATAAGGTAAAACACAAATATCAACTTGATCTAAAACTTTCGTGGCCTTTGGAAGTTTTAATGGTGGGTGTCACAGTCCCCACTATTTTTTGTGTTGGGGTCCACTGGAGCTTTGGATTTATCTTTCGATATTGCCCTAAAATGATCTCTCCAAATGGATGGAAGGTGTGGATATAAAACATACATCATGGTGGGGCTTAAAAATGAGAGGTATATAAATATCAGGTGGACCACACCACATGAAAACAATAGTGATTGGATATCCATCATTAAAATCCTCGTAAGGCCCACTATACTGTTTATTTGGCATCCAATCTGTTTATTAGGTCATACAGGCCTAGATGAAGGGTAAAAACAAAAATCATCTTGATCCAAAACTTATATGGCCCCCAGAATGTTTTAAATGGTTGACGCTCATTCAACACTATTTCTTATAATGTGGTCCATTTTAAATTGGGATATGCCTCATTTTTTGTTTCATGCCATAAGATGATCTTTAAAAATAGATGGACGACATGGATTAAACACATATATCATGGTGGGGCCCACACAACACCAACCACCAACCATTGGATGGTGTAGGGGGAGGAGCTAATCTGTTCCCCTTATTTATGGTGTGGTCCATTTAATCTTTGGATATGATTCATTTTTTAGATAATTCTATAAAATGATCTCAAAAAATGGATGAACTATGTGGGTTTATCCCAAATTTTTGATAAATCTAAAACTCAAGTGGACCATGCTACACAAAACAGTGTGGAATAATGATTTCCACCGTTGATACCTTCCTTGGGTCCACAGTAATGTTTATTTGTCATCCAACATGTTCATAGTATCAAAAAGACATGAGTGAAAGGAAAACACAAACTACAGCCTAAATGTGGGCCACGCCACATAATATAATGGAGAGGGGTTTTCTTAAAACATTCATAATCATATATTGGGCCTACCTAAATGTGATTCACATATCCAACCCACTCATTATGTGTGTCCCACTTGCATGAGGGGTCAGACCAAGTTTCAACTGCATCCAAAACTCATGTGGGCCCCACCAAGTGCTTTTATATTTTTTAGGATGTCTTCAATTACTTTTAGATGGTATGGCCCACTTGAGTTTCGTTTACCGATGATTTTTGAGATATCTTATAACCTAAAGGGGACACATCAAATCTATGGTGTTGATGTTTGACACACATCATGATGGGGCCCACAAAACTTACTAACATCAATTCTTAGGTTCTCACGAGGTCAGTAAGTTGGGTCACAATATTAACCAAAATATTTGGCCCATTTTATATGTCTGGTTCATTCACTCTATTTAACTGATCATTGCCCTCAATTTGACTACTTACTCACCCCGATCATGCTACATATGAGAAAGATATTGGGCAAACAAGATTGATCAACAATTTGAGTGAATTTTGATTTAAACATTTGAAGTTATTTACTCTTCAATCTGGACTCATTAGATTGTCCAAAATTGGTTAAAAGTTCTTCATAATATCAAAAATATATGAATGAATAGAAAACACAAACATCAGCTTGATCCAAAACTTCTATGGCCTCTAAGAAATTTTAATTGGTAGAGGTTCAATCACACTATTTCCTGTGGTGTGGTCCACTTGAGCTTTGGATATGCTTCCTTTTTGTTCTTTATACCTCAAATTATCCGTTAACATGGATGAATGGAGTGGATAAAATAAATAAATACAGTAGACCCCACAGAGTTTACTCTGGTAAGGGTAACGAGTAACTCACCTAAATGTAGTGGAGAATGATTTCTTTAAAACATTCATAATCATATATTGGGCCTGCCTAAATGTGATACACATATCCAACCCACTCATTATGTGTGTCCCACTTAGATGAGGGGTCAGACCAAGTTTCAACCGCATCCAAAACTCATGTGGGCCACACCAAGTGCTTTTATATTTTTTTAGATGTCTTCACATAATTTTAGATGGTATGGCTCACTTGAGTTTCGTATATATACATATGATTTTTGAGATATCTCATAACATAAAGGGGACACATCAAATCTACGGTGTTGATGTTCGACACACATCATGATGGGGCCTACAAAACTTACTAATATCAATTTTTAGGTTCTCACGAGGTCATTAAGTTGGGTCACAATTTTGACCAGAATATTTAGCCCATTTTACATGTCTAGTCCATTCACTCTATTTTACTAATCAATACTCTCAATTTGACTAGTTACTCGCCTCAATCAAGTTATATATGAGAAAGATATTGGGCATAAAAGATTGATTAACAATTTCAGTGAAATTTGATTTAAACATCTTAAGTTATTTACTCTTCAATCTGAACTGATCAGATTATCCAAAAATGATTAAAGGTTCAATTAGTGGATGTGCCTAATAATTTAGTAATTTTATTTTTCATAGATAAATTTCAATTTTCATTTTAAAATAACATTTTTTTTCAAAACGTATATATTTTCTCTTTTAAAAAAATATCATTTTTTATTATAAAATATTTCAAAAAAATTTAAAATACAAATTCTAAATTTTTATTATCAAAATCTCAAAATTTTTCTCATATTTTAATTTTTTTCTCAAAAATTTTCTCAAACATAGTTAAAATTTCTAAGCATTTCAATATTCTTTTTCATGTGATATTACAAATCATTTAAATATTACCTTTTAATTATATATATATATATATATATATATATATATATATATATATATATATATATAATCATTTAAATATTACCTTAAAAATACAACACTTTTACCGACGAAAATTTTCGTCGGTAAAAACATTATTCTCGACGGTTTTAGTTTGTTAGTAAAATTCAGTTAAAAATACAATAGTTTTATCGATGAAACTGTTCGTCGGTAAAAAGTGGTTTTCTGCTTTTTACCGACGAAACTATTCGTTGGTAAAACTCTTAGTGCAAAATTTTCTAACTTAAAAATATAGCACTTTTACTGATGAATATTTTCATCGATAAAAACATTATTCCCAATGGTTGTGGTTCATATGTAAAACTCTTACCACGACACTTTTCAAGGCAATGGAAAAATTTTCGAAGTTAAAAATTATATCACTATTCCTGACAATAATTTTCATCGGTAAAAACAATATTCCTGACGGTTTTGGTTCATCAGTAAAACTCTTACCGTGAAACTTTTCTAAACAGCGGGAAAATTTTATAAGTTAAAAATTATATCACTATTCCCAACGAAAATTTTTGTCGGTAAAAGTTGTCTTGTGCTTTTTACCAACAACAATATCCGTTGCAAAACTCTTACTGGAAAATTTTTTATCTTTAAAATATAAAACTTTTACCGACGAAAATTTTCGTCAGTAAAAACAATATTCCCGACGGTTTTGGTTCATTGGTAAAACTCTTACCGCGAAACTTTTTTAAGCAGCGGGAAAATTTTCCAAGTTAAAAATTATATTACTATTCCTGACGAAAATTTTTGTCGGTAAAAGTTGTTTTGTGCTTTTTACCGACGAATATTTTCGTTGGTAAAACTCTTAGTAGAAAATTTTCTACCTTTAAAATATAAAACTTTTACCGACGAAAATTTTCATTGGTAAATACAATAATCCCAATGGTTTTGGTTCATCAGTAAAACTTTTACTGTGAAACTTTTTAAGGCAGTGGGAAAATTTTCTAAGTTAAAAATTATATCATTATTCCCAATGAAATGTTTCATCGGCAAAATTCAGGGTGAAAAATATACAACACTTTTATCGACCAAAATTTTTGTTAGTAAAAGTGATTTTCTGTTTTTTAGCGACCAAAATATTCATCAGTAAAACTCGCTCTGGAAAATTTATTATGTTAAAAATATTACACTTATACCGACGAAACATTATTCCCGACGGTTTTAAATCGTCTGTAAAAATTTGGTTGAAACTTAACAGGACACTTTTACCGACAAAACTTCTCATTGGTAAAAAATTATTCCCGACGGTTTTAGTTCGTCGGTAAAAATCAGGGCGAAAATTTTCCAACTGAAACTCGGAACACTTTTACCGACAAAAACTTTCGTTGGTAAAACTCTTACCGCAAAACTTTTAGACTACCACGAAAATTTCTATCTTAAAAATTAAAATAGTTTTACCGACGAAAATTTTCGTTGGTAACAATATTATTACCGATGAAAAATAAATGCATCGGGAAAAGTGCAGTTTTACCGACGAAAAAAATTCATTGGTAAAAATGTACTTTTACTGAAGAAATTTTTTTCGTCGGCAATAATTTCGTCAGTAAAAGCATTGTTTCTTATAGTGGCTGCTCTTCTCATTTATTGAGTTAGCTTATTGCTACTCTTCTCTTTTATTAGATCAGCCTTATGCTACCTCCCTTTATGGCTTGGGCATGTGTCTTGGAATTCTAAAACCCTCATAGTTCGACTTATTCCTCTATTGATGCAAGTGATGTGTTATACGCCTCATATATAATGATTCATATATATTATTGTGGACGTAATGCATTTCGGATAGCGGCCCTCTTGGTCGGCACGTAATCCCGTGGGTTGGTGAGTGGTACACAATCGATATAAGTAAATCGTCATACGTGTTACATCATTTCTCATGATTGGATGTTGCAAATAGTTACTCCATGAATACATCGTGTCACGTAAATATCTCAATCGCATTATTATGTTGCTTTGAGACGTTCGTATAAATCCACATTAATGTTGGACACACCAGCGAATCTCTGCAGTATGGGATGCGGGACGAGCTAGGTTTTCTATGAACAATATTCCACATTGTGATGACCATTACGTATGATGGACCATACACACTATGCTAGGCATGCATTCATGTAGATTAGTTGCGCATACTGATACCACTCGTTTGGTGGAGTACGAGACGTATTAGAACCCTCACATTATTCTTATAAATCTCTTAAATTATTATTAATGTTAAAGGATAATCATCACAATGAGTAAGGCATTAACCCTCTTTAACCATATAGATATTGTAGGTGAATTACATGTTGATGATATGACTGATAATTATTCTATGGAAGATTCTTTCGAAAAGAAAAAAAGGATAATACCACGAATTGTTTTATTTATTTTTCGCTGCAAACTTTGATAATGTAATAAGCTCCAATTGAGAGGGCATTAAAGAATTATTTGTACACTTTTTTACTCTAATGGAATAATAAATACGGTCGATTTTATTCTTATGAATGGTTACCTTCGTAAATGTAACTGGATGTGATTTATCTATTAAAAAAATAAGGTACGATTTTGAAGCATTTAATTTTTTCCATTATTAACACCTAAAATTCTCGGGCACGAGTATGTAATTGGGTCGGAAAAATTCGGGATGTTACATAGCTGCAGTGAGATCGGTAGATGCCGAGCTGAGATCTTGGAGGCGGTTGATCCCGCCCAAGCTGTTTCTTAAGTTAGGTCTTGCTTTATTTATAACAGGTATATCCTTAGAAAATAGTTGAAGAATTATTTCATTCTCGTGCACTTGCTGATCACTTCTTTTCGTCATGTAGGAATGCCCGACCAGAGGAGCTCGAAGTGCAAGGCCCCTATTTCGACAAGAAAATAAATGCATTTAATTTGGGAGATTTATTCAATGATAACAAAGAATTTGATGAGATAACAATGATCATATCTATTCTAAGTTCATTTACATCCTTAGATTCCCTTGATTCTAAAGCAGAGTACAATCAATCAAAGTAATGAATGAAAGAGAAGACAGTCCAATGGCGATTTCAGTAGTATTTCGATGCTTTTGATGTTCATCGCAAAGGCGGATAGGTTATGTGAGTTTGAAACCCTTGATCTGACCATTGAGATAAGTTCTGATCATCCTTCCATTCATTCTTCCTTGATTTGATCGTTGATATCAGTTCTGATCATCCTTTTGTTCGATATTTCACATTTCCTTTATTTTTCTTGAATTGTGGAGCAATCTGTCTGAGGGTTGGAGTACACAGGCAAGGTGGCATGTAACAGCCCATGCCCACACTGTATGATATTGTCCGCTCTGGGCACAGCCCGCACGGTTTTGTTCTCAGAGTTTTCCCCAAAAGGCCTCATACAGTATAGGGTGACAACTCCACATATAACCACCATTACTTCAGACAACTCTTCCGATGTGGGACAAGTTACGCTATAGTCAACTGTAATAGTAGCTCGCCCAGCACAGTAGCCTGCCAGCCACACAGTAGCTTGCCAGCCAGCTTGGGGCCTGCCCACATGTGCGCCCGCCCACATGTGTCCGCCCACATAAAGCAGTGACCGGGGCGTCACATTATCCCCCACCGAGGGTAGAGCCGTCCTCGGCTCTGATACCATTTATAACAGCCCACGCCCACACTGTATGATATTGTCCGCTCTGGGCACAGCCCACACGATTTTATTCTCAGAGTTTTCTCCAAAAGGCCTCATGCAGTGTAGGGTGACAACTCCACATATAACCACCATTACTTCAAACAACTCTTTCGATGTGGGACAAGTTACGCTACAGTAAACTGCAACAGTAGCTCACCCAGCACAGTAGCCTGCTAGCCACATAGTAGCCTGCCAGCCAGCTTGGGGCCAGCCCACATGTGCCCACCCACATTAAGCAGTGACCGGGGCGTCACATGGCACATAGAGTTTCCTTTAAGACAACTTCAGTCTTGTCTTAGGACAAATTCCTATTAATGTGGCACATGAAATATTCGTTAAGACAACATAAAGCTTATCTTAGGACAACCCCCATGGAAAGTGGCGTTGGAAGCCAAGCATCAAGACAAGTTCCCTTTGGAAGTGGTGCTAGAAGCCAAGCATCAGGACAAGTTCCCTTTGGAAGCGGCCAAAGAGGAAGGCCTTAGGACAATGTTTCCATGTAAAGTGGCATTGGAATCCAACCTTTTGGACATACTCCATACAAAGTGGCGTTGGAAGCCAACCTTTTGGACATACTCCATACGAAGTGGCGTTGGAAGCCAACCTTTTGGACATACTCACCAAGGAGATTGAGCGTGACTGCGCAAGGGAGACTTTATCCCTTAAAAAGTGGTTTAATACGGAGATTACGCGTGACCGCGCAAGGGAGACTTTATCCCTTAAAAAGTGGCGCAAAGCCTTTCTCACCAAGGAGATTGCGCGTGACCACGCAAGGGAGACTTCCTTCAAGCGGTTGCGCGTACCCGGGCAAGGCCTTCCTCAAAACTCCACAAAAAGTGGCGCAGACAACATCCCTTGGAATGTGGCACAGGAGAAATTTTCTCCCAAATGGATTGTGCGGGCTGGCACAATGGGATCTTCACCCAGAAAAGCTCCACTTTATGTGGCGTAAGAGGGCTTCTCCACTTTTTGTTGCGCGGGCCAGCGCAATGACTTCTCCTTCTCCCTTTCCTACCTTGCTTCTCTCTCATTTTCTAGCCCACCAAATAACCAACCCCTCAAATGAGGCATGGGGAGGGGTATTTATAGGCCCCACTCTCTTACATAGTGGTGATCACCACCACTTTTTCCTTCACATAATGTCCATCTTCCTCTCTTAAACAATGGTGTCCACCAAGCTCTCTTTTAAATGGTGGTGTACAATACTTTTTCATTGAAATGAACCTGTGCACCCTTTTTTACCAAAACACACTCTTTACTGCCTTTTACTGAAATACCTAAATTACCCTTGAATACTGACTTTTACCAAAATACCTAAACTACCCCAGGATACCAATTTTTACCAAAATACCTAAAATACCATCGGATACCAATTTTTACCAAAATAAGGAGTGAATGACCCTATAACCACTGCAATGGAATATTTTTTGTGCCTCAATGGCCCCTTCTATGGTCGAGGTGGCTCAGAAGAAATAAAGGCTAGCCCATAAAAAGAAGGGGATTGTTGGCTTGTTGTCCTCCACTGGTCGGGAGGATGCAAACATCATCTTCACCACTGTTCTTGCAACTACCCTTTTGGGTCTGCCATCGATCTCGGAGGTGGTCGGGACCGCCACGGGGGCGACTTCTATTACTGAGGCCCGTCCTTCCAAGGTTCGGGGGGCTCCTAATTACGAAGTCTGCTCCCCTTCACCTCGGGTAGATAGTCTGGCTGGTAGCCGAGGTGGGGGGCTTGGGGGCCTCTTAAGTCAACTCCTGTCTCGACAGAGGGCCTCCTACCCTGGATAGATCGAAATGTCCCTGATGCTAAGTTTACCTGGGTGATGAATATGCCTTCAGATGGAGTTATGGGTCAGCTGGCAGCATTCTTCTATAGGGTAGGTGTAACACCCCGAAAATTTCAATATCCGAGTATTGAAAGTTCTCAAGTGTTACCATGG
This sequence comes from Magnolia kwangsiensis, assembly GCA_037074715.1. Taxonomy (NCBI): domain Eukaryota; kingdom Viridiplantae; phylum Streptophyta; class Magnoliopsida; order Magnoliales; family Magnoliaceae; genus Magnolia; species Magnolia kwangsiensis. The sequence continues at coordinate 84,929,911 of CM073581.1, read as the reverse complement.
AAACTAATATAATATGTACATGTGTACGATACAAATTTAATTATCGTAACCTTACATCTATTCTCTGACATGAATCTAACCGTTGATAATGATCTCCATTCATAGATACAATAATCTGACCGTTGATTTTGAGTCATATGATTTGACATGTGTACCTTTTCTTAAATGAATTGATAAATAACTCTTTATCCATAATGATTTAGATGTAAGTTCCTTTGTAAGAATTGTTTGAAAATGTGCATATAACTATGTAGAACCATTATATTTCGTAAAACTCTTAAATCAGCAATAATTATGAAAATGCCACTAATTTAGACCCCGAAATTCTAGATCACATAGTTCCCACTATCCGTTTAATGTGAAAATTTATACTATACCTATGTATCAAAAATTAACCATACACATCAAATTTTAGCCCATAAATCATTGTAAAAGTAATCCAATTGATAGATTAGCCCTTAACTGTTGATTTTGGTGTCTATCGAGGGAAGAAACCTTATAGGTAGTCGTAGTTGAAAGAGGGAGAGAGAGGATAGGAGTGTCGTTCTTCCCTACCACATCAAGTTGAGTCGACTCAGTTTGAGTCACTATATGTTCGGGTGAGCCCGGGTCCACTTTCATTCAGTTGAAGAGGTGAGAAAGAAAGAAATGAGAAGAAGAAGCAAAGGGAGTAGGAGGAAGAAGAGGAGAAACAAGAAAGAAATTAAGAAAGAGAACATTGTCGAGTTGACTTGGCTAAAACTCGCCGAGTCAAACTGAGTCGAGTCAGGTCAGGTATGACATCCACTACTGGACCAATTAAAGAAAAAAAAAAGAAGGAAGAGAAAGGAAAGAGAGGAAGATGAGTGATGACGTCGCCGAGTCGGGCCATTGAGTCGACTAATGTGAGTCACATTGCCTTCCCCAAATTGAGTTTCTGATTTATCATTAATTGACATCACCATAATTATTATGATTATTAAACGATTAGCCATTAGTGGACTATTTATTATAATATTAGTTATTATGAATAAAATTTTAATTACTAAGTATTAGTAATTTATAAACTGTTCTAAAATATTATCATTACCATCGCAATGATTATTATTTCCATGTTAGTTGATATTAATTATATTGTTATGATAATAATTATTTTGCAGTTAACTACATTATTAACATTTTACTTAATTATATATCAATTATGTTGCAAATCCTAAAACATAGGCCTAGACCAAAACCCTAGAACGAAGCAATTCAAAACCTAGGTTATGCTCTTAACCATAAATAGGGTGTAAACTTGGTTCTAACCTTATCATTTAGCAATTCACAATAAGATCTGATGCTAAGTGCGCGTGTGAATTTCAACAAGCATTGAAAAGTGAACTTGACTTGACAAGTGAGGATCACCCTTCAAGTTTTTTCTACATTATGATAGTTATCTTAGTTCATTTATTTCACTAATTGCTTAATTTAATATTCTTAGAAGATGATAAATGTTAGTTCTATTTGTATAATTCCTCATAAACGATTGATGGCTACATTTAGAATTCAAGTATGATCTTGAATATTCCTGTTCTTGTTTAAATTGAACACTTCATATGTAAGTACTATTAATATTGTATGTGACTCGTTTTACCATTTGCGATTTCTTTATGGTGTATTTAGATGTCCTCGAATTAGTGGCCATTTGTGTAATGGATTAAATAAAATTATACAGTGGACTTACCATCTTATGGACCATTTGTTGCCTAAATAGCTTTTGGAAAAATTCATTTTTTATCCCATCCCTAGGATGTATTGTTTGCCCTATGCGGCTTTAAGGAATATTTGCTCTATGCGGCTTTATTGAATCGTCTTCATATTCTTGCGATGGTAAATTCCATTTATAGAATTATAATTGGCCACTAGTTAAGTAGGTTAATTTTAAACATCTTGTTTGTTAGTCTCATGAGCAAGAGATGATGGAATGAAATATTGAGCTATCAACCTATGCTGGGTGACAAATCTCTCATAGTGACCTTTGAGCTTTCTTAAAATGCTTGTTTGAAATTTGAATAATAATGGTTGGGCTAATCATGCATTTTTATGGCATATGGACTTTACCGGGTGGTCGATACAAGACGCGGGGTTTTCTTAGGTCACTACAGGCTGTACCGTAGAGTATTTTTCCTAGTGATCTTAAATTTTCGTTGCGTGCATTCGACTACAAATGGCTGTCCTTTTCGCATGGGCTTTTCCAGGTGTCTAGTTTTCCTTAAACGTACATAAAATACTCTTCCAGGAAGCTAGACCACCTTGAGTGTCTTTGTTACATGGTCTTTTTTGGATGGCTAGTTCTCCTTACCTTTGAGTACTTTTCTGGATGGATAGTTTTTCTTGAATGACCTTTTTACCAGATAGATGTACATCCCCACGTCTGTGAGCATGTGCATGCATCCATGCATTTTAAAAAAATTATCTTTGTGAAATTTATTTAATGAATGCGTATCTGATGAATCTTATTTGATTTCTATGATAATCATTATGAAATATTTGTTATACACTGTTCCTGATAACTATGTTTAATTATCTTGATGATACGATAAATATTGAGGGTTATACCAAACTGGGATAGCCATTAACACTATCAAACCGTATTCAGTATGTAGGATATGTGGATCATGTATGAGTTGACTCTAGTGCATCGCATGGAGAGATCAATGGCTATGCGGCTCTAATTTTTAAACTACTTTTATTATCTGGTTGTTCAATATTTAGTTATGAGACATTGGTTTGTATAAGTTTTCAGGTAACCACTTGAAATTTTAGTTATATATAATTGGACTCCCTCTTATATTTGATTGGTTTCTATTCCGCTAAATTACTGGCTTTGATAAAGAAAAAAAATGTACATGAAATTTGAGTCACCATTAAAGGTTAACACTCGGGTCTTTTGAAACTTAGTGTACTCGAGTTTCGAGAATCGGGATATTACACCATACCACAAAAAATATTGGAATAGTGATACCCATCGTTGAAACCTCACTACGGCCCACTTGAATGTTTATTTGCCAAACAAACTGGATGAAGGAAAAATACAAATATCAACTTCATCTAACATGTTTATGGTCCCCAAAAAGTTTTCAATGACAGGCGTTCAATCCCCACTAGTAGCTGTGGTGTGCTCCATTTCCACTTTTGATTTATATCATTTTTTGTCTCATATCATAAAACGATCGCACATACATCATGGTGGGCCTAGTAACACTATGCCACATAAACATCTTTCTGCTAGTTCATATCGTGCGGGATGTAAAAGGATTATAGTGATATGATAGATGGCAATATACCATCACAATAAAGATGTAAGGATGTGGATTTTACTATACATTGAGTTTCCTAACAATGTAACAACCCTCCAAGAGATATTTAACCTTATATAAGCATCTTGGGGACCAGATGTAACGCCCGTGAAAAATCCGTACTTGGAATCGAGTACCGATTTGACCCGAAATCGCGTATAAATAATTTCCATGAAAATTTTACGTAAGTTAGCTAGCGCAACGCTAGAGTAGCTGGGAAATAGTCCCTGATCACTTTAAATACGTTCTACAAGACCCAAATCGAGTAGAACAGACAACTCTACAATACTCTATAACCTTGGATCCAACTCTAAGCAGGTTTGTCCTCTGGACCATATGGAACTTTTGTATTGGATTTAGACCGCGCGTCGAAGGTCTGATACCTCCTATCTTAGACCGTTAGAACCGCCCAGCTGGACTTGACAATCATCTCGAAAATCAAGTCAAACCGATAATCACAGAGTATTTCGTTGAAACTGGACTGAAGCGACCGCGAATAGGGACGAATTGGGAATTTCAAATTTAGATCTGGCACACGACTTGACGCGTCAGTATTAAGCGTTCTGACCGTCAGAATTCATCCAGATTACACCCTCGGATCAGGAAAAATATCTAATTATTGTCACGGAACTTTCAGTCCTGATCTATGTGCGGTGACCGCTGAACTGAAACTGGTCCGCCACGTGCGATCTGCGAACCCTGCCAGACTGAAAACTTAATACGAGGTACATCTGGTACCCATGAGCTTAAGTCTGATCGCAATCGACCAGGGGACCACCAGAAATCAGTTTTTGGACCGAAACAGCCCCGAAATGGATAGGCAATAAGTAAACTTCGTCCCGGAGCCTATTTCGGGCGTTTCCAAGCTTATAAAAGGGGTTGAAACCCTCATTCCTTCCTTGCATACGAATTTCCCTAAACCCTAGAAAAGAGAGAGAGAGTTTGAGAGAAAGGGAAGAGGAGATTTTTCCCGCTTCCGAGCCGCCAACAGTTGCTGCATCAACGCTTCCTTCCAATCACCTGGCTGGTGATTTCTACGCTTTTTCAGGTATAGAAAAACCCTAAAAACTTGCTGATTTAGGGTTCACGTAGATTCTGAACGTATTAGCTAACGAAATCCATGAATTAGGTTCTCCTACTGTCGTAGACGAAGCCTACACGCTCCGTTTAAATTCTCGCGACCGTAAGAGATTAGGTGAGAATTTTAGACGCTTCGATTGACGGTTTACAACGCTTTCAATGTCGTTTAATAGTAGATTATCGACGGCATCGCCGTTTGACATGTACAACATGCTCTCCGTTTCCTGTTTCGCAAATTAACGAAGAATATGAGATTTAGGGCATTTTAGTCATTTGTAGGAAGTACGGTCTCCATGCATATTTTGCTGACATGATTGACATGATTTGTCGCCGCATTAGAGAGTTAGGAATGCCTGCATAATCAGTTTGGTGAAGAGATTCGCCAAGTTGCGCACTTTGGGTCGACATACTATATGTGGACTTAAGGGTGTAGTGTATGTATTTGTATAAATGCTTGTATTAGTATGTATTGTATTGAATGATGTTATGTAGTAGTTTGAGATTGATTTCATGATTAATAGGCTGACCTAAATGATTTCCTATATGTTGACCTTATGCATGATTGCATCATGTGCATAGAAATGATGCCTTAAGAATTGCCTAAGTTGAATATGCTTGGAAAGCATGCCTTGAAGATTTGCCTAAATTGAATGTTATAACATGTGCTAACATGCTCACATGATGTATTTCAATTTCAATACCTTTGCATCGTAGTAATGAAATTCCATAGATGTGTGGGACTTGATTTAGTCCAGGCAGTCGGTAACCGAGCGAATTCGTGGCTGACTGGTCATAGCCACGAACGACGCGTCGATGAATGTGATTCGTGTTGAGAGTTGGCGGCAGTGGTTAGGCCACGCGAAGTGTTTTACGCGCTTCATGTCGTTCAATTCGAGATGCGATCGCGCTAGTCGAGCCCGTCAAGTAACCCGACTGGCCGATGTTTGTTCACCTTGTATGTATCATAACTGCTTGAACCTAGGGTACTGAACTTACCATTGTAAACCCTATTAACCGTGGTACCTTGATCCACGAAGACTCATGAGCCGGGCATGGTGGTATGGGACACCGTGGTCGAGCTGTCGGCCTACGCTGGGGCCACAAACCTCCCCGTAGTGACCAATGAGCACCTTGACTCGTGAGCAGATTATGGTGGTATGGGACACTATATTCTAGCTGTCGGCCTACACTGATCAGGCGACGAGCCCTTTGTAGTGACCGCGAGCGTATTCTGAGTTCACGGGAGGCGACGACCCTTCCGTGCAGTAGAGTACAGTAGGCCTGTATTGATAAGGTGATGGGGGAGCGGTGCAACGAGTGCGAGCAACAGCCCTGGCAGCCCTTGCAGTGACCTACGAAATGTACATCGTATGAGATTACTAGGAGTGACGACCCTAGACAGGATCCGTGTTGGGATTGATACAAGGGAAGTACCTTAGTTTCCCAATCCTGCTGTTTGAATGGACTAATAACAACTGGGTAATCATATCACCATAGCATTGCATGTGCCTGGAAGATGTGGAGCACTCTAGGGAGTGTGGCATGCCGCGGTCGTAAGATGTTGCCGCATGAGGGTGATCGTCGGTGAGGGCATACATCATGTCATATCATCTTGCATTAAACAACAGTATTAGGTTTGTCTGATTTACTGCTTTACTATTATCGCGTGATTGAATTGTGAACATGCTAATCTTTGCTCTATGATTCCACTGAGTTGATCACTCATTCCCACGTTACGGGATGGTGTTTGCAACACCCACCAGACCCTGTTGTAGTTGCAGGTGGCGACGAGATCCAGGACGTGGAGCCGGAGATTGACGAGGACCAGGATGAGTTCTCTTATATGCAGTACCACGACGGCTTCCCGTAGGTGACCTGGATTGAGGGGGACTTCAGTGGGACTATTTTGGACTTATTTTTTTTGTCTATTTACATGTATATGAGACTCAGAGATGTAGTCATACTTTGGAGACAGTTGAGAGTACTTTGTTTTTTTTCCATACAGTGATATATATTGTTTAGTCTTCCGCTTGCTTTTATCACTGGATCTGAAGTATGAATTGCAGTTTTGGTATACTTTTACTCATGTGGATGCTTTAAATCAGACAACATTGAATCATAACCATTTTTGTTGCATAAGTGACGGTCTGGAACTCGGGAGTTGAGTTTAATACACGACCCCCGATTTTCAGGGTGTTACACCAGAGTTGGGCATCGAGTTGAGTTGGACCGAGTTAGGGCTGACTTGACTTGATCCAGTTTTGAAATAGGCCTGAGTCGAACTCGACTTGACTCGGTACTGAGTCCAGCATGCCTAAACCGATCTGAGTCCGGGACTGGCCTAGACTAATCCGGACCGAGTCCGACCAGGTTCGAGCTGGCACCAATTCGGATAGAGAGAGAGAGAGAGAGAGAGAGAGAGAGAGAGAGAGAGAGAGAGAGAGTGATGGGTGGTTGTCAGGCTTGGAAGATGAGGGTGGGAGAGAGAGAGCTTAACATCAGGTTGGGGTCGGGTGCGGTGTATAGGTTAAAGATACTTAGAAATTAAGGGTTTTTTTATTTTATATATAGTTGAATCTGAGTCGAGTTAGTTTTAGATCGAGTCAAGTCTGACCAGATCGAGTTCCGAGTTGAGTCAGGTCAAGCTACTGGGTAACTCGAACTCGACTCAATATGAGTTTGAATTGGGCAAAGCCTACTCAGTTTGGACCGACTGACTCATTTGGCTCGAGTTGGGTTGGGTCTGAAAGAGTCAAGCGGTCAAGTCATCCCATGCCTAGCTCTATTGGGGACAATGTTAGGACATCCTATGTTATCCATCGGCAAGATTCATTCTATTTATGTTTTATTCGTATGAGTATGCCCTGGCTGATGACTGGAATGGTATTAATCTTTGGATTGGAGCATGTTTCTGTTGGGCACTGATTCAATCAAGTCGTCATTTCCTAACCATGAGGCCTACCTTGATGTATGTGTTGTATATTCACGTTGTTCATCCATTTTCAGGTTATTTTAGAGCATGACTCAAAAACAAAAAACAGATTCAAATCTCAAGTGGACCACTCTACTAGAAATTATGGTGACTGATCATTAAAAACCTTTTCTAAGCCACAAAAGTTTTGAATCAAGTTGATATTTGTGTTTCCTCTGCACCCAGGTCTATATGACCTTATCAACGGGTTGGATGGAAAATAAACATTAGGGTAAAACGTACAAATTTTTTATGATGGCATTCATTGATCACGGTTTCTTGTGGTATAGTCTACCTAAGATTTGGATTTGGCTTCTCTTTTGTTTTTTTAATGTTTTAAACGCCCATGCCCAACCATGAGCTAGAAAATTGGATGGACGGTGTGGATATACAACACATGCGTAAAGGTGACCCCAGGGTCCAGATCTGACAGAATTCTATAAGGCCTTCTATCAGGCCCGGACCTGACTGAATCCGTGCCCGTTCCTGTTAGCTCTGCATAACGATGGGCCCCGATCTCATACACACGTACCATACCACGTGGGCGGAAATGCAGCTTTCCCTCATCATACATCATAATCAAATAGCTAGTGTTGGGGTACGGCTTACGTTTGACTGGTCCAAATGGTCGAGCAGTTGCTTCGTGGTACGGTGGACATAGTCGTGGAAGTAGACTTCCGTTGAAATATTTTATAAGAAATTCTCACCTAGTTTCCATGTCATCATGTCCTTTGCAGTCTTCAGGCTGCCTTAGATTTAGGTGTGTCCGGACTGCAAAAAGCTTTGATACTTTCCGGGTTGTACGTCAAGTCTGGGTGGGCTAAGCTTGACTGATTTGTCCATGCTATACTTGAGTTCGACCTCGAGCTCAACATCGAAGCTGAGCTTATTTGCCAAACCTTTAGAGTCGAGTCAAGTTTATGTTGACTCAAGTCTAATTTACCTTAATAAGATAAGGGATAGAAAAAGAGAGAATGAGATAGATAGAACCGAGTAGGATTTTTTAATAAAAACTTTTAAGTTTTAAGTTTTTTTTTTTAAAAAACTTATATATATATATATATATATATATATATATATATATATATATATATATATATATATACACACACACATACATACATACGGAAGATCTCACTTGCGAACTAGTTCCTACGAAGTTTTTTGATAACCCATCATACGTGATGTGGATCCAAAATCTCGTAAAACCTCTTAGGCCCAAGTTTTACTTTGATCTAAAACTTTGATGGGTCATGAAAAATGAAATAGTTTCCTCTCTTGATTTGTATTTTTCTTTGCTATGGCCCACTAGAATCTTAGATCAGGGTGAAAATTCACCTCCTAAGGTTTTATGAAATTCCGCATCTTATAGACCGTTCGGATTCAACTCCCATAACACATGTGCAAAGGTGCGCACGTGCATAGGTGCGTAGGGAAGCATGCCTCTCTCTCTCTCTCTCTCTCTCTCTCTCTCTCTCTCTCTCTATATATATATATATATATATATATATATATATATATATATAATATTTAATATTAATATAATATATATAATATATATTATTAAAATATATTACTTGAGCTGAGTTAAGCTTGAGCTTCGAGCCGAGTCGAGTTGAAATACACCATAGTCAAATTTGCCTTGAACTCAACTCAAGCTTTAGTAAATAAGCTTGGCTAGCCTTGAGTCCGTATTTCAAGCCGAGTTAATCCAAGCTGAGTTGAATTGGGTCGAGCTAGCTTGACTCGTGTACAGCCCTAGTACTCTTGACATTGGCAGAGTATGATGGGTGCTACGTGGGAGCTTAGAAATTATTTACCGATTGCATACGTGGCATTCAAATAAAACTGTCCAGATTATGAGCAGCGGATTAAGATGTATCCTGTTCCAACAACTGTACTTATCTGACTGTCCAGATTATGAGCAGCGGTTTAAGATGTATCCTGTTCCAACAACTGTACTTATCTGACTGTCCAGATTAGGCTACTGTTCCAAGATTTGTAATCTTTGGGTCTGAGACATATCAGAGAGGCACTAACTAAGTATGGTCATCAGATCAACGGTCTAGATCTCCAATCATGGTACGGTATGCACGTAATTCCGCATCGTGTCACCATTCACGTTCATATGCATCGGCACCTTCTAATTTCTCCCGTATGTTACACGTGGGGAATGGATCGGTCCAGCCTCGGATTGCATAGCCTAGAATACACCACTCAGGCCGGTAATGTGTTGGCGTGGCAAAGCTACGTGGGCTCCACCATGATATATTCATCGTTCATTATATATTTATTATATCCACACCTTTAATTCATTTTTCCCCTGAGATGTTTGTGAGAAGTCGACTCGTATATGTGTTTTGTGAGCATATTTTAAGATTCATTTTAAAAAATAAACCGGATCCAATACTAAAGTGTGCAAAAAATATAAGATTGAATATCCATAGTTAAAATATGCCCGGGCTATAAAGGTTTCGAATTGGGATAATATTCCTATTTTCCATTCATCCCATTACAAATGAGGTTGGGAACGGCATTGATGACATGAGCTTAAAAATAAGGAAGAATCAAAACTCAAGTGAATCACAACACAAAAAACAGCGGGGATTAAACGCCTGCTATTAAAAATGTCTTTGGGGCCAAAGAAAATTTGGATCGAGCTCATATTTGGGTTATCCCTTCATCCAGGTTGATATAACCTTAAAAGGTTTCAACGGCAGGCATTACTGTCCCATTGCTTTCGTAGGTGTGGTCCACTTGAGCTTTGGATCTGATTAATTTTTGGGCTGAAGCCCTAAATTGTTAAGGAAAAATGGATGGACGGTGTGGATGTAAAATGTACATCATTGTGGGCCCCAAGAGCTTTACCACGACAACAAAGGACCCGCCTCTATGCGGTGTTCTACACTACGCAACCCGAGTCAGGTTCGGATGGGATTCGGCCAAAAGAGCCTGCTCCGTTTACTAAATGCCAAAAAGTCCAGCTCAAACCTGACCGCTGACAGTTAATCTGTTTACCGACCCCTAACCCATATGGTACGGCGTCTACAGTTTTTGACCGGAGACCTGACCCACTTCCCGTTTGGCTTTACCCAAAGCCGCCTAGAAGCCACTTTAGCAGTTCATCTGCACTTTTGCTCTTTCTCCCTCTTAAACAATCTATCACAGTACACATGGCGCACGCGTGTGAGATCTGGACTATCCATTCGGTGGACCCATGATGGCAATGGATAATCGCTAACAACATGTTGAATTGAAATCGGATGGCATACTGAGTTACTCAGTACGCTCTTATCGTACTGAGTAAACTCAGTTGGGCCCACCTTGAATGTATGAATTTGGACCGTCGGCCACATTTGTTTCCAACTGTCCATTCGCATTCGCATGCCGTGGGTTGGAAGATCATGATCTGGTGCAATTTTCTATCTAGGTCGATGTACAGTGCTATCAAGTCAATGAACTGCTCGGATCTTGGTCTTTAATCTATTATCTCATCGTAATTGTGTGATTGGTGTCCTTCAAATAGACGCTTAGAAGCAGGATTGGCCCACATTCAGTAGGGAAAAGGTCGAATCGATGAGTTTTTTCAACTGTCGCATTTCCACCACAGGATCCTATATGGATGGTCTGGATCCACCGGTAATTCAGCTATCATGAACATCTTCCTCAATGTAGATTGCCATTAACGTTGCTGGAATCCACTTGGCGAGTTTTAAGTCTTAACCAAATGGCCCTGGGGCTCAACGCAACGGCTCACAAGGGCATTTTCGTCATTTTAACAATCCTCTGCATCAGCAATTGTACGCGGGAATTTTAAATATTAAACACATTCAACGGCTGATGAAGCGCCTGATTTCTAGAAAAGTTCCGCGATAACTCAATCATGGCGGCCTGAAGAGCTATCTCCTCCTATTTAAATGCCTCTCTCTCAATTCATGCAACTTCATCACAATCTCCTCTTCCTGACACTTTCCCTTGGGAGAAAGGAAAAAGGAAAGGAAGAGAGTTCAAAGAAGAAAAAAAAAAAAAAAAACCTTCATTTTCCTGGTTCTTCGATCCATACATGTTTAGATTTCGGATTTCTTGCATTGAGACTTTATAATCTTCTTTGTTTTGGTGGGTTTTCTTGCAAAAGACTTGCTAATCTTTTGGATTTCTGAAGTACTAGACGTTGAATTCAACTCGAGAGCCTTTCCTTTTGGAGAGAGCCAATGGATAACACCAATATGTACAGAGTCGCAAGTTTGCGGCAGAGTCGGAATGGATCCAGACTGTGGAGGAACACCAGTGCGGAAGTCTTTTCACGATCGTCTCGTGATGAGGACGATGAAGAAGCTCTCAAATGGGCTGCCTTAGAGAAACTGCCGACATATGATCGAATCAGAAAAGGGATACTGACTGGAATCGCAGGGGAGCACAAGGAAATCGATATTGACAAGCTTGGGTTTCAAGAGAAGAAGAATCTGCTGGAGAGGTTGATTCGACTTGCAGAGGAGGACAATGAGAAGTTCCTGTTGAAGCTCAGGAACAGAATGGAACGGTACATTCTCATTATTCTGTTTTTCTTGTTTTCCTTCTTTCGCTCAATTGTGCTGGTTTCAGTTTGTTTTTTTTTTTTTGGTAGCATTTCATTGATTGGTCTTTTCTTGTTTGATTTTGTTTAGAGTTGGAATTGAGAGTCCCACAATTGAAGTCCGATTCGAGAATTTGAATATAAAAGCAAATGCTTATATTGGGAATAGGGGTATACCAACACTCAACTTCACAGTTGATATTGTTGAGGTAATTCAAGCACATTTGGGTGTTTATAATCCTGTTTTTTTTTTTTTTTTCAATCATAATCCATACCAATCTTTTAATTTGTCTTTCGTTCTAACAGGGCTTTTTGAACGATCTCCACATTCTTCCAAGCCGAAAGAGACCCGTATCAATACTCCATGATGTTAGCGGAATCATCAAGCCTTGCAGGTAAGAGAAGGGCTTTGATTGATTCACGAATTGGATTTTACTTGGTTTGTGATTCCATTTCATCATATAGATTCTTGGATCAATGGAGTTTAATTTCTCTGTAATTATTATTAACTATTATTTTTTCTTTTTTAGGATGACTTTGCTTTTAGGCCCACCAGGCTCTGGGAAGACCACTTTACTATTAGCTTTGGCTGGGAAGCTTGATTCGGATCTAAAGGTAAAGATCTTATTTTTAAGTGTCACTTTGGATTGATTTTATTGAAAGATAGAGGTTAAGATGGGTTTCTTGGAAACAACAGGTTTCAGGGAAAATAACCTACAATGGCCACGGATTAGACGAATTCGTCCCTCAGAGGACTTCCGCTTATATCAGTCAGCATGATCTCCATATAGGGGAAATGACGGTGAGAGAAACCTTGGCTTTCTCGGCCAGATGTCAAGGAGTCGGGAGCCGCTATGGTAAGTAATAGTGAATGGTTTCTGACAGCAAAATTGAATGGAGGTCGTTTGAATGAGTTTGAATGTTTAGCATTTTTTTTTTTTTTTCTCATGTAATTTGTAGAAATGCTGACGGAGTTGTCGAGAAGAGAGAAAGCAGCAAACATCAAGCCAGATCCCGACGTAGATATCTACATGAAGGTGATAAAGAAGATTTCTTTTTTCCAATTGAAATTTTCTCTAATAACCAAATTGAATTCTAGGAGATTGATATTTCCTGTCTTATTTTCTCTCCTCTTACTACTACAGGCTTCATCGTTGGAAGGTCAGGAAGAAAGTGTAGTCACAGACTATATTTTGAAGGTATATTGATGGAAATATATCATTCTGCAAATTTGATATAATCATGGAGTTTTTGGAAGTAGTTGAATTTATTTTTTTCCTTCCCCTCTTGAAACTACAGATCTTAGGACTGGATATCTGTGCTGATACCATGGTAGGAGATGAAATGCTGAGGGGTATTTCAGGAGGACAAAAGAAGCGTGTCACGACAGGTAGAAAAATCAGCAATCCAGACAGCCGAGATTGTATTCTTGGATTTGAGATGAGGTTTTTGTATCTTACTGTGAATTTGAACTGATAGTAGCTGAATTCTGATTCATATAGGTGAGATGCTTGTGGGACCTGCAAAGGCATTGTTCATGGATGAAATATCCACTGGTCTGGACAGCTCCACAACTTTTCAGATTGTCAATTCCCTCAGACAGACTATTCACATTCTTGGTGGAACAGCACTGATTGCACTGCTTCAGCCAGCACCAGAGACTTATGACCTCTTTGACGACATCATTCTTCTATCAGATGGGCAGATCGTCTATCAGGGTCCACGTGAAAATGTGCTTGAGTTCTTTGAATCCATGGGTTTCAAATGTCCTGAGCGAAAAGGTGCTGCAGACTTCTTACAGGAAGTAAGTTTTACAAATTGATTCTTCTCACCCTAAGTCATCTACATTCATCAATTGAAATCATGGTTTAAGCTGCGTTTGGAGGTTCAATCGAATTGAATTGCAATAATTCCATTCAGCAAACAGGAAATGGCAAAAGTGGGATCTTCTAAATTGCATCTAATACCATTTTAAGTCCAACTGGCAAAAGTCGCCCTTCTAAATTGCATATAATACCACTTTAAATCCAACTGGAAATGCAAAGAATGGAATTATGAGCCATTCCCTTACCTTGATCATTTCGTCTAAACAAATTCAGTGATCGAAATATAGTGTAATGGGAATCCAAATGAACTTCTTATTTCAAAAGGAATGGCGAATCCAACTGTAAATTGTTTGTACACCACCAGGTCACATCAAGAAAAGATCAACAGCAGTACTGGTCACGCTCAGATGAGCTGTACCGCTATGTTCCAGTCAAGGAGTTTTCAGATGCATACCAGTCCTTCCATATTGGCCGAAGATTGGGAGCGGAACTTAGCACACCATTGGACAAGAGCAAGAGCCATCCTGCTGCTTTGACGACCGCCAAATATGGCATTAGCAAGAAGGAGCTGCTGAAAGCTAACATTGCAAGGGAATGGCTGCTGATGAAGAGAAACTCCTTTGTTTACATCTTCAAAGTGGTCCAAGTGAGTAACTAAGCACACCCCAATTAGAAATATGATATCTGCTCACTCATTCCAATATGGCCCTGTGGATATGTCATGACCCAAAAAATCAGGCCACTCTGGTGATCAGGTTGTCACTTGTTTATGAAAAATGGATGACTGAAAAAAAATGAGAAATGGTCCTGATTCATGTTGAACATTTGGACCAGCAGACAAATGGCCTGGATCTTGCACACACTGCCATAATGCCACATTGACAAAGGCTTCACCATAATGAACCTCTTGAACTCCCGACTTACTATATCTTCTATTTTCATCTGATTGCAGCTGATCGTCGTTGCATTCATACAATGACTGTCTTCCTGCGTACTGAGATGCCCCGTAAAACTGTGACTGACGGAAACATTTTCATGGGTGCTCTATTTTTCGGACTAGTCACTCTCTTGTTTAACGGATTTGCGGAACTTTCAATGACAATCGCAAAGCTTCCCGTTTTCTACAAGCAAAGAGACCTCCTCTTCTATCCTCCATGGGCATATGCTATGCCATCATGGATTCTCAAGATTCCAATAACATTTGCAGAATGTGCTGCATGGGTTGCCATGACTTATTATGTCATTGGCTTCGATCCGAATGTTGGAAGGTGAGACCTTGAGATCCTGTAACAACATCTTCCAAGGCCATGTCCAATTGGCTGTCTTTCACCGGCGCCATGAAAAAACTGTAAAATCATTTTCTGTTCTTGTTGTAGGATGTTGAAACAATATCTGCTACTCGTATTGATTAGCCAGATGGCATCTGCGTTGTTCCGGGTGATTGCTGCATTGGGTCGGGACATGATCGTGGCCAATACATTTGGGTCCTTTGCGCAACTTGTAATGATGACGCTTGGAGGATTCGTTCTATCACGAAGTATGACATACTCGATTAGACTGTTAATTTTCAATTAAACACCAAGCTTTCATTTTTGGATTAAGAGTTCAGAAGGTGTTAGGACTCGTGAGGGATTTATCAACTAACCAAACCTTATATTTTGGCTGCAGATAATATGAAGAAATGGTGGAAATGGGGATACTGGACCTCGCCCCTGATGTATGCACAGAATGCGATTGCAGTGAATGAATTCTTTGGGAATAACTGGAAACATGTAAGGATTTTTTCGATCGAAGTAGAAAAAGATCAACACTACTTTTGAGTTGGAAAATAAACTTTAGCTTTGATTTTGGTTTTGTGAAACAGATTCCTGTTAATGAGACGAAACCATTAGGAATTCTAGTCTTGGAAGGGTGAGGAATCTTCCCCCAGGAAAAGTGGTTTTGGATTGGTTCCAGTGGATTGGTCGGATTCATATTCCTATTCAACGGTCTCTTCACTTGGGCTCTTGAATTTCTCAACCGTAAGCATCTTCATTTCTCAATATTTGGAAATCTTTAGCTTTGATTGTTTCATTCTGAGTGTCTTATTAAATTCTGCAGCATTTGGGAAATCTCAAGCGGTTTTATCTGAAGAGGCCTTGAAGGAGAAGCATGCCAACAGAACTGGAGAAGTCGATGGTCTGGCGCTATCAGCTGCTTCGGCAGAGACCACTAATGGTACTAATTTGAACAAGAAGAAGGGCATGGTTCTCCCATTCGCACCTCTTTCCATCACTTTTGATAACATCAGATACTCCGTGGACATGCCACAGGTAACATCAACTTCTGAGTAATTGATGAATTCATTTGATCAAGATTTTTGCCTGGCCCAACAAAGTATACATGTGGAGCCACTGTTCTGCAAATTTTTTTTTAAAAAATCATATGGTGGACCTTTGGCTGCAATCGCCCATGTCCATGGCAATGATCGGACTGCTAAGATCAGCTGAAAGGGGAGGTATTAGTAATGAGCCATCATAGTATGGGGCGAACTGGGGAACTGATAGAAGAGGGATTGATGATGTTGAGTCATGAAACTGAGAACTGATTTCCTACTATACTGCAGGAAATGAAAGCTCAAGGTGTTCCAGACGATCGCAGGGTATAAGTGGGGCTTTCAGGCCTGGAGTTCTTACAGCACTGATGGGTGTCAGTGGTGCTGGTAAAACCACACTGATGGACGTGTTAGCCGGAAGGAAAACTGGCGGATACATAGAAGGAGACATCAAAATATCCGGCTATCCCAAGAAGCAAGAGAAGTTCGCTCGCATATCTGGATACTGTGAACAGAACGATATCCACTCTCCTCATGTCACTGTCTATGAGTCTCTCCTCTACTCTGCATGGCTCCGTTTACCCGGCGATGTCGACTCAAACGCTAGAAAGGTAGGTGGGCTAAAACAGAATCCACTGTTCCCTACATGTTTGGTCCCTTTGGGCATCGACTAACTGCTAAAACTGATGAAATGCAGATGTTTATTGAGGAGGTGATGGAGCTTGTGGAGCTGAATTCATTGAGGGGTGCGCTGGTCAGGTTGCCTGGCGTGAATGGGCTGTCGACTGAGCAGCGGAGGAGGCTAACAATTGCTGTGGAGCTTGTCGCCAATCCATCTATAATATTCGTGGATGAGCCTACATCTGGACTGGATGCAAGGGCGGCTGCCATTGTGATGAGAACAGTGAGAAACACCGTCGACACTGGAAGAACTGTGGTGTGCACAATTCACCAGCCCAGCATTGACATATTTGAAGCCTTTGATGAGGTGAGAAAAAACCAATGTGAAAGAACTAGTGTTTCATCTGTTTATGGACTACAGCTTGATGTCTCTCTGGTCCAATTTCAGCTATTCCTTTTGAAGAGAGGTGGGGAAGAAATATACGTGGGCCCGTTGGGCCATCAGTCCTGCCATCTGATCAACTATTTTGAGGTAAGGCTGAATGAACAGGAAGACACTGCAAATGATTTCTGTTTTCTGCAATGATGCATATCATACAGTTACTGATTGAATTGGGTTTTATTCAATCAAGGGAATCAATGGTGTTAGCAAGATAAAAGACGGTTACAATCCCGCTACATGGATGTTGGAGATGACCACCATGGCCCAAGAAGAGATCTTAGGGATTAACTTTGCTGAGACGTACAAGAACTCGGATCTTTTCCGGTGGGTCATCATATTCATACTTGGATCTTCTCAGAGCCATTGGAAACTGTTTCTATCTTGAATTAATTGTTGCAGGCAGAACAGAGCTCTAATCAATGGAAACTGATTGTTGCAGGCGGAACAAGGCTCTAATCAATGAACTGAGTGCTCCTCCCCCTGGCTCAAAAGATCTCTTCTTCCCCACTCAGTTCTCACAGTCATTCTCCACACAATGCATGGCCTGCCTATGGAAACAACACATGTCGTACTGGCATAACCCGCCGTATACTGCTGTGCGGATGTTCTTCACAACCTTCATCGCCTTGATGTTCGGGACAATATTCTGGGATCTTGGCACCAGAACGTATGATTTTTACTATGTTCTATTACTGTCTAAATACAAATTGAATTTGTTTGCTTAACACTAATTAGACTATGTCGATGCAATGGCAATTTATTTTTTACAGGGGTAAACGACAGGATCTGCTCAACGCAATGGGTTCCATGTACACAGAAGTTCTGTTCATTGGAATTGAAAATGCTGCATCTGTGCAGCCAGTGGTGGCCATTGAACGAACGGTCTTCTACAGAGAGCGGGCTGCTGGAATGTACTCGGCTTTGCCATATGCATTTGCACAGGTAACTGATTTTACTGACCAAAATACTTTTGCAATGTTTCTGAGTTGTATCTCAACTGTTTTTGTTTTGTTTTGTTTTTTTCTTTTTCTTTTTCTTTTTCAGGTCGCAATTGAGGTTCCATACATCTTGGTTCAGACTCTAATATACTCTGTCATTGTCTACGCCATGATTGCATTTGAGTGGACTGTTGCCAAGTTTTTCTGGACTGTTTTCTTCATGTTCTTTACATTGCTCTACTTTACATACTACGGGATGATGGCGGTCGGCATGACTCCCAATCATGACATTGCTGCGATAGTTTCATCTGCTTTTTATGCGATATGGAATCTCTTCGCAGGATTCCTAATTCCCCAACCTGTAAGTTCTAAATCCCATTTCTCTCCATACAATTTTTCCACCTAATTTGGGAACTAAAATTTCTTCTTTTGATTACAGAGAATCCCAATATGGTGGAGATGGTATTATTGGGCATGTCCCGTTGCATGGACCTTGTATGGAATGGTCGTTTCTCAGTTTGGCGACTTGGAAACTCCTATGGAGGAGACTGGCGTAACTGTGAAGGTCTTCATAGAGGACTATTTTGGATTCGAACACAGCTTCTTGGGAGCAGTTGCCGGTGCGGTTATTGGGTTTACAGTGCTCTTCGCCACTGTCTTTGCCTTTTCAATTAAGGTGTTGAACTTCCAGAGAAGATGATTGCATGTTGCTGATTATATGAGGCTCACCTTGAGGCATTTGGGCTGCTACTTCATAGACTTTTTATAATGTAATTTTCCGTTTGGATGGTTGATGATTATTAGATTATGTATTGAGAATTGGCTATATATGAATTTTCTTTTCAATAGATTAAACAAAGAGTTGTAATTGAGTTAACCAAGCAAATAAGTTTGTAATTTCTTCATTTTTTTTTTTGTGAAAATATCGATAAATCATGCATAAGAAAGTAAGGCGGAAAAATTCCAGTCAATTTATGATATGTTCTCGCAGATATGAATATTGAATGTGATGATACATTCATGCAGATTCCATAGAATACATTGCGATGCGACATATACAACATAGCACTGAACAGATGAAGGAATTACATCTCATCACATAAACATGTATTTGTTTGTCATGCATCAATGAATTACAGCAAGACAGAAAAAAGAAAAAGAAAAAAGAAGGGTGTTTGAGGTGAGGATTCTATTTTCTAGTTCATGAACAAAAATCCAAATTACTCGAACATGGCAGATAAACAAACCAGGCCGTTTCAATAGAAAGCTCTGTTTTAAAATTTTGGTCCTTATCCTTGCCCTAGTGGTAGACTCCTAGGAATTTCAACAAGGGATTCGAGTAGCTGTTGACAAAATATTGATTTTTAAATATATTTTAAATAAAATAATATATATATATATATATATATATATATATATATATATATATATATATATATATATATATTATATAAAAAAAGTTTGAAAAACACCTTTTTATGGGTTTTAGGAATAGTCCCACATTGAAAAAAGAAGGGAAGAAAAAGTGGTTTAAATGAAAAGTGTAGAGTACCTTATTATTTGCCCACATAGTCCATAGACCATGAGACTTACGCATTGGAACACCTGCGCTCGGGCTTAGGCTTGGTCTCGGTCACGGGCTCGGTGTGAGGGTGTGGGCATGTGAGACAGTGTGGCTGTAGAGACGTGTGTGAGTCGTGGTGCGACTAAGTGGATAAGGTGGATGGGTGGCTGAAGGGGAGACTAGAGAACTAAATGAGAGTCCTCCAGTGGCTAAAGAGAATGATTGGCTGAAAGAGAGACTACAGGACTGAATGAGAGGTCCTCCAGTATATATAAAGAGGCTGAAAGAGTTGTTGCAGCAAAAACTGTAACAGTCGTGCCATTAGTGCAGGGTCCAGCTGTAACTGTTGCATGGCTAACCCAACAACTAGAAAACGGCTAGCTGCTGTCTCACAAAAGTCAGCATGTAGCAGCTTAATGGCCCATGCACAGCAGTCAGAAAACAGCCATAAAACGGGTAGTTTTCTCCAACAATCAAAAAATGGTCATGAGATTTATTTCCCTGGACCAAAACCCCTAGCCACCATAGCCTATAAAAGGAGAATTTGGATGGGTTTCTAATCTATCTCAAAACCCACTCCAGCAGACCCATACGAACTAAGACAGCCAACCACTCCTCTCCTATACTCCAGTGATTCCAGCAAGACAGCAAGGGTTGAACCTTTGCTTGAAGAACAGACCAGCGATGTGGTCTAGAACGGTTCAATTAAACCAATAGCTGAAGAAAAAGAAGAATAGACGAGTGCAGTGGTCTCATTTACATACGTTTTCTCTCTTTTTCCTTTTGGAATTTTTTCTTCTTTATTGTATTTCTGCCAGACTAAGTGTAACAGAGTTCCATTTGGTGGGCCTTCGTGTTTGCTGAACGCAGACCCACACCAGGCTCGTCGTATCCTAGAAGTGGTTTGCCTGTAACCTATCAGCATACTCAATTCACTTAAGTAGAGGCAAATAACGCTTTAAGGACAGCGTCCCAAACGTGCTTCAACCTGTCCTTATTCAAGCTAATTTTTATTTTCGGTTTCCACATTATACAGAAATAATATAAATCTGTATAATTTCAAACAATCTTAAAGCGTTATTTGATGGAAGCCGACAGTGTTTCATCCATCAAGTTGATGAATCAGGACTTGATACGTCTTCATCGTTTCAATGGAACTAATTTTACGAGATGACAAGATAAGCTGAAATTTCTTCTGACGGCGTTAAAGATCTACTACATATTAGATCCAAATCTGTAAGCACTACTTGCAGCATCCGACATAGACACACCTGAATAGGTGGCTGCCTGCATTAAACAAGCTGAAGATGAACTCTTGTGTCGAGGACACATTCTGAACATGCTCTCCGACCGCCTGTACGATCTGTACCAACAGACGTTATCAGGAAAGGAGATCTGGGCCGCTTTGGAGTTCAAATACAAGGCTGAAGTAGAAGGAACTAATGAATTTCTCATCGCTAGGTATTTTGACTTCAACATGGTAGATAACAAACCACTGGTTCTCCAAATCCAAGAACTGTAGCTTATAGTAAACAAAATCAAAGCCATCAAAATTGATCTTCCTGAATCATTCCAAGTCAGGGCTATAATCGTTAAATTGTCACTAATGTGGAAAGACTATAGAAAGAAGTTGCTGCATAAAACTAAGGACTACATACTGGAACAAATCCGAAAACACCTCAGAATTGAGGAAGCATCCCGTAACCGTGACAGAAAGAATGATAACGGGAATGCCTCATCTAAGGTACATGCGGTAAAGAACACTAATAATAAGAATCCCGAGAAAGACGATTTCCTGAAACTAAATAAAGAAAAATTCAAGAAAAACATTCAAAAGAAGAACAGAAAGTTCAAAGGCTCATGCCATGTCTGTGGAAAAACTGGGCATTATACTCAAGTATGCCGATATCACAAATCTAAAAAGGAGGCAAGTGCAGTAGAAGAATGCGATATTATAGCTATGATCACTGAGGTGAATACCAATCAAGGTAAAGTTTCAGATTGGTGGTATGATACTGCCACTACAGTACATATGTGTTACGACAAATCATCTTTCAAAACCTATGAGGAATTGACCGATGGTCAAGAAATCCAGATGGGTAATGAAGTTCAATCAAAGGTCGTCGGCAAAGAAATTGTCGAACTGATATTCACATCTTGTAAGAAAGTGATTTTGACTAATGTACTGCACGTCCTAGACATGAGGCGAAACTTAGTTTATGGGGATCTTCTGGGTAAACCAGGCATAAGGGTAGTGTACGAGTCAGGAAAACTGATTCTGTCTAAGAATGAGAATTTTGTCGGAAAAGGATGTGCTTGTAACTAGATGGTTAAGTTTTCTTTAAATGAAAGTAACACTTTTACGTATATGGTTGAATCCATTGGATTGTGGTATGATATACTAGCCCATATAAGGTATAATACTTTGAAGTTCATGGCTAAGAATGGTTTAATCTCATACATAGATAATGAAATCTAAAAATGTGAAGTGTGCATACGATCCAAAATGATGAAGAAACCTTTTCCAAGTATTGAAAAATCGTCTTAAGTGTTAAGTGCACCTTCATAGTAAAGGCGTCTTCGTAGTAAAGCTTATAGACTTCTAGACATGGAGTCTAATACAATAATAGAACCAAGAGACATTCAATTCTTTGAGAACTCACTATCCTTAGAGTCAAAGGATAATAAAGTCCAAACACCTAATAGAGAACCAGATAGCAGAGTTCTACAAATAGTGGAAGCTCCTGTTGAACCTCGTAGAAGTCAAAGGACAATAATAGAGAAGAGTCTAGGAGATGACTACATAAACTCGCAACACATCATTTTCTATCTTGTAGAAGGAGATAGAGAAAATGTTATAAGAAAAATACCTATAGTAATAACTATAGAAAATGATCCTAAAACATATAAAGAGACTGTATCCTCTAGAGACTCAGCTTTCTGGAAAGAAGCTATAAACAATGAAATGGAATGCATACTGTCAAATCAAACATGGGAACTAATAAACTTACCTCCAGATTCTAGACCCATAGGTTGTGAGTATTTAGAAAGAAATATCATACTGATGGAACTATTCAAACCTTTAAAGCTCGTCTAGTAGATAAGATTTTTAAACAAAAAGAAGCGATAGATTACTTTGACACATACTCTCATGTAGTTAGAATAACATCCATTAGGATATTATTTGCGCTAGCTTCCATACATCATCTTCACATCCACCAAATGGATGTAAAGACCGCATTCCTGAATGATGACATCAATAAGGAGGTATACATGTAACAGCCTGAAGGATTCGTTCTACTAGGAAATAAAAATAAAGTATGTAGATTAATCAAATCTTTGTATAGATTAAAATAACCACCAAAATAATGGCATGAGAAGTTTGATTCCAAAATACTATCTCATGCTTTCATGCATAATATAGCTGAAAAATGCATATATTATAAAGTAGATGATTGTTGTATCGTTATTATTTGTCTGTATGTTGATGACATGTTAATAATAAGTAATAAAATGGAAGATGTGACTGAAATAAAGAGGTTTCTATCTTTCGTATTTAAAATGAAAGATCTAAGACAAATCGATACCACCATAGGTATCAAAGTTAAAAAATATTGTGGGGGTTATGCTTTGTGTCAATCTCATTATATTGAGAAGATACTAAACAAGTTTAACCATCTAAATATAAAGGAAGCAAAAATCCCAATTGATCCAAGTATGAAGCTAAAATAAAATACCGAAAGAACAGTTGTACAATTAGAATATGCGAGTGTTAGAGGGAGTCTTATGTATGTTATGCAATGTACTAGACCTGATATTGCATATGCTGTGAGTAAACTTAGTAGGCTTACTAGTAACCCCAGTACTGAACACTAAAATACAATCATTAGAGTCCTTGGTTACTTAAAAGCAACTAAAGACTTAAGACTATTTTATTCAGAATTTCTCGCCGTATTGGAAGGATATACCGATGCGAGCTGGATATCGAGTGTAGGGGATAATAAGTCTACTACAGGATAAGTATTCACCCTAGGAGGTGCAACTGTATCTTGGGGATCTAAGAAATAAACTTGTATAACGCACTCGACTATAGAGTCTGAATTTATAGCCCTGACTACAACAGGCAAAAAGGTTGAGTGGCTAAGGGATCTTCTATTAGAAATCTCTTTCTGTGTAAAGCCTATATCGGTTGTGTCACTACATTGTGATAGTGAAGCCATATTAGTTAGAGCCCATAACGGCACATATAATGGTAAGTATAGACATATCAGTCTTCGACGTGATTATATCAATCAATTGATTCGAGATGGAATCATTACTATTTCCTACGTGAAATCAAGCAATAACCTGACAGACCCTTTCACTAAACCTCTACCGAGAGAGGTAGTAAAGGCTACATCTAGAGGGATGGGGTTAAAACTCTTCAACCAAAGTTCCACCAATGATGATAACCCAACTTAAAGTCAGAAAATCTCTAATTTTTTATTTAATAGATAAGAACAAGTCATTGATATGTGAAAAATTTTTCAGCATTAAATTATAAAACCTCATCCATAATAGATAAGTGCTGAGCGTTACGAAAGAGGGTTGAGTCTTAAAACTCTTAATGAAATTCAGTCTATAGGATAAGTGTCTTATAGTAATGGAGACACTGAAAGAATTTTACCTATATGAACGTAGAAATGGTGTCGTCTCTCATGAGAGTTAGGAGTTTTCTCTCAGGATCGTTTACGAATTAGGATAAGCACATGACCATTAATTGTGCTGAGTAAGATTGTGGGAACTCTAATAAACACATAGTGAATATGTGTGTGGTTTTTCTGACTCTGTTATCTAGGAATAACTGGTTCAATGATATGGCTACCAATCATTTCGACAGAGTTTTGAGATACTTACATTAAGGAAAGATTAAAATTGAAAAATATCTTTCTTTATGCATATAAGCTGATTATTCTGACAGAAATGTTTAATCAAGAAAAATATATTTTTAAAAATCAAGTGGGGGATTGTTGAAAAATATTAATTTTTAAATATATTTTAAATAAAATATAATAAAATATTATATTAAAAAAGTTTGAAAAACACCTTTTTGTGGGTTTTGGGAATAGTCCCACATTGAAAAAAGAAGAGAAGAAAAATTGATTTAAATGAAAAGTGTGGAGTACCTTACTATTTATCCACATAGTCCATGGACCATGGGACTTACGTGTTCCAGTGCGTAGCATCATTTTAATTGGAGTTTGTATGAAAATTGGAGTTCCTTACTTATTAATAGCTTCCTAGGGCACTCCTAAGCATCATTTAAGGCATCCTAAAGCAAAATCTAGAGTTTTTAAGGAGTTTTTAATTTTATTATAGTTTTATAAGTTTTTTTTAGATCTTTTCTATTTGCATTTATTTCTTCCTTCTTATTTTTTTCTTTCTTATTTTAATTATATTTTTCTAAGTTCTTTCTAACCCAAGTTATAATGGAAGCACATGAGTTTAATAATTCTTTAAGATTATGATGATTAATTATTTTAATGATGAGAAGAATGGTGTATGCATGTTATCTATTATTTAAGTTTTATTTTTTATCCTGTTGTAAGATCCATATATTTCCATCATATGAGATTCACATTGAGAGATAGGCTTACCCTAGATTAATCGAATTTCCTATATAGGAGAGGTTCTCAACCTGTTATATTTTTTTAATTTTCATTATCTCATTAATATTGAATTCTTAAAATCACTGGCGCTTGAGAATATATATATCAATGGTGTAAATTCATGATTTTCTAATATTTTATATCACTTATTAAAATATTTAAACTGTTTTATTTTTCGATTAGGTTGACCATAGTGCTTAGATCCTAGTTGTGTTGTCCAAGTCATCATGATTTTGGAACATTAACTTATGTATGGAACTTTGAAGCTTAGGTGTTATTTTATTCAGTTGAATTACATCCATTCAAAAATCCTAAAATCAAATCATCAGTTTAGTTTTCATTGCTTGGTTTGTTTTGCATTTAATTTTTTCTTTTTTACAATTCATCTCTCTGTGGGATCAACCCTGTATTCACAGGATACTACTTACGAACCTCTGCACTTGGAGGTAAGCAATCAAGTTTTTGGCGCCGTTACCGGGAAGAGACTGAGATAAATCAGATCTGTGAAAGATAGCTAAGGTAAGTTTTCTTCTAAGGTAAGTTCTCTTCTAAACCCTCCAAATTTTCTGTAGATTTTTTTTTCTTTTTCTTTGAAAGTAAATTTAGTTGGGTCTTTCAACCACTAACTATGACATAAGGTCGTCCTGCTTGGAATTTTATCACCCAAGTACTATGGTTGTCCTACAATTGTTGTTTAATCACAAAGATCATCTGCTGAATCTATTTTCTAGATTAGCATAGTTTAATTTTTGCATTAGTTTTTCTTTTGTTGATTTATTTATTTATTTATTTATTTTCATGGACTGAACCCTCATGGTCGGCCTTACCGCATGGGTTGTTGATTTATTTTTTCTTTGTGGACTGAACCCCCATGGTCGGCCCTACCGCCTGGGTTGTTGATTTATTTTTCTTTGTAAATTGAACCCTCATGGTCGGCCCTGCCTCCTGGGTTGTTGATTTATTTTTCTTTATGGATTGAACCCTCATGGTCGGCCTTGCCACCTGGGTTATTGGTTAAGTTTTTATTTTTATTTTAAGTATCATACTTGTTATTTGAATTAGTCGTATTTGTTGTGTGGTGTGGATGGTTTATGTCACGTTGGAGTAGGGATCAAAACAATCAACTCTCCTCCAAAGGCGAACTAGTTCCAAGCCTTGATCATTCACTTAGAGGAGGCATTCAACATCACTTGGATTCCATGGCAGACCCATTTGATAATCCAAATCCAAATCTGCC
The DNA here is from genome assembly GCA_037074715.1 of Magnolia kwangsiensis. Classification (NCBI taxonomy): domain Eukaryota; kingdom Viridiplantae; phylum Streptophyta; class Magnoliopsida; order Magnoliales; family Magnoliaceae; genus Magnolia; species Magnolia kwangsiensis. The sequence continues at coordinate 84,903,377 of CM073581.1, read as the reverse complement.
AGATACAACTATAAATCAAAACAGAAAAAATCAACTTAATCCTCCCCTTGAGGATGAAAATGAAGTTCATAAGAATGTGTTAAACTAACCACGGACTTTACATGAACATTTACACCCTGAGAAATCAACTTTACCATCTTGCATAGTGTTCCCTGCTCACACAGGGAACATTGATTTTAAACAATGTGTGGTTCAATTAATTCCTAAATTTCATGGCTTGGATTCTGAAAGCCCCCACTTGCACCTCAAGGACTTTGATGAAGTAATTGCAACGTTACAAGTAAATAATGGCAATAGGGATGTACTTAAGCTTAGGTTATTCTCATTTTCTCTAAGGGATCGGGCTAAGGCATGGCTCAACTCTCAAAGACCTAATACCATCACTTCATGGCATGCCTTAAGTAGAGAGTTTTTGAAAAAGTTCTTTCCCAAGCACAAAACAAATGCACTAAAATAAGAAATCATGTCATTCTCCCAAAAGGGGAATGAACTATTTTTTCAAGCTTGGGAGCGCTTCAAAAATATTCTAATTACTTGTCCACATCATGGTTATAAACCATGGCATGTGATTGATGCTTTCCGAAAGGGGCTCACCATGGATACCCGTCAGTTCATAGAGATGATGTATGGTGGAACCTTTCTTGACAAAGATCATAATGAGGCTTGAGATTTTTCAAGATATGTTAGCAGAGAATAGGCAGACATGGGATGTCTCTGCTAAATCAGACCAAACTAGATTCATTCCTAGAGAGAAAGTGGGGATGTATGTCCTAAGAGAGGAAGATGACTTTAGTGTAAAATTCGCTGCACTGGATAGAAAGGTCGAACCCTTGAAAATTAGAAAAGTTGATATGGTTAAAGCAAACACTTCCGTAGGTAATTTTTGTAACATTAGTGGTGGTACAGACCATGACACAAAGGATTATCTGATAATCTCAGTTGTACAATATATCACACATGAGCATGATCAAGCAAATGCTATAAATAACTACCAAAGAAAAAATTACATTCACTTGTCCATTTATCACGTTTGCTTTCAAACGCATGCCATTTGGATTGTGTAACGCCCCAACAACTTTTCAATGGTGTATGTTAAATATTTTTTCAAATATGGTTGAGAAGTTTCTTGAGGTTTTCATGGACAACTTCTCTGTATTAGGGATTAGTATTGAGGGTCAAATATTGCATATCAGACCCAGTTATTTCCTGGATTTACGAACATGATACCGTTTAATGGCCCGATTTAATCGTATTTGTGATGCAGACTATATTTACAAGCTTGGATTGAAATAAGGTGCTTAAAGCATAGATTTAATGCTCTGATAACACCAAAGGCAAGGGACAGACTCCAGGGGACCAAAATCGATGGAATTTACACACCGGAGATCTGTAAAAATCGAGAAACTTAAGCTCAAGTGGCCCGTAATTGGTCCAGAATGCAAGATCACTGGGTTTCCACCATTTATTCGGCTCAAAACTTCATACATGGCCTGATGACCATAAATTAACCGTACACGTCGAATTTCATCCGTTCAATCCTTATGGAAGTGGCCCAACAAACAGATCAGCCCATAAACCATTGATTTTGGGCCCACCTGCTATCTGATATGCTTCAATTTTGTTCTCAACGTATTAAAAGAGCTGGTAAAATATATGGACGGACCGGATTCATATACATACACCACAATGGACCCCATTGGCAGTGTCAGTGTACAGTGCATAAGTGCACTCGACGTGCACTGCATTCCACGAAGTTGGTCAGCGTGTGCTAACCGACTCAAACCCGATTTCCTATAAAAACGGCCAGCGGACGCACTAAGCTTGGCCGGTTTTGAGTAGTGGAGTCCACTCATTATCCAAATGGATGATCCAGACCGTCCATTCGCTCAGGGGCACAGCCACAACCCTCGCCAAACTGTCCTTTCTCCACCATGCAAAGCAGATGAGTGAAGATATCAGCCACACGCAAGATGAATGGTAGCATAAAAGATTGTGTGGACCACACCGAATCAACTCCAAAAACACTCCTTCAGGGATGGTTTTTCGTCCTGAAACCAATGGATGGAGTAGATTTTCTACTTAGCGTCAATAAGCGGGCCAACGCATTTCAGAGAGTCGACTTGCGGCGACTCTGTTTTGCACAGGGACCTGTGGTTGGGTGCAGGTGGGCCACAATCATCATCTAGGTTGATGATCTGAACCGTTCATTACACTCTGGGGGTCAAACTGATCGTACCCTAATTTATTTCCTGATTTTCTTGGATACTGCATGTATATGAAGGCTTCGACGCAGGTTGGATGACACTAAACAAACCTCCGTGAGTCACTATGAACCTGACCCAAAACCGATCACGACCGATCGATTTTTCATGGGAAACTCATTGGACGGCGTGGATATCTTAAAACATAAGTGAAGCGAGCCGCACCATCAGCACAGCGCAAGGCTTACGCAAGCTCTGTTTACAACGCAATTGAGACCCGATTTATCCGGGCTATTTAGTGATCATGGCCAGGATCGGTCCAATGATCCTAGCCATTCAAAATCATCCCAATATGGGATCGACCAGAACCTTGAAGTCTGAATGGCTCAGATCGCGAGCTTGGAGTTTCCTTTAGCCTTGAATCTCATTCAGATGCAATCAGTTGCCTATTTTTCTGTTGCGAGCACGCTACTGTGCGTAAACAGAAATTATGCATCCTCCATTCATCTGATTTCCACCAGCTCCAAGCCACCGTCTTCCTGCTGCTATAAAGGAGAGAGAGAGAGAGAGAGAGAGAGAGAGAGAGAGAACGTGAGATCATCATCATACCTCGGCCTGGGCGTGGAGCAGGGAGACCGAAAGAAAGAGAGTTATTTTATTTTATTTTGTTTTGTTTAAGGGATTTAGCCCATTTATGTTGGGCTCAACCTCTTAGCTAGGGCTAAGAGGTGAAGGTTGTAGTGCGATGGGAAGACCCTTGCTTGTGCCTTTTGTTTAGACTAAACTGATGTTGATTTTAGTTTATGGGAATGTTTTTAGTTTTTAATGGTCTGTTGTGACTAAAATTACAATGGGTCAGCGATAGCTTTGAGCATGTTCCTATTCCTTTTATATTTATGATATCAGGAAGCCCTGTTGTTCACCATCATCTCCTGGGCATGGTCGGATGACGGTACTCTTTCTAATCTTCATAGCATGTTGAGTGGTTGGTAATTAGTTTAATTCTGTTGTTTGTTTTGTCTTCTGGGCATGGTTTGGTGATGGAATCCATTCTAATTCATATACCTTTCATCTATTGAAAACTATATCAACGGCAGTTTAGTTAATTTCCATGATTTTTGAAGCAGGCGTAAGATCTCCCTGATCTCTACAAGTGGATCCTCTGAATCCTTAGTTTCCTACATCTGAATTCTTTAAATTTTAGATTAATATTTCACAATTATTTCATAAATTCCATTCGATTTAGTTTACATCTTAGTCTAGTTTTAATTCTACTTAATTTCAGATAACGTACAGGTAGTAGTCCCTTGGGATTCGACCTCGGTCTTACCGAGTTTATTACTACATCATAACCCTACACTTGGGGAGTGAACAATTAGTTTTAAGGAATGCCTCAACAATTTATCTCTTATCTTGTCTAAGTGTGAAGATAAACACCTTGTCTTAAATTGAGAGAAATGTCATTTCATGGTTCAAACGGGAATTGTTTTGGGTCATGTTATCTCCAAAAATGGAATCAAGGTGGATCGCTCAAAACTCAACATTATAGCTAATCTACTTATCCCCCGAACTGTTAGAGATATTAGATCACTTATAGGGCATGTTGGTTTTTATAAAAGATTCATCAAGGACTTTAGTGTCATTACTAGATCCTTGACTAATCTTCTTCAAAAGGATGTTCCATTTAATTGGACAGATGAGTATGCAAGTGCCTTTAATAAAATTAAATGATCTCTTACCACTACACATATCATGCGTCCACCAAAGTGGACACCTCCTTTTGAACTAATGTATGATGTAAGTGATTATACCATAGAGTTATTTTAGGGCAAAGAAAAGATAAACGACCCTATGTTATTCACTATGCGAGTAGAATTCTAAACTCGGCCCAAGTGAACTACTCAACAACTGAAAAAGATTTGCTTGCAGTAGTTTTTGCTTTGGAGAAGTTTAGGTCCTACTTGCTGGGATCCAAAGTGGTCATTTTCACGGACCACTCGGCTTTAAAATATTTCCTATCTAAGAAGGATGCAAAGTCGAGACTTTTGAGATGGATCCTCTTACTCCAAGAATTTAACTTAGAGATAAAATATAAGAAATGAGTAGAAAATGTAGTGGTCGATCACCTTTCTATATTAGTGTTAGATGATTCCACTGAGGAGATGCATATCTATGATACTTTTCCTAATGAACAATTATTTGTGATCTCTAAATTGCCTTGTTATGCAGATATAGTGAACTATTTTGTAACGGAAAAAATGTCATATCATTAAAAGTCACAATATAAGAAACGTTTTGAAACCGAGGTTAGGAACTTCTGAGATGACCTGTATTTATATAAATATGAGACTGATCAAATTTTTAAACGTTGTGTCCCAGAGGATAAAGTTCAGAGTGCTATTTTCTTTTGTCACATGGAAGCATGTGGTGGCCATTTTTCTGCTAAAAAAATCACTACAAAAATCCTGCAGTGTGGTTTTTACTAACCCGCCATGTTTCAAGTCACCCATGCTTTCTATGTGATAGATGTCAAAGGTTGGGAAAAGTGTTCCTACACAACATGATGCCTTTATCCCCAATTTTACCATTGAAGATTTTTTATTGTTGGGGTATTGATTTTATGGGCCCATTTCCATCTTTTTTTGGATTTCTTTATATATTGGTAGGTGTGGACTATATTTCAAAGTAGATTGAGGCAATTCTAAGTAAGACCAATAACAACAAACTGGCCATACGATTCCTCAAGGAAAATATTTTTTCTAGATTTGGAACTCCAAAGGTCATCATTAGTGATAGCGGGTCTCACTTTTGCAATAGGACATTTGAGGCTTTGATGAAGAAATATGACATGAAGCATAAAGTGAGCACCCCATATCACCTACAAACGAGTGCGCAAGCTGAGATTTCTAATCGAGAAATCGAATACATTTTAGAGAAAACTATAAGGCCAAATAGGAAGGATTAGTCCCTCAGACTATCCGACGCTTTATGAGCTTATAGGACTGCTTATAAGACCCCGATTGAAATGTCTCCATACAGATTGGTGTATGGGAAGGCTTGCCACTTACCTGTGGAATTGGAACATAGAGCCTACTGGGCAATAAAGAAATTAAACTTTGATATGGACCAAACAAGTGGACAAAGGAAATTAGAGTTAAATGAATTAGAGGAGATGAAGAGAGATTCTTATAAAAATTCTAAAATCTACAAAGAGAGGACCAAACTTTTCATGACAAAAATATCCTGAGAAAGAATTTTGAACCTCAACAAAAGGTCCTATTGTAAATTTTCGTCTCCAGTTCTTTCCGGAAAAGTTAAAATCAAGATGAACAGGCCCCTTCATTGTGAAGAATGTTTATACTCATGGGGCTGTTGAAATTGAAAATTCACGTAATGGCAATATAAGGTTAATGGTCAGATATTGAAGCCTTATGTGAAAATTTTTCATTTGGGAGATGAGTCATTCCCTCTTCATGAGCCAGAATATTTAGAATGATACTCCTAGTCTGACAGAGCATTTCTGTATGATTTATATCATATTCAATTCTTTTTAGAGTCACATAGAAGGTGAGTTTTTCATAGTAGGTACTATCCACCCTTTCTTTTATTTTTATTGTTCTCTGCATTGCATTATCATTACATTAGGGACAATGTAGATTTTAAGTTAGGGGGTGTGGATAGTCATCCATGTGAAGTTTTTTTTTTGGGTTTCAATTTATTTTATTATTATTTTTATTATTTTTAGGTTTCAGTTAGGTTTAAGTTTATTTTTTAGGTTTATGGGGAAATTTTTTTTAACATTTTCAAAATAATATTTTTATATATAAGAATATAAACATGATATTTTACGAATTCTAAATGCAAAGTTAATACTTAGTTTAAGTTGATAGTCAGAAATCTGATAACTGAAAATTATAGACTTGAGTTTAATTATCTAATCACTAGTTTAAAGTGAGTTGTAATTTGATATACTGAATTCATAATAAACTCTAGCTAACTAAGTGAGGAATATGATATGTGAACTAGAATAATAGATTTTGACTCAAATAAGGTTAAATGAACTAGTACTATTGATATATGCTTAAAAGAGAGAATATTGAAGAAAAAAAATGATGGAAAAAGAAAATTTTATTATAAAGCATGAATGCAATACTATAACAATTGTGCCAGTAATCCGGAGTAAGGATACCTAAGTATCCATTACTATAACCATTACAAGTACCATACCTTATGTTATGAAGCAAACCCGATGGAAATCTTCATCTAAGGATGGTCTATAATAATGAGGATATGATGATAAAAAAAGAAATGTTATGAAGAAAATGAGATAACTAGAGATTTTATATTCTTGGAATGATTGAAAGGAGTTAGGATAGGAAACATGCATATTTCTCAAAGTTAGACTAGTGTTACGGAGCACCTAAGGATATTAGATCATAACTATTCTAAATTTTGATTAGGTCTCTGAACTCAAAGATGTAATGGATTAGAAAATTGAGATTCTAACTAACTTCAGACTTAAGGTAAGTATTATTTTATTTTGAAATTTATATGATGAGAAGGCATAATTGTATAAATTTCTGAGTATTGAACTATTTTTCATATTTTCAATATTTGTGGGTAACATTTTTAGAAACCCTCACGAGACTATAACTCGTCCACTAAGGAAAACTTAGGGGTTTAAAGGCTTGTTTCATATGCTAAATACAATTAAGATTACTTACGAAAGTAGTGTAGTTAAAATTTTATTTTTATTTTAATTTTGTTTCTAGAATTTATTTTTATTTTTCTTCGCTTATTTTTCTCGGGATTAGTAAAATACTGGTTGGGGGGTGTATTGAGACTCAAATATTGTATAATTTTTCCCATTTACATCTTAGTTTTATGAACATGAATCAGCTTAATGTTCTATTTTACTCATGTATGTGTTGCAAGGTGAATTTAAGAGCTTGAATTGAAAAAGGATGCTAAAAAGTATGGATTTGATACTCAAGAATCACCAAGGCAAGGGATGGATCTTAGGAGACCAAGATTAAAGAATTCACATACCAAAGATCCAAGAAAACCAAGTGAAGAATGAAAAAAATCAAAGATTTGAAGTGATGAATCCTGAAATCATCCTGAAAAAGTGTATTCTGAAGCTCTGAGGTCTATTTTGAAAAATTGCGCAGCAAAAAATCTATTTTAAACAAACTGTGTAGCGATAAGTCTATTTTAAGAAACTGCGTATATTTGAGGCAGTTTCTAGGGTTTTTCAACTTTGTACGTAAATTGGAGTTTCCTATTTATAAATAAGGCTTCCTAGGGCATTCCTAAGCATCATTCAAGGCATCCCAAAGTAAAATTTAGAATTTTTTTAAAGAGTTTTTAATTTTATTAGAGTTTTATAAGTTTTTTTTAGATCTTTTCTATTTGCATTAATTTCTTCCTTCTTATTTTTTTCTTTCTTATTTTAATTTTATTTTTCTAAGTTCCTTCTAGCCCAAGCTAGAAGGGAAGCACATGAGTTTAATAATTCTTTAATATTATGATGATTGATTGTTTTAATGATGAGAAGAATGGTGTATGCATGTTATCTATTATTTAGGTTTTATTTTTTTATCCTGTTATGATATCCATATGTTTCTATCATATAAGATCCACATTGATGGATAGTCTTACTCTAGATCAATCAGATTTCGTAGATAGGAGAGGTTCTCAACCTGTTATATTTCTTTAATTTTTATTATCTCATTGATATTGAATTCTTAAAATCACTGACGCTTGAGAATATATATCAATGGTGCAAATCCATGATTTTTTAATATTTTATATCACTTATTAAAATATTTAAACTATTTTATTTTCTAATTAGGCTGACCATAGTGCTCAGATCCTAGTTGTGTTGTCCAAGTCATCATGATTTTGGAACATTAACCTATGTGTGAAACTTTGAAGCTTGGGTGTTATTTTATTCAATTGAATTACATCCATTCAAAAATCTCAAAATTAAATCATCAGTTTAGTTTTTATTACTTAGTTTGTTTTACATTTGATTTTTTCATTCTCACAATTCATCTCCCCATGGGATCGACCTTGTATTCACGGTATACTACTTACGAACCTCTGCACTTGGAGGCAAGCAATCACCAGATTGAGTGTAATAGAGTTCCATTTGACGGGCCTTCGTGTTTACTAAACGCAAACCCACACTAGGCTCGTCGTATCCTAAAAGTGGTTTGCCTGTAACCTATCAGCATACTCAATTCACTTGAGTAAGGGCAAATAACGGTTTAAGGACAACATCCCAGATGTGCTTCAACCTGTCCTTATTCAAGCTTATTTTTATTTTCGGTTTCTACATTATACAGAAATAATATAAATCTGTATAATTTCCAACGGTAGCATAGGTGGTGAAATTCCACTACGGTTCGTGAGTGGGGGTGTGTGTGCAGTGTGGGTGTGGGTGTGGGAGTGCGTGTGTGTGGGATGCTTGTGTTACAAATAAAAATAAAAAAATAAAAAAATAAAAAAATAAAAACAAAAAATAAAACAAAACAAAACAAAACAAAACAAAAAACTTTGTTCTAAATATCTGTTGTGTATGTTGTACAGAAATGCTCAAGCTACAGGGCTCCTTGTTTCATTTAGTTGCATTGGGACACTTGGACTATCCAATTCATTGATATGGACCGCTCAATACGCCCAACACGCATTTCATAGGTAACCATGTAATCATCACACCATTCTGATAAATATAACCATCCAATCAATGATTTTTAATATCAACAGTCAAGATCATTTACATGAAAATAAGTTTAGGGAACAATTTGAACTATCTATTTGTTGGGGACCATCATAGCTTGCTTATGATTCTAAAGAATCACTTTCGTTAGGTAATCATAGCCATCCCATTCATGGCCTGGAAAAAGGATGGTTGCAGATGTGTTCTGGACTTGATGGACAGTTCAGATCAATGGATTGGACTGTCAAAGTTTCCAGCATTGGAGGGAGGATGAACAAGTGAAATCGTAGGGAGGGTCGGGCCTAGAGTTTTGGAAGAAAAAAGATGCGCTATATGATACTCTGGCTGAATATGGCACTTGATATACAGGAATGTGAAATGGTATAATAGAATATATTAACTCAAGTTAAATAGACTAAATTGTGGAACCCGCCATTTCTAAGTGAGTCCGAATATCATCTCATCTCAACATCCCTAACCTTTAATTGGTGGACAGTTTTTTGCTTTTTTAAACAAGGCCATTGGATATTTTTAAATTTGACCGTCCAATAAATTCCTAGGAATTTAATAATTAGATGACCAAATAAAAGTAAGTCTTGATCAGGATACCCTGAGCTAGTACCCATGGCTTGAATAGCTTATTTTGAATTACTTGTATGCCACATCCAATTTCTCAATGATTTTCAGATGCTTATGTATCATACCTTGCCTTGTTAAATTGCATGCATTACACTGTGAAAACTGAAGTTTGTATTATTTCTCCCGTAAGAATTTAATATATAGAAAAAATGGGAGATGTATATATATGAAGAGATCTTCATACATACAAACCAAATAAATATGAAAATATCTCTAATCTAATTAGATAACCTAATTTAATTAAATACACTTTAATATCTTCCCTCAAACTCAATGTACTTTGGGAGGAGGTAATTGCGTTTGAAAGACATAATGAACATTATTCAAACATATATAAAAAGAAAATTGGAACTATAGAATGGGGCAAGCATGGGACGGCAAAATGATGAATGGTAATGAAACGATAAGTGGCTTCGAGCAAGCAGGCACTTTAGACGACATCTGATATGTAAACCAATAACTATTGTTGGGATTTCACCCATTGCTCTTTCAATGGATATACACTCTAGTGGTTGGGAGTTTAACCGTTACACTTTTTGTAGTTCTAAATTTTTTGATATCAAACAAAGATAGGTCCATCATAATGACAATGGGTAACAAGGTCCAGTCCATATTCTCAACACAGAGACAAATTCGATCCAACACACCTGTGGCAAAAAAAAAAAAAAACAGAGAAGAAGAAGAAAAGAAAAATACATCATGTGAAAATACATTATTTAGAGAAGCTATATATCGTAAAAGGTGTACGGCCATAACAACTTGAATTCACGTAGGTGATCACACACACTTGTAGACACATAGACCTATGATACATAGAATATAGTGAATACTTAGACACATAGTAGATTAGAGAGGACCATCATTTAGTGGTACGATAAAATTCCGAAGACAAAATTCTTGTAAATGAGGTAAAATATAATAACCTAAAAATTTATACGCACAAGTAGGTACACAAGTGTCCATCTACGTGTATAATCAAGTATAAAATTATTTTTTTTTTCTTGAAGTAGAGGAAATGTTCATAGATGCATGAAAATGTATATACACTTAAATACACATCCACCTCTTAATGATCTTCCAGCTATATCTTCATATACTCAATCATTCATTAAACCAACTGTTGGATTTGTTATTTATCACTGGACTTAGCCATCAAATCATCTACATCACTTTTGGACGACTTGATCATAATAAACTAACCTCATGATCATCATATTCATCAATATAATCACCCATTTGGGATTCTAACCCGTTTATCTTATACGCTCTCCAAGTAAAAGCATAGCCTACCATCGAAATTATGATCCGACCTTGCTTATGAGTAAATATATATTCACACCTCTGTACATCCTGAGTTTACATATCATACCGCGCACTTGTTCTATTATTGATTTAAACCATTGAAAATACTCTTCATGGACCGATTAAGCTATATATCCAATGGTTCGATTTTGATCTGAGCCATTACGTCATCCTAAAATTTATAAAGATCCAATCATCTGCGATTCTGAACCTCTCATCCTAATCCTAATACATCAATGAACATTTATCCTAAAATTTATAAAGATCCAATCATCTGCGATTCTGAACCTCTCATCCTAATCCTAATACATCAATGAACATTTTATATCCTTAAAGTCCAATTCCAATAGCTACATATACACCATTGATCATTTAAAGTTTTCCCTAGTATATATGTTTATACCTAACACTAATCTTCAGAAAACCTTTTTATGAAAATCTGACCGCTACAAAATCTAGGAAATGCTTATTTAATCCAATTGAGCCATACATTTTCAATCATGACACCAAATTCACAAGATCTACCGCCCATCAAATTTCACATCATATCTATTGGATGATATGCTTAAAAATCATGTAGCGACCATTATTACGATCCCCAATCAATCCAATTATTTATATTTTATGCCAGGACACATTTAGACCTATTTTAGAGATCGCAAACCATCCATGAGGACTCCTACACTTTCTTAACTAAAAAGGAATGCGATAACCGTAAGTACAACTTACACCGTACGCTCTCGCTCAAGATAACGTGAATCCAATCCTCCGATTATAAGATCAACTATATATACATCCACACGTAGACATCCTAGCTAGAGGAACCATAACGACCCTTGAATTGTGACTCTAAAGGTGATCCAACCATTGATTTTAATTTGAACTTGACATACCATTCAATTGAAGAATAAACACTCAAAAGCATTTTCAATTATTCGAATTTCACGTTGGGTGGGACACTGACCATTTGGACCCTTAATCAACTAACAACCCCACCCATGACACACATATCGACTCACACTTGTGCGAACTTTATAAAATCCGAAAACAATGGATTCTCACTCGAATGAAGCTCGGAAATTCGACCTATTCACGATCCCGAAGAATCCCCCTGGCTAATACGGACTGTCCAAACAGGAGGTCATAGCCATCCATCCCACCTTTATTCGCAGTGCACATTACGGAGGTGAAACTCCCGATTTATTCTCTCCCCGATTCATGCATTTTGGAAGACTTCAAGCCGTGATCCTTGTGAGCCCCTCCTTCAATCTCGGTTGTCCAGCATAAATTCATGTGGATCAGGGAATAGTAGAAAAATGAACGCCGCAAGCTTTCTTTGTCGTCGAACTGGTTACGTGTTAAACTCTTTTAGATGCTAAGATTCCAAACCAATTCGAACTGTCTGCACCAGCCCTAGATGATTTCCGAATCCAAGCCAAGTTGCAAGTGTAGGAATTTTTTGGATTTGTAAATCTGTAATTAATTGAGAATTAAAATTAATTGTAAAAAGAAATTAAAACACAATTAGAAAATTGAATAAGGAGGAATTTAGAAAACTTATTTGATTCGAAACGTGACGAAAGTCACTCGGCTTGGAATTGATTTGTCCTCTTGGATAATGTACCTAGTGCAACAGGAATATTGGACAATCAATCTCTAGGATACCCTCGGATGTTTTTTCGTCACACTGGTGCACTCGATGTATGAAAATCCAAACTATCACTTAGATCTAACCCAAACACTGAACCAGATGGGAAAAAAAATAAATCATTGTAGAGATTTGAAGTGTGTGTGTGTGTGTATGAGAGAGAGAGAGAGAGAGAGAGAGAGAGAGAGCCGAAAGATTGAATTAATTTTTAAATTCGGAACCAGAGGAGTCCCTTATATAGACTTTAAAGGTTGCCTTAAATGGGTGTATACACACTATTGAGGGTCGAATATTGCATATTAAACTCCAGTTATTACCTAATTTTATAAACATGATACTGTTTAACGTCCTATTTTAATCGTGCGTTTATTGCAAAGTGAATTTAAGAGCTTGGACTGAAAAAAGTTGCTAAAGGTTTGAATCTGATGCTCAAGAGTCACCAAAGCAAGGGACGAGCCTTAAAGGACCGAGATCGAAGAATTTACACACTAAAGATCCGAGAAAATCAAATGATCAACGATGAAGAGGCCTTAAAATCGACTTGAACGTAAGATCACAGGGTTCCACCATCTGCTCAGCTCGAAACTTTATATCTGTCTTAAGGACCCTAAATTAACCATACACGTCGAATTTCGGCTATTGAATCTTTGTGGAAGTAGCCCAATGGACAGATCAGGCACTAAATCCCTGATCTGGGGCCCACTTGATCTCTGGATATGATTCAAATTTGGTCTCAACCCCTCAAATGGGATTAAAAAATGGATGGAAGAAGCGCATTTCTCACAAACATCATGATGGACCCCACATGTACATTTGTGTGCACACAACGCATGTGCACTAGACGTGCACCGGTCGGGCAGCCCGGTCAAAGTCGGGCTAACCTGACCCTTCTTATGCAGGAAGCCCAACGGACGCACCGCATCTGGTTAGGGTTGGTTAGTGGGCCACACTCATCATCTCGATGGACGATCGAGACCATCCATTGTGTCCAGGGGGTGGGGCCGACCCTAGTCAAGGCGTCTTCTTGGACCCATGCACGTTTACACACGTAGATCGATGAAAAAACAGGATGAACGGCGAGATGATTTGATACAGTGGACCGCACCAAAACTTGTCCAAAACCACTCCTTTCCAACTGATTTTTCGCCAGAAATTTAATGAGCAAGGTGGATTTCGCCGAAAACATCACTGTGGGGCCCACCAAGCATCTCAGCACAGGTCCTTTCGCACCATACGCATGTCCAATTTTCCCAGATGTTACGGGGTGTTGTGGGCCACTATTTGTGTTCAGATCTCTGATCTAAACCATCCAAAAGATCGGGCAGGGGGTCTTTACCCCAACCATGGAGTCAAAACGTGTTTCTTAGATGTCTTTTGGCCAAAATTTTCAGTCAAACGTAACTAGCTTTATGTTTTCACGGCTGCGCATGCATGTGCTGTGTAAGGACGTTCTAGCACCTTCTCAACCGACCTCCCAGCCACAGCACCGCCCCTGGTGCCTATATAAAGGAGAAGAGAAGAGAAAGAAAGCCATCTTTGGGACATGGAGAAAAGAGAGAGAGAGAGAGAGAGAGAGAGAGAGAGAGAGAGAGAGAGAGGATGGCCGGCTTTAAGGGTTTATCTCCTTCTTCTTCAGTTTTCTTTCTTTCCTTTATTACTTTTCTTTAAGTTTTCCTTAAGAGATGTTAGCTTCATCATGTATATGATAGGCTAAACCTCTTAGCTAGGGCTAAGAGGTGAATCTTGTAGTGTAATAGGAGACTCTTCTTTATGCCTCTGATTCATGTTTAAGTTGAACTGATTTTGATTATAGTTTGATTAGAAGGAATGCCTTTAGTTTTTAATGGTTTATTGTGACTTAAATTACAATAGATCTGCGATAGCTTTTAGCATGTTCATTTCATTATTATGATTATGAAGTTAGGAGGCCCTATTGTTCACCATCGTCTCCTAGACATGATTGGATGATGGAATCCTTCCTAACATTCATAACTCTCTCAGATTGGATATGGATTGGTTAAATTCTATTGTTTACTTTGTCTCATGGGCATGGTTTTGTGATGAAATCAATTTTAATCTTCATACCTTCATCCCTTAAAACTATATCAAAGGAAGTTCAGATTTGATTTTTAAGGTTATATCTTCCAACTTGATGAAGATGGGACTCTAGGTCCAGTTGTGATTGTGAATCAAGCATAGATCTCCCTGATCTCTACAAGTGAATCCTCGAAAACCCTAGTTTTCCATCTTTGAATTTTAAAAGCTTTAGTTTAATATTTCACTATTATTCTCCTATATTCTTCTGATTTAGATTGCTTCTTCTTCTAGTTCTAGTTATGATTACTTTTAAAATATGTACAAGGTTCGGTCCATGTGGATTTGACCTCGGTCTTACCGAGATTATTACTACATCGCGACCCTATACTTGGGGTGGTGAACAACACCCCTGGCAACAGTCATGACTGTTGGGTTTTTTGAAGAAGAAACCTTTTCATTTTCCGCCTCTATTTAGAAATACAAAACAAATAATTGTTCTACTCAACTATTGTAAAATGAAATTTCGAAAGGTAATAAAAATTCTTTAGGCTTGCAAGCTATAGACGTTCAATAATCAAGCAGTTAGATCGGTTTAACTAGCAAAGCTTCAACCATTTCCGATCCCAAATCTAAGATAGATGGAAAAGACGTGAGGGCAAGAGGATGGCAAAAGAGATGGGGTTGTGAGGGGGGTTGGTAGGAGAGATGGAACTAATGGAGGGCCAGGTAAGGGCCTGATGGAATAGTAGGAAAGGCTGTCAGAGATGGGAAAAGAGGTTTGCCAAGCCCGCTTACCAAAGCGCTCAAAGATCTTAAATAATTGTTTTGTTGTTAAATATATTTCAAGTCTTTGGCTATTACACTGATCTACTCACCTTGACCTAAAATCAAATGAACGGGACGATCGACTGAACAACTTCTCAATACGACTCCTTCCTCTTTATTTGGGAGTCAGAGATTAGATTCTGTATTGGCATACCAATGGTTTAGGTTATCAAGCCCCATATCTCTTTCTGCGGATTCTTTACCTGCTTTTAGAAGGGGGCGGGAAAGGGCTTCAAAACTAGGCAGTCGAGGAAGGGGACAAAAAATCAAAACCCCAATCAAAGGGCGGTGGCCGGATTTTGGAAGGTGTTGGTGGTTGTGAATTTCACGGTCCTTTGTCGAATTGACAACTCGACAAAGGTAGGTTAGATATTTTGATATTGTGACCTTTTAACAGTTGACTACTGTCCCCTAATATGGGACAATCAATAGTCTTTTAGGCTGGATCATGGGGAGGTGCTAGGGATTTGATGGGGCAACTAGATGGTTTGTCGAGTCAAGGAATGCTATAATCCGATTGTGTCAGTTCACCAGGAGGATCACCCTCACAATTTGAAGTTTTTTCCTGAAAGTTTCAACCGTTGTTGACTATGATAGCAGGACAAGAACCCGTTCATCCACCTCCCTCAACCCTACCAATTCGTACTCAATCTCCTCGATGATGCTCATCAGTCATCAACCCAAGCCTCAGCTCAAGTGCAACATTCCTAAAAGGAAAAGGTTGTTGTCACAGATGAAACCCATCGACGTATCCAACTCTAATTTTCTAGACAGTTTTGCCTACCAGCAGGCAAAACGTCGGTAGAGGCAAATAGAACTTTTGCACATTTTCCTTAATCCATGAACAAGATCTATATAGACACATAGATTCATGGATCTATATTACATCTCGATCAGAAAAGAATCAATAGAAAAAGAAAGAATCGGAATGGATTGATATCTTTCTCAAAACAAACCACTTCCTAATTGCCTCTTGACTATATTATGGTGTAGTCTTTCCAATGCCTCCTTCCTTGCTGCCAATGCATGGAGAGTTAGTAAGGTGGTTACCAATTTTGTCATCGTCCCCAATGACAGATTGGAAGATTCTTAGATCCAAGGGGATTTCTTCTCCCTTTCATCGGATGATCTGGGAGCTTTTTGCTCTTTCGTTCTAGGACAAGGCAGTTCTTTTAAGCTCTACTGTTGAAGAAAGTCACAATCCTAGTTCAAAATCCCGCCTTTGACCTCCACGCGCAAAGTGACACCTGACTTTTAAAGTTCTTTACTAGCCAGACACCTATCAACCATCTAGCAACTAAAAGTTCTTTTGCAAGCCAAGCCAATATGCCTTGATCCGCTCAAGGAGACTTCAAGTGAAACAAACAACCAAAGTGCTAGTAACATGTGTCAGCAAACAACTATAAGCTGATCTGATTACAGATAGGTAGTGCAGACTACACTACACTAATTTTCTCACCTCTCATAAATAATAATCATGAGATTCTTTATTATTGATGGTTATTATATCTTTATGTATTTATCATCGAAAGTTAGATTTATTTAATTGACGATTTATGTGGTCAAAGCACCACTACACCAGGTGGTAAATAAAGTGTATCATTTGCAACCTTCATTCCTGCCTGCTCACTTCCACACAAGCCTTGCATTCTGAACAGTTGGCCTTCCTTTAGTCGAACCCTGCTTTCGCTTAGATGGAATAAGAGCCCTGCCATCTGGTCCCATTGAGGACCCATTTCCTTCTAGCTGACCTTCCACTCTGGTTTACACTAGGCGTTAAAAAAGTGCAAGGCATCTAAGATGGATCAGGATGGCCAACATACTACCTCTACATCATCTCCTTGTCTCCAGATCCTATCTCTCCTGAGGCCCTATGGAGTAAGTGGGGGCTTTCCAAAAAAGAAAAAGAAAAGGGGGAGATCTGCTGCTTACTGCTCACGGAAATGTTCGACCTATACTATAGTCAAGTCGTTCGTTTATTTGGCGAAGTAAGAGAGGAATAGAAATGACGGTTCTTTTCCAGAGTCGCTCAGGCGTCTAGCTAGCTAAGGCTAGCATTAGCAGGGTGTTCTTTAGTCATCCTTTCTTTTATCCAGCACTCAAACTCAAGGATGTGATCAACATCAAGTGGCCTACTAGCCAATCCATATATTCACTAATCTGTTGAATACCCGGTCGTCCTTTCTTTTATCCAGCACTCAAACTTAGGGATGTGATCATCATCAAGTGGCCTACTAGCCAATCCGCATATTCACTAATTTGTTGAATACTTCTCAATGGCCCCAACTCCATCCATGAAATCCGCTCCTAGCATATTTGGTTAGTCAAATGAACTCTCGATCCTTAGGGAATGAAGAACCACTCACTCATGACTTTCTATTCCCCATTTGATTGACCAAATCAACATGGGATCATGTTCTCGTTCAAGCTCAAGAAACTCAGGGAAAGCATATCGGATCATAAAGTCAAAGCCGCTAGTTTCAAACAAAATCTCGGAAGGTACACTTTGAGATTAAACTCCTTGCTTTATGTCTTCAAGCTACACTTTATTAAAGTCCAGTACTCCTTCTCGGGAAAACGAAAGTCAGAGATCAATTCTTTGATCCTTGAGGTCGTTGTGGAAGCTAACAAATACACTCTTTCCATGCTTTCCGCTTTGTAGATCAAAGAGTGCTTCCTTCCATCAAGCAAGCTCATAAAAGGAGATTCGAGACAGCGAATGGGAGGGAAAGTTAGACCTTCTCTCGCTCAGATAGTTGGTATGCAAGTAGCGGTAAGCTCGTTAGGTAGTTGTAGAAATCCTACCTTTCATTTCTTGTTATGGTCAGCAGATAAATCATAGAGTTCTTTGCTTATAGAGTTTTTCAAACTGGTAGTGGATGTTGGTACTCGAGGGCTTTAAAAGAAAGCCTTGCTAAAGCAATGCTATTCTGGCTTTTTGTATTTTCATTGCTAAAACAAGCACTAGTTCCAGGGAGCCGGTAGAGAAGAGAGAGTGTTGTTTTCATTCAGTTCCTTCCAGCTCGGTCAGTAAGCGATCTTGATGAGTCCTAATAAAGGAAAAAGTCATGTTGATGCCCTAATAATTAAGGAATGACAAGTGCTTTTCTTTGTTTAGATCCTATTTCAATGGAAACTTGATGAGTCGATCCACCTACATGTCTTGCTTTTACTGCTATATCGGGAGTTACTCCACATATTGCTTGACGTAAAACATATAGTGGATTTGTTTGTCTTTTGTTAAATCTTTTTCACGGCTCGTGTTCTTTTGGGGTTGAAAAAGCTCGTCGGGGCCAGGGATTCCTTTTTAGGATCCCACATGAGAAAGTAGATTCTTTCTATATTGAGTTCTTTATTGAGCTTGTGGTTTGGTGTGGCTTCTGGGAATCACCTTGGAATAGTCAAATAAATCAAAACTAGAATCACAATAATAGCGTGATTTTCATCTTCTACCTATCGTCACTTAAGTGATTCGTTAGTCAATTCTTTACCTACCTGTACCATCTCAAAAAAATCCGTACAAATACCCGAGTATCACCTCAGGCGAAAATCGCTAAGGTTCAAATTATGTAGAAATTAGATGAAAATTACTTAAGTACTAAACTAAATTAATTAGTAGATTAGCGTGAACCACTTTCTATACGAATTGCAAGACCCAAAACCACTAGAATCGCTAAATCTATGTTACCTAAAAACCTATGAGAAATCTCAAAACCCAGTTGCTCTCGGGAGCACATTGAAACTCTGTATCGGACCTGGACCGTGCGTCGAAAGTTTGACTACCGTGAAACTATACGGTTATGACCGCCTTACTGGGTTTGACAACCATCACGGGAATCAAGTCCAAATAGCATCCCGAAACGCACAACTTGAGCCCGGAGCGAAGTGTATGAGAAACGCGAATATCTTTAGAAAATGAACTCAACTTAAGTGATTTGAATCGTTCGCTTGCAGGCCAAATTTAAGGTTTCAGACCATTAGATTCTGACCCAACTACACCCTTGGATCAGGAAAATTTTCCTACACATGTCAGTGTACTTGTGGCCCTGATCGAGTGACAATGACCGTTGAACTGAAACTGGTCCTCCACGGTTGATCCACTAATCCGATCAGACCGAAATCTTAACTTGACATAGATCCATTGTCAAAAAACTTTCTCTGGACCGTATGCAGGTAATGGACCTCCATATGAGCTCTGTTGGACTGAAACAAATACTTTTTAGCTATAACCTAAGTATACCATGGCCCTGGGGCCATTTGAACTAATTCTGGGCCTATATAAAATCCTAAACCCACCCCTCTCTCATTCCATATGCATTTCCTAAAACCCTAAGAGAGAGAAGAGAAAAGAGGAGGAAAGAGTGAGGAGAAGAGAGAGAGAGAGAGAGCGATAGTTGCTGGGATTCATTCCCACCACTCCACGTGCCGAATCATCTCTCCCATGTCGCTACACCGTCAAATCTAAATCCATTTTTGGGTAAGAAATCCTAACCATAATCTATTTTAGGAATCCGAATAGAGGAAACGGTGAAATAGCTAATCTATTTCATGATTTAGGTAGCCGTTGTGCTGTAGACAAAGGCATAGTGTACGAACCGAGTTCGTAATTGGCGTATCGACGAAAGGTGCAGAATATAAATGTTTAGGTTATGGTTTTCAAGGCTTTCAATGTCAGTTAATGATTTATGATTGACTTGATTATTGTCACATGTACTTAGATGCGATGTTTTTCGTGTATTACACATATATATTAACTATGTTGAATATAATTGTTGAGGGTCAAATAATGCATATTAGACCCCAGTTATTGTCTGGATTTATGAACATAATATTGTTTAACGGCTGATTTAATCATGTTTATGCTACAGGTTGAATTTAGGAGCTTGGAATGGAAAAGGGTACTAAAAGCGTGGATTTGACAGTCTAAATTCACCAAGGCAACAGACGGACTCCCGGGGACTAAGATCGACGGAATTTACGTACCAGAGATCTGTAAAAATCAAGAAACTGAAGCTCAAGTGGCCTGAAATTGATCCAGAATGCAAGATCACAGGGTTTTCACCATCCGTTCGGCTTGAAACTTCATATATAGTCTGAGGGATAGAAATTAACCGTATATGTAGAAAATCAGTCGTTGGATCACCGTGGAAGTGGCTCAACGATCAAATCAGCCCATAAAATCTTAATTTAGGGCCCACCTGAGGCTGGATATGCTTCAAATTTTGGTCTCAACGCATTAAAAGAGATGGAAAATCGGATGGACGGATAAGATTTCATATATATACATCTTAGTGGATCCCATAGGCGGTGTCAGTGCACAGTGCATAAGTGCACTCGACGTGCACTGCATTCCATGAAGTCGGTCAGCGTGCGCTGACCGACTCAAACTTGACTTGTTAAAACGCCCAGCAGACGCACCGAGGTTGGCCGGTTTTGAGTTGTGGGGTCTACTCATCGTCCAAATGGATGATCCAGACCGTCCATTCACTGAGGGACGTGGCCAATACCCTCGCTAAGCTTTCCCTTTGGTCCCATGCATGGATATACCATAGATCTCTGGTTAAATGTAGGATGGACGGCTGGGTTACAATCTCATGGGACACCATGGTTTGGATCCAAAACCAACCATACCCGTACATTTTTTCGTAGGGAATACAATGGACGGGGTGGATTTTCCAACCAACGAGGAGCATGGGCAGCACCATCATCACAACGTCCTGCGCAAGCTCTGTTTCGCAACAGAGCTTGCGGAAAATTTTTGTGGGCCACCATTAGGAATCAACGGTTGAATCTGGACCATCCGTTAGGCTCCCACGGTCTAACTTACTAAGGCCTAGCTGACAGAATTTGAAGAATTCAAGATTATAAGATCTCATCCATTCAAAAATAGAATTAACGGTGCAACGAAAACATCCGTGGACCACACCGAAGTTGATCTGAAAACAGTGATTCCCACCTGGTTTTTCGAGGTTAATGTCGTGGACGGAGTGGATTTCATCAGCAGTGGAAGGAGTGGAGCCCATCAAGAAACCAGCGCAGTTTTTTCATTGTTGTGCGTAAAAGCCACGCACCGCCGCTTGTGCGGAAGACCCAGCCGACCTCCTTGTGCACTGACCGACTCTAGCTGATATAAAAGAAAGAGATCTTCAACGGGGAAGGGGATCATCTCAGCTTGGGCTATTCGGAAGCAGCAAGAGATTCTGGACGTGGAGCAGACGTCGAGGAAGAGAGAGAAAGAAGTTTGGATTCTATTTCTTTTCTTATTTCTTTTAAGTTTTTCTTATGAATTATAAGGAGATTAGTCCACCCATGGCAGGCTAATCCTCTTAGCTAGGGCTAAGAGGTGAAGCCAGTAACGTGATGGGAGAATCCTGTGCTTGTGCCTTTTGCTTAAACTGAATTGATGTTAATCTTAGTTGAGTTTATGGAATTTTTTCAGTCTTTAATGGTCTGTTGTGACTGAAATTACAATGGGTCTGCAATGGCTTTAAGCATGTCCCTTCTCTTTTGATGTTTATGACGTCAGGAAGCCCTGTTGTTCACCATAGTCTCCTGGGCATGGTTGGATGTCGGTACCCTTCCTAACCTTCATACATGTGATTGGTTGGTAATTAGTTTAATTCTGTTGTTTGCCATAGTCTCTTGGGCATGGTTTGGTGATGGAATCCATTCTAATTCATATACCTTTCATCTCTTGAAAACTAGATCAATGACAGTTCAGTTAACTCCATAATTCTTGAAGCAGGCATAAGATCTCCCTGATCTCTACAAGTGGATCCTCTAAATCCCTAGTTTCCCCTCTCTGATATCTCTTTAGTTTTAGATTAATTAACCTACAATTATTTCACAATTGCTACGTGATTTAGAATTCATCTTATTTTAGTTCAAAGCCTACTTAATTTTAGAATACGTACAGTTTCACTCCCTTGGGATTCGACCTTGGTCTTACCGAGTTATTACTACATCACAACCCTGCACTTGGGGAGTGAACAAGTTTTTGGCGCCTTTGCCGGGGACTGTTGGCTACGTTTTTCTGAAATTAATTAATTTTAGGATTAGTTTAAGATTAGATTTTCTTTTTAGAATTTTCTAATTCTAGGTTTAGAAGCTTAGTTATTTTTCTTGTTAGAAATTTTTTCCTGACTTTAGAAACTTGCTATTCTTCATTCTATCTGATTTTTAGAACTAACCCGATTTTTCTGTTTTGTAGGAAACTTCTAATTTAGTAAGATCTTTCTAATTTCTCTTTCTTTGAAATTTCTTCTTTTCTTTAGAAATTAGTTTACTTTTAATTAGAACTTTCTATTCTTAGAAACTAACTTGTTTTGTTTATTCTGCAGGTTCTTAACCTAGGACTTCAAATTTGGTAATTTCTTTCCATTTCTCCCCTTTATTTTCTAGATTTCTACTTCCTCCTTTCTCTTAGGTTTAAGTTAGAATTTGAGGTCTGAGTGTGTTTTATGCCCCAGTGGACACGCGACAACACTTGACGTCTCGTGACTGAAGGAGGATTAGTTGAAGGGTTGACTGTCCATCGCAGGACTCGATACCACTTGAATTCTCCTGAGTTAGAGGAGGTTATGGCTGAAAATCAACCTCAAGCACTACCCCAACCAAGGGTTGAGGAAGTACATTATGAGAATGAGGTGTATTAAGCACCCCCGCATCGTACTTTACGAGATTATTTACAACCGGCGGGGGTGAGTACGCCCTCATGCATGATTTTTTCTGAGAATACAGGACATATGGACATCAAGCCAGGGGTTATCCAACTCCTTCCTAAGTTCCATGGGCTTGAGTCTGAAGAACCATACTTGTATCTGAAAGAGTTCGATGAAATCATAGACACCTTATACTTTCCTAATGTATCTGAGGATACTATTAGGCTGAAACTCTTTCCATTTTCCTTGAAAAAAAGCCAAGACGTGGTTACATTCACTGCGTCCTAGATCCATTGGCACATGGAATGATATGCAGAGGGAATTTATAAAGAAAATTTTCTCACATCATAAGACAATTACCCTCAGGAGAGCAATCATGAACTTTGCCCAAAAGGAAGATGAAACATTCTTCCAATGTTGGAAAAGGTTCAAGAATCTGGTTAATGCATGCCCACAACATGGCTTTGAAATATGGCGCATTACGAATTTTTTCTATGATGGGCTAACATCTTCCATGCGCCAAATGGTCGAGACAATGTATAACGGGGAATTCATCAATAAAAATGTCGACGAGGTATGGGATTACCTCGATAGTCTCGCTGAAAAAACACAATCATGGGACTATTACCCAAGGATGAACACTACGTTTAGGCCGACTCATTCAAGGAAAAAAGGAGGAATATATCTCCTGAAAGAGGATGATGATCTTAACGCTATGGTGGTCAATCTCACCTGAAAATTTGAAGCCATGGAAGGAAAGAAAGAAAAGGTTAATGAAAGTGTTTGCGGCATCTGTGATTGCAACATTCATACTACTGAAAATTGTCCTTCAATACCTGCCTTTCGAGAAGTATTGAATAAACAATCTAATGCCGTAAATAATTATCAAAGACCTTTCAATGGACCACCCTCTAATACGTACAATCCTGGCTGGAAAAATCATCCAAATTTTAGTTGGAGGAACGGACAAACTACTACCCCTCAAGGTTTCTTCAATCAAAATCCAAATCAGGAGAGACCTCCAGAAGAACCGGCTCAAAATTCTGTGCAAGAGTTGACGCAGATAATGCGAGATTTTATACAAAAGATAGATTCACGTATGACGGCTATAGAAAAGGGGATGCATCCTGCACAACCAATCCCCAATCCTAAACCGCAATACGAGACAGGTAATCGTAGCTCTTCAAATCAAATGGGGCATGCTAAATCCATCACCACTCCTAGGAGTGGGAAGGTTATTGATAAAACCCTTCCGGTTAGGCCCGAAAAGCCTCAAGAACCAAAAGAGGACAACAATGATGAATCTAGTGGCGCCCCACAAAAATTTGAACCAGAACCTCTAGAAAAACTAGTTGCTCTGTTTCTCCAACAGTTGGTTGAACCAAAACGTCTCTCTAACTCTCAGGATATCCTAGAGGTGTTGAAACAAGTGAAAGTCAACATTCCTCTTCTTGATGTTGTAAAACAGATTCCTTTATATGCTAAATTTCTAAAGGACTTATGCACTACCAAACGATGAAAAAGTGTTCAAAAGAAGATCTCCTTGACTGGGAAAATGAGTGTCATCCTGAAACAAGATGTGCCGTAAAATTTTAAAGATCCCGGTTGCCCAACCATATCATGTGTAATCGGGAACTATCGAATTGATCACGCACTTCTTGACTTAGGAGCAAGCGTCAATCTGATTCCCTACTCGGTATACCAACAGTTGGGTTTGGGTGAATTAAAATCCACTCGAACCATACTACAACTTGCTGATCGTTTTGTTCATGTAACAAGAGGGATCATCGAGGATGTGTTGGTTTAGGTTGATAGATTTTACTACCCTGTTGATTTTATCATCTTGGACACCGAACCCATCAACGACACGAGCACTCAGATTCTCGTCATTCTTGGTCGCCCATTCCTGTCCACTTCAAATGCAATTATCAATTGCAGGAATGGTGTCATGACTATGTCCTTTGAAAATTTGACATTGGAATCGAATATCTTTTTCAATAACGGCAGCAACTCAGAGGATGATGACGATTTCTACGATGTTAACATGATTGATTCTTTTGTGGAAGATAAAACGCCTCTCACCTTATCCTCTAATCCTCTAGAGACGTACCTGGCCCACTCCCATGATCTTGATGAAGATATAATACGTGTGTCATGCTGGATACTGCACCGGTACTTGAAGTTAACCGGTGGAGGCCACAAATTGAAGAGTTGCCCCAAACTGATGTAGTGCCTCTACCGTCTAACCTCAAGCCACCGAAGCTTAACATAAAATCTTTGCCCTCTGATTTAAAATATGTCTATTTAGGTCAAGATGAGACGTATCCGGTGGTGATATCTGCCCACCTGGAGAAAGAACAAGACATTATGCTCATATCTACTCTCATTGAGCATAAGGGAGCTCTTGGATGAACGATAGCGGACATCAAAGGAATTAACTCATCGATTTGTACTCACCGTATATATCTTGAGGACAATGCAAAGGTTGTTCGGCAATCACAACGTAGACTAAATCCAAACATGAAAGAAGTGGTTAAGGCCGAGGTTCTCAAACTATTGGAAGTGGGGATAATCTACCCCATATCCGATAGTCAATGGGTGAGTCCAACTCAGGTGGTTACTAAGAAGTCCGGAATCACCATCGTAGCCAATGCCAATAATGAACTCGTGCCAACCAAAGTTACTACTGGTTGGAGAATGTGCATTGACTACAGAAAGCTGAATACCATCACAAGGAAAGACCACTTTCCTTTGCCCTTCATTGATCAAATCCTGGAAAGGCTAGCTGGTCATTCCTATTATTGTTTCCTTGACAGGTATTCAGGTTATAATCAGATTGAAATCGCCCCTGAGGATCAGAAAAAGACCACATTTACATGTCCCTATGACACCTTTACTTACAGAAGGATGTCATTCGGGTTATGTAATGCCCCTGCCACCTTTCAGCGATGCATAATGAGTATCTTTTCTGACATGGTGGGGAAATATCTAGAGGTCTTCATGGACGATTTCTCTGTTTTTTGTTCATCTTTCAGCGAATGCTTAGCAAATCTTAAATGTGTGCTGAAAAGATGTGAAGAAAAAAATTTGGTACTTAACTGGGAGAAGTGCCATTTTATGGTTCAAAAGGGAATTGTCCTTAGGCATATCATCTCGTCCAAAGAAATCGAGGTAGATAAGGTAAAAATTGATCTTATCTCTAACCTACCTCCACCCAAGAATATCAGAGACGTGCGATCCTTCTTAGTACACGTAGGCTTTTACAGACAATTCATAAAGGACTTTAGTCTCCTCTCTCGTCTTTTATGTAATCTTCTTCAAAAGGATACACCATACGAGTGGACTGAACAGTACCAAGAAGCTTTCACTAAGCTTAAGGGCATGTTAACCACTGCACCTATCATGCAGCCACCCGACCGGAGTCTTCCTTTTGAACTTATGTGCAACGTCTCTGATTATGTTCTTGGAGCGATTTTAGGCCAGAGAAAAGATAAGCGGCCTTACGTTATTCACTACGCAAGTAGGACTCTAAATCCTATTCAAGTGAACTACTCGACTACGGAAAGGAACTCTTAGCCGTAATGTTCGCTTTGGACAAATTTAGATCCTACCTGATCGGATCTAAGTCATCATCTACACAGATCACGCGGCACTTAAGTATCTTCTTTCTAAGAATGATTCTAAGCCCCGCTTGATATGATGGATCCTTCTACTCCAAGAATTCGATTTGGAAATTAAAGACAAAAAGGGAGTAGAGAACGTAGTGGCCGATCACTTTTCTCGCTTTAATACCTCTGATTCCCTTAAGGCGACTCATATTAACGATATATTCCCTGATGAACAACTGTTTAGAGTCTCTCATTCACCTTGGTTCACTGATATTGCCAATTATCTTGCTACAGGTTCCATACCGAAACATTGGACATCACAAGATAAGAAGAAATTCTTTACCAAGGTGCGTAACTTTTTCTGGGACGATCCATATTTGTTTAAATATTGCCCAGACCAAATATTAAGGAGATGTGTGCCAGACGATGAGCATCAGAGTGTCATCTCCTTCTGTCACTCACAGGCCTGTGGTGGTCACTTTTCTGCTAAAAAGACCACGGCCAAGATTCTACAGTATGGCTTTTATTGGTCTACTATGTTCAGGGACACTCATGAGTTTTGCAAGGCTTGTGAGCGTTGTCAGAAATTGAGAGCATTGTCCCGTCGAAATATGATACCCTTAAATCCCATCCTTATCATTGAAGCATTTGATTGTTGGGGCATCGATTTCATGGGA
Organism: Magnolia kwangsiensis; assembly: GCA_037074715.1. Lineage (NCBI taxonomy): Eukaryota > Viridiplantae > Streptophyta > Magnoliopsida > Magnoliales > Magnoliaceae > Magnolia > Magnolia kwangsiensis. The sequence continues at coordinate 84,876,055 of CM073581.1, read as the reverse complement.
CCATTCCCCCAATCCTTTAAAAATCTGTATATTTTGCTCACTGTAAACTATGTCACTAAATGGGTTGAAGCGATTCCGTGCCATAACAATGACCATCGAACGGTCATTAAATTCTTAAAAGAAAATATCCTATCGCGGTTCGGAACGCCTCGAGCCATTATTAGTGACAGGGGCTCACACTTCTACAATAGAACATTTGAGAGTTTAATGAAGAAATACGGTATCTCTCATAAGGTGAGCACCCCATACCATCCACAGACAAGTGGGCAAACTGAGATTTTCAATAGGGAGATCAAACATATCTTAGAGAAAACGGTTAACCCTGATCGTAAGGATTGGTCAATCCGATTGACTGATGCCTTATAAGCGTACCGTACTGCTTTTAAAACCCCTATTGAAACATCTCCCTTTAGACTTGTCTATGGGAAGGCCTGTCACTTGCCTGTGGAATTGGAACATAAAGCATATTGGGCGATCAAAAATCTAAATTTCAATCTAGACAGCGCTGGCTCGCTACGCAAACTTCAGTTAAATGAACTTGAAGAAATTTGGAACGATGCGTATGAGAACTCGAGAATTTATGAGGACAGGATGAAGGCGTTTTATGATCAACATATTCTATGGAAATCATTCACGCCAGGTCAGAAAGTCCTTTTGTACGATTCTCGACTACATCTCTTTCCGGGTAAGCTTCGATCTCGTTGGACCGGTCCTTACATTGTTGTTACTGCTTATCCTCATAGGGCCGTCGAGATAAGAGATCCCGACAATGGCAAGGAGTTTAAAGTCAATGAACATCGATTAAAGCCATTTGTCGAGGCATTTGATTCAGAGGACATGTCCATGCCTCTGATTGCTCCTGTTTACCAGGACTGATATCCTAGTTTGATGGAGGTATAGGTAGGTTTATCGCTTTCATAGGACTAGGGTAGTTGCTTTATTTGTCTGGCTGAAGACGGTAAATTTAGCGCTCCTGGGAGGCAACCCAGTCATTTTATTCCATTTCATTTTTTAGTTAGATAGTTCAATATTTGTGGGTAACATTACTGTAAACCCTCACGAGACTACAACTCGTCCACTAGGGGTAACTTAGGGGTTTAAAGGCTTTTTGCATACGCTAAATGCAATCGACAGCACCTGCGAAAGTGGTATAGGTAGGATTTTATTTGTTGTTATTTTTTTGTTTCCTCTCTTGGCTGACTAACTTTCATACTATGATCTCTTGGAAAGTCTTTCTCTTGATTCGTTATCCAGGTACTATCTTTCCATCACTTTACTTTTGTTATTTCATGTGCATTACATGTTTAGATCTTTTACATTGAGGACAATGTAGATTTTTGGTTGGGGGTGGGAGATTAGGTAACTTAATCAAAGTTTTTCTTGGTCTTGAGCAAAAATTGTGAAAATTTTTAAAAAATTTTCTAAAAATTCCTGTGAACTCGAAGTAATTTTAACAAGATATCCCTAATTTAGATTTGTAAGATACATTATGTTGGATTTATGACTTGTGGATTCAGTTATCTGTTAGCCTTCACAGTTAAGTCTGATTTGTTAATCCATGATAAGAAGTTTTAAACATTGATTGAGTCATGATTGCATATGTCACATCTCGTTTCCACATTAAGATTTCAATTTAATATTGAAGGATTAACTTAGTAATCATTAAGCATGAAAGGAACTAGCCTGGATAATTTGCTTATTATGATCATTAGAAAAAGAAAAAAAAAAGAAAAAAAAAAGAGAGCAAAATCGAAGAAAAAGAAAATACCTAGGGTTGGGCGAATGACCTTCACTGTAGGTTTGCTCCCCACAAGTGAAGGTTTGATTCCCCAAGGTTAACATTCAAAAATTATTGGGCGACTGGTCTTTACCATAAGTTTGCTCCCTATAGGTGAGGATTCGACCCCCATCCTTGGCATTACTTTTAAAGAAAAATCAAAAGATGGAATTTCTGAGGCAGGTTTGGTTCGGGTTTTAGGTGTCCTGAATACTCTTGTGATTACCAATGCTATCATTAAATAATAAATTGAATTTTAATGATGATAGGCTGAGATTACACTATCCACCCATGGAACTCAATGTTTAGAATTATTCTAATTGATGGATTAATACTTTGAACTTGATTATGAATCTACCAAGCACTTGAGTCCAAGAGAAAGTAATCCCCAACATTCATGAATCTTAGAATTTTCGTATCCGGATTATTTTGCAAAAATCACTTGAGTTTATGAAAATCGTCCTGTAAGTCTCAACTTATTTTTCGCATACTTTGCTCGAGACTAGCAAAATACTGGTTGGGGGTTGTGTTGAGGGTCAAATAATGCATATTAGACCCTAGTTATTGTCTGGATTTATGAACATAATATTGTTTAACGGCCGATTTAATCATGTTTATGCTACAGGTTGAATTTAGGAGATTGGAATGGAAAAGGGTACTAAAAGCGTAGATTTGACGGTCTAAATTCACCAAGGAAACAGACGGACTCTCGGGGACTAAGATCGACGGAATTTACGTACCAGAGATCTACAAAAATCAAGAAACTGAAGCTCAAGTGGCCCAAAATTGGTCCAAAATGCAAGATCACAGGGTTTTCACCATCCGTTCGGCTTGAAACTTCATATATGGTCTGAGGGATAGAAATTAACCGTATATGTAGAAAATCAGTCGTTGGATCGCTGTGGAAGTGGCCCAACGATCAAATCAGCCCATAAAATCTTAATTTAGGGCCCACCTGAGGCTGGATATGCTTCAAATTTTGGTCTCAACGCATTAAAAGAGCTGGAAAATCGGATGGACGGATCGGATTTCATATATATACATCTCAGTGGATCCCATAGGCGGTGTCAGTGCACAGTGCATAAGTGCACTCGACGTGCACTGCATTCCACGAAGTCGGTCAGCGTGCGCTGACCGACTCAAACTCGACTTCTTGTTAAAACGCCCAGCGGACGCACCGAGGTTGGCCGATTTTGAGTTGTGGGGTCCACTCATCGTCCAAATGGATGATCCAGACCGTCCATTCACTGAGGGACGTGGCCAATACCCTCGCCAAGCTTTCCCTTTGGTCCCATACATGGATATACCATAGATCTCTGGTTGAATGTAGGATGGACGGCTGGGTTACAATCTCATGGGACACCATGGTTTGGATCCAAAACCAACCATACCCGTACATTTTTTCGTAGGGAATACAATGGACGGGGTGAATTTTCCAACCAACGAGGAGCATGGGCCGCAACATCATCACAGCGTCCTGCGCAAGCTCTGTTTTGCAACAGAGCTTGCGAAAAATTGTTGTGACCCACCATCAGGAATCAACGGTTGAATCTGGACTGTCTATTAGGCTCCCACGGTCTAGCTTACTAAGGCCTAGCTGACAGAATTTGAAGAATTCAAGATTATGAGATCTCATCCATTCAAAAATCAGATTGACGATGCAATGAAAACATCCGTGGACCACACCGAAGTTGATCTGAAAACGGTGATTCCCACCTGGTTTTTCGGGGTTAATGTCGTGGACGAAGTGGATTTCATCAGCAGTGAAAGGAGTGGAGCCCATCAAGAAACCAGCGCAGTTTTTTCATTGTTGTGCGTAAAAGCCACGCACCGCCGCTTGTGCGGAAGACCCAGCCGACCTCCTTGTGCACTGACCGACTCTAGCTGATATAAAAGAAAGAGATCTTCAACGGGGAAGGGGATCATCTCAGCTTGGGCTATTCGGAAGCAGCAAGAGATTCTGGACGTGGAGCAGACGTCGAGGAAGAGAGAGAAAGAAGTTTGGATTCTATTTCTTTTCTTATTTCTTTTAAGTTTTTCTTATGAATTATAAGGAGATTAGTCCACCCATGGCAGGCTAATCCTCCTAGCTAGGGCTAAGAGGTGAAGCCTGTAACGTTATGGGAGAATCCTGTGCTTGTGCCTTTTACTTAAACTGAATTGATGTTAATCTTAGTTGAGTTTATGAAATTTTTTCAGTCTTTAATGGTCTGTTGTGACTAAAATTACAATGGGTCTGCAATGGCTTTAAGCATGTCCCTTCTCTTTTGATGTTTATGACGTCAGGAAGCCCTGTTGTTCACCATAGTCTCCTGGGCATGGTTGGATGTCGGTACCCTTCCTAACCTTCATACATGTGATTGGTTGGTAATTAGTTTAATTCTGTTGTTTGCCATAGTCTCTTGGGCATGGTTTGGTGATGGAATCCATTCTAATTTATATACCTTTCATCTCTTAAAAACTAGATCAATGACAGTTCAGTTAACTCCATAATTCTTGAAGCAAGCATAAGATCTCCCTGATCTCTACAAGTGGATCCTTTGAATCCCTAGTTTTCCTTCTCTGATATCTCTTTAGTTTTAGATTAATTAACCTACAATTATTTCACAATTGCTACGTGATTTAGAATTCATCTTATTCTAGTTCAAATCCTACTTAATTTTAGAATACGTACAGTTTCAATCCCTTGGGATTCGACCTTGGTCTTACCGAGTTATTACTACATCACAACCCTGCACTTGGGGAGTGAACAATAATACATTCCATGTATTTGTTGAAATGTTTGAATGAATATGGAATTACGATTTGTGTTTTTTATATTTATTGATTGAGAATACATGATTGTTGTATGTGTGACAACTCTTTTGTGAAAGAATTTGTTATAATATATGTTATAATTAATTTATAACATATATGTTGATATGTGTAGTCTAAGTGTTTGATAAAATGCCTAAATTAGAAGTTACTTGTTGAAATGTATGTAATAAGGGCATTGAGAAATTCTCAATTACCGTATCTATAGTTATAATTTTCTTCATATAACCTATCTCGCTACTACGTGATTTATTAATGAAATTCCTATGCATGATAACATGTGCACTGTGTGTTTATTAAAATGCTCAAATGAGATTTATATTTGAATTGGTTATCACATGTTGTTTTGACTATCACATACGAATGCATATTGTATTTGAGTATGTTTGGGACTAATACGTAGTCTAGGCAATCGGTAACGGTTTACGATCAGTGGCCGAACTAGTTTCGCCACAACGGATACTTTCGATGAATTCGAGTCGTACAGTGATTTTTGACAGTGGTTAAGCCACGAGGAGTTTGTATACGCTCTATGTCAATTAATTAAATGTGCGCTCGTACCGGTTGAGCTTGTCAAGTAACTTGATTGGCGTAATGTATGTTCACCATGTATGCACGCTACTGCTTGAATCTAAGGTACCACTTACTAATGTAAAGCCCGTTTAACCTTAGTACTACGATCGCTAAGACTCATGAGCTGGGCATGGCGGTATGGGACACTGTGGTCGAGCTGTCGGCCTGCACTGGGGTGACGAGCCTCCCTGTAGTGTCCATTGAGCAACCCGAACTCATGAGCCGAATACGGATGGTATGGGACACTGTATTCGAGATATTTGCCTACGCTAAGGTGACGAGCCTTTAAGTAGTGACCTTGAGTATAAACTAGGCCTATGCTGAAGTGACGAGCCTCTTCATAGTGACTTGAATTTGCCTATCTATTACTTTGCAATCAGGGGTGATGTTACCCTATAACTTGCCTATCATATGTGATTAACTAGGATTGACAACCTTAGATGGATTATTGTTTGGGTAAATGATATAAAGGGAGGTACCTAAGCTTCTCGAATCTTCTGTATGAATAAGCCTAATTAAATACTGGTAACACGACCATGCAACTCATTACACGTGTTTTGACGAGGAAGCGCACATGTCCTGAGTGGTGTATGCGGGATCGTGAGATGATGTCGCTGAGGGAGTGCAGGTGAGGGCATGCATCATTATCGCATACCATTCTTACATTAACAAGAGTACTTAGGATATGATTTTTGTATTGCTTTATCATTACTGCTTGACTAAATTGATAACACGTTAACCTCTGCCTTATAGCTCCACTGAGTTGATCACTCACTCCCACTCTGGGATGGTGTTTTAAAACACCAACCAGACTTTGTTATAATTATAAATGATGGCGAGGCTTACGAGATGGAGCCTGACTTTTATGACGACGAGGAGGAGTTCTCCTGCATGCAACTATCTGGTGGGTCTATGTAGACCTGAAGTTGCGTTGACGGGATTACAGGGATACAAATTAGTTAGACATTATACTTGGTCATTTTGTATATTTTGGAACAAACATGTATATATTCAGCCTGGTGACATGGTCATACTCTGAGGATTTACAACCACTTATATGCTTTATATAATTATCACAGTCTTCCGCTTACCTAATTTAATCATATTTGGAGTATGATATGTTGTTTTAGTGTAATCACATTCATATTTAATGTACTAATATGGACAACATTTAATCATCATTATCTATGTTACATAAGTGATGCAACGGATCTCGGGAGTTGAGCATTTGCTCGACCCTCGATTTTCAAGGCGTTACACTACCTATCTCTTCTGGAGTGACAAATTGACACCAGCTAGAACACAGATCACCTCAGTCATCTTAAGAGATGAGATGATGCGTGTTCACGTGGGTTTCCGAAATAATTAAGCGCACTAAGCTTGTACATCTTTATTAATAGATGAAACGCAACATTCAATTTATCCAGTCGCATGATTTAGGACTTGGTGTTCTGTACTATACAGAAACACCACCTTTTTTTAGCTACCTTCTCTCACGTAACACATTATGCATTCATTTATGGGGTTTATGAGCCCTGGCCTTGTAAGCCCACACCTCTATAGAGTAGATTGCTCAACACTTGTGGCACAAACCCATTTTTGACCCATTGGTCCTAGTATAATAGGAAATCGAATGGCTGCCCTCCTAATTACTAGACCAACTTGCTGTAATAATTCCATAAACAATTAATAAATATATGCCCCTTTATAAATAGACTGATCTCCTAGGGAGAACTTCCTGTTCTGATTGAAGATCTCCTCCTCAATCCGTTTGTCGGGCTAGGAATGGATAGGGTGGGAATGCTCGCAGGGGAATAAAATCATTTTTTTCAAGCAGGTAGGTCGACGTTTCCTTGCTTCTTCATCATCAGCTTTAAGGGGTGGTGGGGAATCGAGGTACGAGAAATCGTAGAGGAGATTTGAGAGAAGTATGAGAGGAGAGGGTAGGGGTGGACATTAGACTATTCCCTTATCGGCTTGGGCTATCTCTTCTCAGCAAGCAAAGGGAAGCATGCCCCCTCTAATATTGATAGGGGCGATTCGAGTCATTGATGAAATCCCCACCCATCAGTCTCATATACACGTTAAAGGGGTCCATTCGGATGCGTCAGAACCCTATTCTTTCCCAATTCAAATGTCGGAAGGCGTTAGGTGGGCTTGCAGAATAAAAAAAAAAAGGAGGGTTGGGTGCTTGTGGGGCAAGGCCACCCGGCCTCGAATAAGAGGGGGGTGTCTGCTCTGGATCCCCCTTGCTTGCAGAAATGAATGGATCAGAAGGGATGCTGGGTTAGATTTCTGGGCCGGGCAAGAGGTGAAGGCCACAAATATCACCTTCCCTGTAAGGAAGATGCGACTCCATGTATATTATTGTTTGGTGTGATTTGGTCAGGTTACAAGTGTCAACAATCTTCAGTTATTAATGAGTTCTTAAATCCTCCCATAGTGTTTATAAAGAAATAAAAATAAAATAAAAAAATAAAAATAAAATAAAAAATAAAAAACTCAGCTTTCTCTTCCTACCCTTAAACTATTTTTTTCAAATAATAATTACTCAAAGATAAGTAAAATAGTAAACATAAACCAAATGTAGAAAGAAGGTTGAAGGCAAGGAAGGCTGCTAGAAAGTAAAGGAAGGAAAGGCGAGCGGCTCATTTCCAACTGGAAAGGTAGGATTCATTCTCGTATCTGAAACCAGGTTAGGGATTTGGCACAAGACGTGCTTTCACTGCTGGCCCCACATACCAGGCATACTAATTCGTTCGCATAGGCAGACTATCCAACCATTCATTCCTCTGGCGAAGTGAGTGAGACCAAGCCTAGCCACTAGTGGAGTGACGAAGGAGGCCTACTATACATATACATGACTAGTAAACAGTGAAAGACCAAGAAAAAAAATAAAAGGAATTTTAATGAACTATTGAAGCTATCAATGTGATTGATCAGACAATTACCAAGGGCTTTCAGTAGCCTCTTTCATTTTGGAATTTTTATTTACAGACTCAAAAGTCACGACAAGCATGCATATCAACCATCGAAACCTCACTACAGACCACCTGAATGTTTATTGCCAAACGAACTTGGATGAAAGGAAAATATAAATATCAGCTTGATCCAACATTTTTGTGGACCTTAAAAAGTTTTCAATGACAGGCATTCAATCGCCACTAGTAGCTGTGGTGTGGTTCATTTTCACTTTTGATCCATTTCATTTTTGTCTCATATCATAAAATGATCACACAAGATAGATGGACTGTATGGATATAACACATGCATCATGGTGGGGCCCATAAAACTATGCCACTTAAACATCTTCCCACTAGTTCATATCTTGTGGGATTCAAAAGGATTATAGTGATAATCAGTTGGCATTATACCATCACAATAAATATGTAATGATGTGGGTTTTATTATACATAGGTAGTCCATCGAAACAAGCAGACCCTAAGTTTCCAAACAATGGAACAGTCCACTGAGAGATAGGGGTGTACACGAACCAAGCTCGCTTGGTCAACTCGCTCGACTCGGCTCGAAAAATCTCGATTCGAAGCTAAGTTTGATCTGAGTTGAGCTAGTTTTTAGAGCTTGAAACTGAGTTTGAGCTGGCCTGAGCTCGACTCGACTCGGTTCGATATATAGCTCGGCTCAAATCGGTTTGACTCAGCTTGACTTAGTTAAATGGTATAAAAAGAAGAAGAAAAAAACCCTAAATCACTTTAGCCTTTCCCTTTTGTTTGAAAAAAACCTGCCCACCTAACCAGCAATTGTAGCCTCTCTCTCTCTGCTCGTTGTGCTCGACCAGCGACCCTAGCCCCTCTTTCTCTCTCTCTCTTTTTTAAAAAATAATTATTTTTTAACACATGCGCACATACCCCACACACTCACGCCGTAGTGGAATTTCACCACCTATGGGTATTCGAACCCTTGACCCGGTATTGAAACTCCTGAGAGTCTACCACCGGAGCAAGAGTAAGGACCCTAACCCCTCTTTTCTCTTTGCTTGACCAGCGACCTTAGTCCCTAGCCTCTCTCTCTCTCTCTCTCTCTCTCTCTCTCTCTCTCTGCTCGACCAGCGATCGACCCTTCGCCGTCACCCTGCTTGGCTGCCTACCCGTCTATCGCCCTAGGTGATCTGATCTCCAGTGGTCCCTACCCGGTCGTATGCTCTGCTGCTCGCCCTCCTCTTACCCTGCCCAGCCGTCTATAGCCTTCTGCTCGTCCTCCTCCTGCCGCCACTCACTAGTCCGGCCGTTGCCTGCTTGCCTTGCCCGCCAGTAAGGGCTCAAAAGCTTAAGCTCGAACCTGGCTCGATCTAGTTCTATTTGTTGACCGAGCAGAGTTGAGCTAGACATGATGGCTTTGTCACCGAGCCGAGCTAAACACGAGCTAGGTGTGTCTGTTGATGACTCGGTTTGATTCGGTGTACACCGCTACCGAGAGATATTAAACCTTATATAAGCATCTTGGGGACAATGTTAGGACATCTGTCAGGTGAGTTATGTGTTTACTTTCTATTTATGTTTTATTCACACGAGTATGGCTTGCTTGATGAGTGGAATGGTACTAATCTCTGGGCTGGAGCATGTTCCTGTTGCGCACGGATTCAATCAAGGGGTCATGTCCTAATCGTGAGGACCACCTTGATATATATGTTGTATATCTATGTTGTTCATTCGTTTTTTTTTTCATCTTATTTTAGAGCATGACTCAAAAATAAAAAGATTCAAATTTCAAGTGGACTACTCCACCAGAAATTATGGTGATTGACCATTAAAAGCCTTTTCTAGCTACAAAAGTTTTGGATCAAGTTGATATTTGTGTTTCCTCTTCATCTAAGTCTATATGGCCTTATTAACAGGTTGGATGGAAAATAAACATTAGGGTGAAACCTAGGAATTTCTAATAATGGTCATTCATTGATCACATTTTCATGTGGTATAGTCCACCTAAGATTTGGATCTGGTTCTTTTTTAATTATGTTGACCAACAGTGTAGTCTAAGAACGGTTCATCTGAAGAAAAAACTAGTGCAGTGGTCTAACTCCAAATCTTTCCCTCTTTTCTCTGGGATTTTTCTCTTTATTTCTGCCAAATTCTATAATAGAGTTTCATTGGTACACCTTTGTATTTGCTGAACACAAAACCACACCAGGCTCGTCATATCCTAGAAGCATTATGCCTGTTACCTTTCAGCATACTCAATTTACTTGAGTAGGGGCAAATAACACTTTAAAGATAGTGTCCCAGATGTGCTTCAGCCTGTCCTTATATCAGATCATTTTTTATTCTTCGATTTCCACAATTTTACAAAAAATCATTTTATCTGTAAATTTCTCAACAATCTTAAAGCGTTATTTGTACTAATGGAAGTCGATTGTGTATCGTCTATCAAGTTGATGAATCAAGACTTAATTTATCTTGACTAGTTCGATGGAACCAATTTTACAAGATGGCAAGAAAAACTCAAGTTTCTTCTAACGGCGTTGAAGATCTTATACATCTTAGATCCAAATTTGCAGTTGTTACCTGAAGCAACTGAAGCAGACACACCTGAACATATCGCTACCCGCACCAAATGAGTTGAAGACCAACTCTTGTGTCGTGGACACATTCTGAATGTGCTCTCCAATCGATTGTACGATTTGTATACACAAACATCATCAGCAAAAGAAATATGGACCGCTTTGGAGTTCAAATATAGGGTTGAAGAAGAAGGTACCAATAAGTTTCTGATTGTCATGTATTTCAACTATAACATGGTAGATAACAAACCACTACTAGCCCAAATCTAAGAACTGCAGCTAATAGTAAATAAAATTAAAGTCATTACGATTGATCTTCCTAAATCATTCCAAGTCGAGGATATTATCACTAAATTGTCATCAATGTGGAGAAAGACTACAGAAAGAAGTTGCTGCATAACACTGAGAACTACACACTGGAACAAATTGAGAAATATCTTAGAATTGAGGAAGAATCTCATAATCGTGATAAAATGAATGACAACGGGAATTCCTCATCCAAAGTACACATAGTAGAAAATACTAGTAATAGGAATTTCAAGAAGGATGATTCCCTGAAACCCAATAAAGGGAAATTCAAGAAAAATACTGAAAAGAAGAACGAAAAGTTCAAAGGCCTATGTCATGTCTGTGGGAAAAATGGGTACTATACTCGAGTATGTCGATATCGCAAATCTAAAAAATAAGCAAGTACAGTTGAAGAAGGCGACATTGTAGCCATGATCACTGAGGTGAATACTATTCAAGGAAAGATTCATAGTTTGTGGTATAATACTGCTGCTAACATAAATATGTGCTACGACAAATTAGCCTTCAAAACCTATGAAGAATTGACCGATGGTTAAGAAGTCCAAATGGGTTAAGAAGTCCGATTGAAGGTTGTCGACAAAGGAACTATCAAACTAGTATTCACCTCTGGAAAGAAAGTGATTCTGAAAAATGTTCTACACGTCCCAGACATGAGGCAAAACTTAGTTTCTGAGGATCTTCTAGGTAAACCAGTAATAAGGATGGTGTTTGAGTCAGGAAAATTGATTTTTTTAAAAAATGAGAACTTTGTTGGATGGATATGCTTATAATGATATGATCAAGTTTTCTCTGAATAAAGTAGCACTTCTGTGTATATAGTTAAATTCGTTGGACTGTGGCATGATAGACTAACCCATATAGGATATAGTTCTTTGAAGTTCATGGCTAAGAATAGTTTAATGTCATACACAGAAAATGAAATCGATAAATGTGAAGTGTACATACGATCCAAAATGATGAAAAACTTTTTCCAGGTGTTAAGAGATCGTCTTAAATATTGGATCTTGTACACAGTGATATCTGTAAGTTAAACGACATTCTTACTCATATAGATAAAAGGTATTTCATAACCTTTATTGATGATTGCTCTAAATATGTGTATGCGTATATATTAAAGAGCAAAGACGGAGCATTGAACATATTTAAAAAATATAAAGTAAAAGTAGAAATCCACTAAACAAGAAGATAAAAATTCTCCGTAATGATAGACAAGGAGAATACTTCTCTGATGAATTCGATAACTTCTGAGAAGAACATAAACTAATACATCAATGTACTGCAGCGTACACACATAAACAAAATGGAATAACTGAAAGAAAGAATAGAACATTAGTATAAATGGTCAACTCAATGTTAATAAGAGTAAAGTTGTCACTAAGTCTACGGGGTGAGGCACTGCTTGCAGTGTGTCATATACTAAACAAAATTCCATCTAAAAAATATAAAATATCTCTATATGAAACATGAAAATGTAAAAAACTTAACCTGGGATATATTAAAGTGTAGGGGTGTCTTGCGTATTGCAGAACTCCTGATAAAAAAATAATTAAATTAGGACCCAGAGCTATTAAGTACGCCTTCATAAGGTATGTACAAAATAATAAAGCTTATGTACTTCTAAATATAGGGTCTAATATAATAATAGAATCAAGAGACGTCAAGTTTTTTGAGAACTCACTATCCTTGGAGTCAAAAGATAATGGAGTTTAAACTCTTGAGAGAGGACTAGATAGTACAGCTCTACAAATAGTGGAAGCTCTTATTGAACCTTGTAAGAGTCAAAGGACAAGAATAAAGAAGAGTCTAAGAGATGACTACATATACTCTCATCACATATTTTTTCATCTTATAAAAGGAAATAGAGAAAATGTTATAAGAAAAATACATATAGTAATGACTATATAAGATGATCCTAAAACATATAAAGAGCTTGTATCCTCTAGAGACTCAACTTTCTGGAAAGAAGCTATAAACAATGAAATGGATTCTATAATGTCAAATTAAATATGAGAACTAGTAAACTTACATCCAGGTTCTAGGCCCATAGGATGCAAGTGGGTATTTAGAAAGAAATATCACATTAATGGGACTATTCAAACCTTTAAAGCTTAATTAGTAGCTAAGGGTTTTAGACAAAAAGAAGAGATAGATTATTTTGACACATATTCTCCTGTAGCTAGGATAACATTTATTAGGATATTATTTGCTTTAGCTTCCATACATTGTCTTCACATCCATCAAATGAATATAAAGACTACATTTCTAAATGGTGACCTCATGAGGAGGTATACATGGAACAACATGAAGGATTTATTCTATAAGGAAATGAAAATAAAGTATGTACATTAGTTAAATTTTTATATGGATTAAAACAACACCAAAACAATGGCATGAGAAATTTTATTTTAAAATACTATCTCATAGTTTCATATATAATGTAGCTGATAAATGTATATATTCTAAAGTAAATGATATATAGTTGTATGATTATTATTTGTCTGTATATTGATGACATATTAATAATTAGTAATAAAATAAAAAGTGTGACTGAAACGAAGAGGTTTTTATCTTCTGTATTCAAAATGAAGGATCTTAGACAAGTAGATACCATCCCATATATCAAAGTTAAAAAATATTGTGAGAGTTATGCTTTGTGTCAATCTCATTATATTAAGAAGATATTAAACAAGTTTAACCATCTAAATATAAAAGAAGCAAAAACTCCGTTTGATTCAAGTATCAAGATAAAAAAGAATAATGAAAGAACAGTTGCACAATTGAAATATGCAAATACTAGTTATAGGAAGTCTTATGTATGTTATGCAATGCATTATACCTGATATCGCATATGCTGTGAGTAAACTTAGTAGGTTTACTAGTAACTCCAGTACTGAATATTGGAATGCAATCAATAGAGTCCTTGGTTACTTAAAAAGCAATCAAATACTTATGACTATTTTATTTAGAATTTCCTGCCGTATTGGAAAGATATACCGATGCGAACTGGATATAGAGTGCAGGGGACAACAAGTCTACTACATGGTGGGTATTCACCCTATAAGGTGCAGCTATATCTTTGTGATCTAAGAAACAGACATGCATAACGCGTTCGACTATAGAGTGAATTTATAGCCCTGACTACAACAAACAAAGAGGTTGAGTGGCTAAGGGATCTTCTATTAGAAATCCCTTTTTGTGTAAAGCGTATATCAGCTGTGTCACTACATTATAATAGTGAAGCTACATTAGCTAGATCCTATAGCAGTACATATAATGATAAGTCTAAACATATAAGTCTTCGACATGATTATGTCAGACAGTTGATTAGAGATGGAATCATTGTTATTTCCTATGTGAAATCAAGTAATAACCTAGTAGACCCTTTTACTAAACCTCTACCAAGAGATGTAATAAAGGCTACATATAAAGGGATGAGGTTGAAACTCTTCAACCAAAGTTCCACTAGTAATGATAACCCAAAAGTCAAAAAATCTCTAATTTCAGGTTTAATGGGTAAAAATAAGTCACTAATGTGTGAAAAGTTTTTAGTACTAAATTATATCAGACCTCATCCATAATAGATAAGTGATGAGCGTTACGAAAGAGGGTTAAGTCTTATAACTTTTAATCAAATTCATTCTAAATGACAAGTGTTTTATAGTAACGAAAACACTGGAAGGATTTTACCTATATGAACGTAAAGATGGTGTCATCTCTCATGAGAGTTGGAGTTTTCTCTCGGGATCGTTCACTAAATATGATAAGCACGTGACCATTAATTTTGTTGATCAAGATTTTGAGAACTCTACTTAACACGTAACGAATATGTATGTGGTTTCTCCAGTTTTGTAATCTAGGAATAAATGGTTTAATGCTACAGCTACCAGTCATTTCGATAGAGTTTTGAAATACTTACAATAAGAGAAGATTAAAGAAGATTAAAATCGAAAGATATCTTTCTCTATATATATAAGTTAATTATTTTGGCAGAAATATTTTTTCCGAGAAAAAATATATCTTAAAATCAATGGGGGATTGTTATAAAATATTAATTTTAAATATATTTAAATTATATATATAATATTAAAATAGTTTGCAAAAACCTTTTTTAATGTTTTGGGAATAGTCCTACATTGGAAAATAAGAAGAAGTTTTTTTAGTATAAATGAGAATGGAGTATAGTTTTGTTTACCCACCTAGTCCGAGGAGCATCAAGTGGCATGCTCTAGTGCACGCGCGCACTCGCGCTGGCACTCAGGCTCGAGCATGTGCTCGGTCTCGGTCACAATCTCAATCACGGTCACATGCATGGGCTTGATGCGAGGGCGTGGGCACGTGAGACAGTGTGACTATAGAGGCGTTAATGGCGCACTTTGCACTTTACACTTTACACATCTGCATCATGTTGCTCCTTCATGACCTTACGCGAACCGGAGCAAGTCGTGGTGCGACTAAATGGCCAAGGCGGATGACTGGTTGGAAGAATGACTAGAGGACTGAGAGAGGTCTCTCAGTATATATAGAGGCCGGAAAAAAAGTTGTTGCATAGAGGTGTAACTGCTCATGCACTTGATTGCTGACCATGTAGAAACTGCTGCTTGTGGCTAGCCCAACAGATAGAAACGGCTACCTAGTGTCTCACAACGATCACAAACAGCTGCATGCAGTAGCCATTACACTACATGCACAACAGCTAAAAACTGTCAATAACGACTAGTTTCTCAACAATTAGAAAATGGTTAAATGGGATTTGTCCTTGGACCATAACCCCCCAGCCACCATAGCCTATATAAAGAGAGCCTAAATAGGTTTCCAAACCATCTCAACTCACTCCAGTATAACCATACGAACCATAGCCTCTCTATTCCATTAGACCAGTGACTCCAGCAATACAATAAGGTTCATTTGAACCATTGCCTGAAAATCAGACCAACAGTATGATCTAAGAATGGTTCATCTGAACAAGTAGCTAAAGAACAGACCAGTGCAGTGGTCTAACTCCAAATCTTCCTCTCTTTTCTCTGGGATTTTACTTTTTATTTATGCCAGATTGTGTAACAGAGTTCCATTGGTAGGCATTTGTGTTTGCTGAACATAAACCCACACTAGGCTCGCCATATCCTAGAAGCATTTTGCCTGTTACCTTTTAGCATACTCAATTTACTTAAGTAGGGGCAAATAACGCTTTAATGATAGTGTCCTAAACATGCTTTAACTTGTCCTTATAACATATCATTTTTTATTCTTCAGTTTTCATAATTTTACAAAAAAAATATTTTGTCCGTAAATTTCTCAACAATTATTTTTTGTATTTTTAAGGCAATGAGTTAGAAAAATGGATGGACGGTGTGGATATATAACACATAAATAAAGGTGGCCCCCACCATCCAGATCTAACAGAATTCTGTCAGGCCCGGACTTGAGTGAATCCGTGCCCGCTCCTGTTGGCTCTGCATAAAGAGGAAGCGGATTGGCTGGTGTACCTGACACTAGCTATATAGCTGATGTATTGACATTAACAAGTTCTATGGGTCTGATTATAAGGTATGTGTTACATCCAAACCATCCATCCATTTGGCGAGCTCGTCTTAAGTCTTGAGACGAAAAATATGACAGGTCTAACTATCAAGTGCACCACACTGCAAAAACCAGTGAAGGATTGAGTGTCTAGTACCATTGAAACCCTTTTCGAGGTCACAGAAGTTTTATATCAATATGAAAAAAAAAAAATTCCTCTTCATTCATGTCTTTGTGACCTTATGAACAGATTGGATGATAAATAAATGTTATGGTGGGCCTTATGAATTTTTTAACAGTGAAAATCATTATCTTTGCTGCTATTTTTTGGTGTGGTCCAGGTGATCTTTGGATATGATTCAATTTTTGGATAATGCTCTAAAATGATCTCTAAAAATAGATGAACGGTGTAGATATAATAAATACATCACTGTGGGGCCATGTAACTGTGATCTCCTTTGAACGGTTCGTACAACTCGGATATCGAGAAGCGTCAGTGCTCGTCTTCGCCCAACACGTACCTACGGCAGCTATATAGCTGGTGTGTGGTACACCAGCCAAACCGCTTCCGCATAACGATTGGTCGAGATCTCATACACATGTGCCACGTGGGCGGCAATGCAGCATCCCCTCATCATGCATCGTAATCAAATAGCTAGTGTTGGGGTACGGCGCGCGTACGATTGACCGGTCGAAATGGTCGGGGTAGCTGCATCTTTGGTTCGGTGGACATGGTCGTGGAAGTAGACTTCCGTCGGATTTTTTTATAAGAAAATTTCACCTGAATTTCCCACGTAATCATTTTCTTTACTCTTTAGGCTGCCTTAGACTTAGGTGTGTCCGGTCCACAGAAATCTTTGATACTCTGACGTTGGCAGAGTATGATGGTTGTTTCGCGGAAGCTTAGAAATTACATAACGATTACATACGTGGCATGCAAATAATTCAAATTAAAGTGTCTAGGTTATGGCTCCCCGTTTAAGATGTATCATGTTCCAACAACTGTACTTATCTGATTGTCCAGATTAGGGTACTGTTCCAAGATTTGTTATCTTTGGGTCTGAGATATATTAGAGGCACTACTCAAGTATGGTCATCCAGATCAACGGTCTGGATCTCCAAGCATGGGTTCAATATATGCATGTAATTCCGCATCATGTCACCATTCACGTTCAGATGCATCGGTACCCTGTAATTTCCCCCGTATGTTACACGTGGGAATGGATCTGTCCGGCCTTGGATTGCGTGAATACAGCACTCAGGTCCGTCGTGTCTTGGCGTGGCAAAGCTATGCGGGCTCCCCCATGATGTATTCGTCTACAATGGGAACGGATTGGCTACTCCCCCTGCCACGAGCCCCGTGGCTGTGGTCGGTGCTTTGTGGGCCCCACCATGATGTATGTTATTCATCCATTCCATTCATCCATTTTTAAAGATCATTTTAGGGTTCTGCATAAAAATTTATAGAATAAAAATCTCAGGTGGACCACACCACGGGAAAATAATAGTGATTGGATATCCACAATTAAAATCCTCCTAAGGACCACTGTACTGTTTATTTGACATCCAATCTGTCGATTAGGTCATAAAGACCCAGATGAAGGGAAAAAAACAAAGATAAGCTTTGTGGTGGTCGGTGCTTTGTGGCCCCCAAAAAGTTTTTAATGGTTGAAGTTCATTCAACACGGTTTCCTGTAATGTGGTCTACTTGAGATTGATATATACCTCATTTTTGGTCTCATACTGTAAAATGATATAGGAATATAGATGGACGGCATGAATGAAACACATTCATCATGGTGGGGCTCACGGATCACCGACCATCAGCCATTGGCTGATGGCAGGGGGAGTAGCAAATCGGCTTTCCGTCTACAACACAGCACTTAAATCCGTAGTGTGTTGGCGTGGAAAAGCTTCGTGGGCTCCACCATGGTTTATGTATTATATCCATGCCATCCATTCATGTTTTCAGATCATTTCACGGCATGAGGCCAAAAATAAGGAAGCACCAAAACTCAAGTGTATCACACTACAAGAAAGAGGTGGTTTTAACGCCTACTATTGAAAGCTTCTTCGGGCCAATAAATTTTGGATCAAGCTTATAGTGGGTTATCCCTTCATTCAGGTCTTTATGACCTTACGAAGGTTTCAACGGCAGGCATCACTGTCCCGTTTCTTTCTGTGGTGTGGTCCAATTGAGCTTTGCATCTGATTAATTTTTGGGCTCAAGCCCTAAATTGTTCTGGTAAAATGGATGGACGGTGTGGATGTAACACATACATCATGGTGGGAGGCCCACAGAGCTTTACCACGACCAGACAATAACTGCGCAATCCGAGTCAGGTTCGGATGGGATTCGGCAAAAAAAGACCCTGATCCGTTTACTAAATCCTAATAAGTCCAGCTCAAACCTAACCGCTGACCGCCGACCGTTACTCTGCTGAGCTTGATCAACGCCAAGCCCATATTCTACGGCGTCCACCGTTTTTGACTGTAGGCCTGACCGACTTCCCGTTTGGCTTTACCCAGAACCGCTAGAAGCCACTTTAACAGTACACATGACGCACACGTGTGAGATCTGGATTGTTCACCCGGTGGACCCATGCTGGCAATGGATAATCGCTAACAACGTGTTGAATTTGGACCATTGGACACATTTGTTTCCAACCGTCCATTCACATGCCGTGGGTTGGAAGATCAAGACCTGGTGCAATTTTCTATCTAGGTCGATGTACAGTGGTATCAAGTCACTGAACTGCTCGGATCTTGGTCTTTAATCTATTATCTCATCGTGATTGTGTGATTGGTGTACTTCAAATATACGCTTAGAAGCAGGATTGGCCCACATTCAGTAGGGAAAAGGTCCAATCGATGAGTTTTTTCAACTGTCGCACATCTACCACAGGATCCACTATATGGATGGTCTGGATCCACTGGGAATGCAGCTGTCATGAACATCTTCCTGAATGTAGATTGCCATTAACGTTGCTGGAATTAGAGGTGTATACTAGTTGAGCCGAGACGAACTTTGCCCAGCTCGTGCTCGACTCAGACAACTTGAGTCTCGGCTCATGATCGGCTCGGCTCGACTCAGCCTTCGAGCTTGAAATAGCAGCTCGTGCTCGGTTTGGTCAGTAGCTCGGTCTACTTTGAGTTGAGTTTTCGAGTCTTAGATGTGTTCCGCTACTCAAATGGACGCTACTCACCAGAAAAAATGAAGAAGGTGGAGGAAAGGACTCACTTTGAAAGAGGAGATCGTCCGAACAGACGTTGGAAGAACGAATTTCGCTGGGCGATGGAGAACGGCGAGTATTGGGCGAACGAACAACCAATTTGGGCGAAAGGGAGGGAGAAATGAGTTAGGGTCAGCGATTTGGGCAGAAGGGAGGGAGAAACAGGTTAGGGTTACTGGGTTAGGCAAAATGGGTAGGGTCGGGCGAACGAGGGTTTTTTAAAAACCCTTGTATATTCACTTAAAACTCAATCTAAGTCAATTTTGAGCTGAGTCGAGTCAAGTCGAGCTCATACCGAGTCAAGCTAGGTCCAGATTGGACTCGACTCGAAATGTTCTGAGCTCCCAAAAAATAGCTTTACTCAGTTCGAACAGAGTTTCGATCTGAGTCAAGTTAAGCTTTTTCGAGTCAAGTCAAGCGAGTTACCGAGCTAACTCTGCTCATGTACAGCTCTAGCTGGAATCTACTTGGCAAGCATTAAGTCCGAACGCAGATTAGATACTGACAGGTTGAGTAGCTAGACTCGCTACTAAAGTGACATCACCAAGTTCCGTGGGGGCCACCATGATGTATGTGTTGTATCTACACTATCCATCCATTTGAAGAGATCATTTTAAGTCATGAGACAGAATGAATCAATCCAAATTTGCAGTGGACCCCACCACAGAAAACAATGGAGAGAGAGACGCCCACCGTTGAAACCTTCCTAAGGTCCACTATGATGTTTGTCTGAGATCCAATCTGTTTATAAGTTAAGATAGACATGAAAGAAGGGAAAAAACAAATTTCAGCTTGATTGAAAACTTTTGTGCCCCTTAGAAATTTTTAATGGTGGGCATCACTCTATCCACTATTTTCCATGGTGGGGTCCACTCGATCTTTGTATTTGAACTAGTCTTTGTCTCATGCCCTAAAACGATATTTCCAAATGGATGGATGGTGTGGATACAACACATACATTATGGTGGGCCCCACAGAACTTGGTGACATCACTTCAATAGCTAGTATGGCTACTTAACCTGTTAGTATCTGCGTCCTTTGAGTCCTAACCAAATGGATGCAGATTAGCTACTCACAGGTTAAATAGGGAGACTTACTATACCGAAGTGATGTCACCTAGTTTTGTGGGTCCCACCATGATGTATGTGTTGTATCGATGTTGTCCATCCATTTAGAGAGATCATTTTAAGGCAAGAGGAAAATAATGAGGCAGATCCAAATTGGAGCCGACCCCACCCAAGAAAACAGTGGGGAGAGTCACTCCCACCGTTCAAACCTTCTTAAGGTCCACCATAATGTTTATCTGAGATCAAACTTGTTCATAAGTTAACATAGACATTAAAGAATGGAAAACACAAATATCGGCTTAATGGAAAACTTTTGTGGCCCTTGGAAGTTTTTAATGGTGGGCATCACTCTCTCCACTATTTTCTGTGGTGGGGTCCACTCTAGATTTTGATCTGACTAATTATTTGGCTCATGCCCTAACATAATCTCTCCAAACGGATGGATGGTGTGGATACAACACATACATTGTAATGCCCCAAAAATCGAGGGTCGAGCAGAAGCTCAACTCCTAAGTTTCAACGCATCGCTTATCCAGCATAGATAATGATGATTAAATGTTGTTCATACTAGCACATTAAACATGAATGGGATTACACTAAATCAGCATATCATACTCCAGAGACGATTAAATTAAGCAAGCGAAAGACTTTGATAGATACATAAAGTATATAAGTGGTTATAAACCCCCGGAGTATGATCATATCACCAGGCTGAATATATACATGTTTGTTCCAAAATATACAAAATGACAAATTAAAATGTCTAACTTATTCGTATCCCTGTAATCCCGACGATCAATACATGGTCTACATAGACCCGCCTGATGGCTGCATATAGGAGAACTTCTCATCATCGTAGAAGTCAGACTCCACTTCGTAAGCATCGACATCATCTGCAGCTAAAACAGAGTCTGGTTGGTGTTTTAAAATACCATCCCAGAGTGGGAGTGAGTAATCAACTCAGTGGAGCTATAAGGCAAATGTTAACATGTTATCAATTCAATCAAACAGTAATGATAAAGCAGTACAACACTCATGTCCTAAATACTCTTGTTAATGTAGGAATGATATGTTATAATGATGCATGCCCTCGCCTGCACTCCCTCAGCGACACCATCTCATGGTCGCACATGCTACTCCTACTATGCTCTTCCTCAACAAAGGCACATGCAATGAGGTGTATGGTCGTGTCAACCAAGTTCTTAATTAGGCTTATTTATACAATAGATTCGGGAAGCTAAAGTACCTCCCTTTATATCACTTACCCAAACGATGATCCATCTAGGATTTTCAATCTTAGTTAATCACATATGATAAGCAAGTTATAGGGCAATATCACCCCTGATTTGAAAAGCAATGGATAGGCAAGCTCAGGTCATTATAGGAGGCTCGTCAACTCAACGTAAGCCTATTTTATACTCGAGGTCACTACGGGAAGGAACGTTACCATAGTGTAGGCCGACAGCTCGAATACAGTGTCTCATACCACCGTATTTGTCTCACAAGTTTGGGTTACTCACTAGATACTACAGGGAGGCTCGTCACCCTAGCGTAGGCCGACAGCTTGACCACGGTGTCCCATGCTACCGTATTTGGCTCGTCAACTCAATGTAGGCCTAGTTTATACTCGAGGTTACTACGAGAAGGCTCGTCACCTTAGCGTAGGCCGACAGCTCAAATACAGTGTCTCATACCACCGTATTCGGCTCACGAGTTTGGGTTGCTCACTGGATACTACGGGGAGGCTCGCCACCCCAGCGTAGGCCGACAACTCAACTACGGTGTCCCATACCACCATGTCCGGCTCATGAGTCTTAGCGGATGTGGTACCAAGGTTAAAACGGGCTTTACATTGGCAAATGATACCTTAGATTCAAGTACTAGTATCCATACATGGTAAATACAAAATAGGCCCATCGGGTTACTTGACAAGTTCGACTAGTATGAGCACACGCTAAATTAATCGACATGAAGTGCATACACACCTTGTGGCCTAACCACTGTCGATAATTACTGTACAACTCGGATTCACCGAATGTATCCGTTGTGACAAGTCTAGTTCGACCACTCGGTTGGAAACGGTTACTGATTGCTCGGACTACGTATTAGTCTCAATCATACTCAAATACAATAGGCATTCATATGTGATAGTCAAAACATCATTTAACAACCAATTCAAATACAATTCTCATTCGAGCATTTTAACAACCATATTGCACATGTTATCATACATAGGCATTTCATCCATAAATTACATAATAGCAAGTTAGGTTACATAAAGGAAACTATAACTATACATAAGTTAATTTAGAATCATATCTCAATGTCCTTATTAAATAGATTTCAACAAGCATTTTCTCATTTCGACATTTTTTCAAACACTTAGACTACACATTTTAACATACATGTAATTAATTAGTTATAACCCATATTATGGTAAATCCTTTCACAAAGAAGTTGTCATACGTACAACAAACATGAATACTAGATTAATATCATGGCAAACATAAATCCTAAAACATTTCAACAAACACATAGAATGCATTTAGTATACACCCTAGTTACACATACATGTTATATTCAAAAATGTCGTAATTAAGATCATGTGGTAGCAATTAAGTCAGACATAAATCATTGCTGACATTGAAAGCCTTAAAAACCATAACCTAAGCGTTTATAGTCCGCACCTTTCGTCGGTACACTCGTTACAAACACGGTTCGTACACCACGTCTTCGTCTACGATACAATGGCTACCTAAATATTGAAATAGGTTAGCTATTTCACCGGTTTCTTTATTTGTATTCCTAAAACAAATTAGGGTTAGGATTTCTTACCTAAATCAGAATCAAAATCTCTGGTGTAGCAGAACGGGAGAGATGATTCAGCCCGTGGAATAGTGGGAGTGAATCCCAACAACAATCTCTCTCTCTCTCTCTCTCTCTCTCTCTCTCTCTCTCTCTCTCTCTCTCTCTCTCTTCTCCTCACTCTTTTCTTCTCTTTTCTCTCTTTTCTCTACTAGGGTTAGAGAAAATCGTATGGAATGAGAGAGGGGTGGGTTTAGGGCATTATATACGCCCGAATTGATGTCAATGGCCCCAGGACCATGGTATACTTAGGTTATAGTCAAAGGGTGGCTATTTCAGACCAACGGAGCTCATTTAGAGGTCCATTGCTCGCATACGGTCTAGAGAAAGTTCTCTAGCAATAGATCTACGCCAGGTTAAGGTTTTGGTCTGATCGGATTAGTGGATCGATCGTGGGGGACCTGTTTCAGTTCAACTGTCATCGTCACTTGATCAGGGCCACAAGTATACCAATGGGTGCAGGAAAATTTCTCTGATCTAAGGGTGTAGTTGGGTCAGAATCTGACGGTTTAAAATTTTAAATTTAGCCTGCAAGCGAACGGCCCAATTTACTTAAGTTTGAGTTCATTTTCTAAAGATATTCGTATTTCTCACAATCTTTGCTCCAGGCTCAAGTTGTGTGTTTTTGGATACTATTTGGATTCGATTCTCACGGTGCTTATCAAGCCCAGTAAGGTGATCATAATCTTATAGTTTCGTAGTCATCGGACTTTCGACGCACGGTCTAAGTCTGATACGAAGTTTCAATGTGCTCCCGAGAGCAACTAAGTTTTGAGGTTGATCCTAGGTTTCTAGGTAATGTTGGGTTAATGATTCTAATGGTCTTGGGTCTTGCAGTTCGTATAGAAAGTGGTTCAAACTAATTCTCTGATTTATTTAGTTTAATTCTTAATTAATTTTTGCCTAATTTCTACAGAATTCGATCCTTAGCGATTTCTGCCTGAGGTGATACTCGGATCTTTGTACGGATTTTTTCGAGACATTACATACATCATGGTGGGAGCCACAGAACTAGGTGACGTCACTTCAATGGCGAATCTCACTACTCAACCTGTCAGTAGCTAATCCTCGTCTTTACCAAATGGCCCTGGGCTCAACACAACAGCTCACAAGGGCATTTTCATCATTTTAACAATCCTCCACATCAGCAATTGTACACGAAAATTTTGAATATTAAACACATCCAATGGCTGATAATCGTTTAGAAGAGGGAAAGATGAAGTGCCCGATTTCTAGGAAAGTCCCGTGATAACTCAATCATGGCGGCCTGAAGAGCTATCTCCTCCTATTTAAATGCCTCCCTCTCAATTCATGCAACTTCATCACAATCTCCTCTTCCTAACACTTTCCCTTGGGAGAAAAGAAAAAGGAAAGGAAGAGAGTTCCAAGAAGAAGAAGAAAAAAAAAACCTTCATTTTCTTGGTTCTTCTATCCATACATGTTGAGATTTCGGATTTCTTGCATTGAGACTTGATAATCTTCTTTGTTTTGGTGGGTTTTGTTTGTGAGGGAGAACCCATTTGGGCTTTTGCTTTTCTGAAGCACTAGATGTTGAGTTTAACTCGAGAGCCTTTCCTCTTGGAGAGATCCAATGGATAACACCAATATGTACAGAGTCACAAGTTTGCGGTGGAGTCGGAATGGATCTAGACTGTGGAGGAACACCAGTGCAGAAGTCTTTTCGCAATCATCTCGTGATGAGGACGATGAAGAAGCTCTCAAATGGGCTGCCTTATAGAAACTGCCAACATATGATTGAATCAGAAAAGGGATACTAACTGGAATCACAGGGGAGCACAAGGAAATCGATATTGAACAGCTTGGGTTTCAAGAGAAGAAGAATCTGCTGGAGAGGTTGATTCGAGTTGCAGAGGAGGACAATGAGAAGTTACTGTTGAAGCTCAGGAACCGAATGGAACGAAACATTCTCATTGTTCTGTTTTTCTTGTTTTCCTTCCTTCACTCAATTGTGCTGGTTTCAGTTTGTTTGTTTGTTTGTTTGGGTTTTTTTTTTTTTTTTTTTTTTTTTTTTTTTTTTTTTTTTTTTTTTTTTTTATAGCATTTCATTGATAGGTCTTTTCTTATTTGATTTTTTTTAGAGTTGGGATTGAGAGTCCCACAATTGAAGTTTGATTCGAGAATTTGAATATAAAAGTAAATGCTTATATTGGGAATAGGGGTATACCAACACTCCTCAACTTCACAGTTAATATTGTTGAGGTAATTCAAGCACATTTGGGTGTTTATAATCCTTTTTTTTTCTTTTTCAATCATAATTCATACCAATCTTTTAATTTCTCTTTCATTCTTACAGGGCTTTTTGAACGATCTCCACATTCTTCCAAGTCGAAAGAGACCTGTATCAATACTCCATGATGTTAACGGAATCATTAAGCCTTGCAGGTAAGAGAAGGGCTTTGATTGATTCGCGAATTGGATTTTACTTGGTTTGTGATTCCATTTCATCATATAGATTCTTGGATCAATGGAAGTTTAATTTCTTTGTAATTATTACATATTATTTTTTCTTTTTTAGGATGACTTTGCTTTTAGGCCTACCAGGCTCTAGGAAGACCCCTTTGCTATTAGCTTTGGCTGGGAAGCTTGATTCGAATCTAAAGATTAAGATCTTATTTTTAATTCACTTTGGATTGATTTTATCGAAAGATAGAGGTGAAGATGGGTTTCTTGGAAAGAATAGGTTTTAGGGAAAGTAAATTACAATTGCCACGGATTAGACGAATTCGTCCCTCAAAGGACTTCTACTAATATCAGTCAGCATGATCTCCGTATAGGGGAAATGACGGTGAGAGAAACATTGGCTTTCTTGGCCAGATGTTAAGGAGTCGGAACCCGCTATGGTAAGTAACAGTGAATGGTTTTAAATAGCAAAATTGAATGGAGGTCATTTGAATAAGTTTGAATGTTTAGCATTTTTTTTCTCTTGTAATTTGTATAAATGCTGACGGAGTTGTCGAGAAGAGAGAAAACAGAAAACATCAAGCCAAATCCCGACATAGATATGTACATGAAGGTGATGAAGAAGATTTCTTTTTTCCAATTGAAGTTCTCTGTAATTACCATAATGAATTTAGCCAAAATTGTGAATTTACGACGGACTTAGTCCGTCAGAAAATCGCTTGGTTTAACACCACATTTAATCCTTCGCTAACAAAACAGGTCCATGCCAAACCCGTCTCTCAAAAATCCGGTCCAAATGTCATGGAATTTTGCAACGGACCAAAATCTGTTGCTAAAATCTGATTTACGATGGATTTTGGTCCGTCGTAAAATGACGACGACTAAATTCGTCACAAATTTTTATTTTGCGACGGAATATGATCAGTCGCAAATTCACGTTTTTTAGTTGCTTTTGCGACGGATTGTGGTCCGTCGTAAAAGGACTTTTGCCCTAAACATTTATTTTTTTCATTTTTTTTACAATATGGTTGAAAATTATGTTTTTTCTAGTCTAGGAATTGTTCTTTAATAAAATTTCAGTGGCTTAATTGTACAGATTTGTATCTAATATTATTTTTTAACAATTGATTGAATGCAATATATATATATATATATATATATATATATATATATATATATATATATATATATATATAGTTTTTATATCAAATGAGTGGAAATTATTATTTTAAAAAAATTTAACAATGTTTGAGAAAAAAATGATATTTTGAAAAAATAGAAATCTATTTTGTGGCAAAAAAAAAAAGAATATTGAATAAAGTTGATAATTTTGAAAAAAGAATTTGATTTAAAGAAAAACATAATATCCTGAAAAAGAAAATTAAAAAGATTTTAAAAATGTGAAAATGCTAACAATGTTGAAAAATGAAAATATTTTGAAAAAGAAAAAAAGAGTTTGTATTTTGAAAAATAAAATAAAATTGAGTAGTTCGATAAAAATTAACAAATTCAAAAAAAAAATGCTTTTAAAGAAAATGGAGAAGTTAGAAAGAATTGAAAATTTTTAAATTAAACGATACTAAAGAATCGATACTTTAACAAAAAACAAACATTTTGAAACGAACAATAAAGAAGTTGAAAAAATTTGTGATTTTAAAAAATACTTAAAAATGTTAAAAATTTGAAATTAAAAGAAAAAGTTATTTATAAAAACATTGAGATTTTGAAAAAAAATATCATTTTAAAAAAGAAAATTGAAAAGTTGAAAACAAAATGATGTTTTTGTAGAAAAAATCGGCATTTTGGAATTTTTGAGAAAAAAAATTAAAATTTGAGAAAATTTTTGAGATTTTGAAAATAAAAATTCAGAATTTATATATATATATATATATATTTGAAATATTTTATAAAAAAGTGATATTTTGTTATAAGTTTTCAAAGAAAAATTAAGCATAAAAAATATACATTTTGAAAAAAATATTATTTTTAAATGAAAATTGAAATTTATTTGTGAAGAAAATATGTAACCTAATCGGGGCCGAGTAACTAGTCAAATTAAGGGTATTGATTAGTAAAATAGAGTGAATGGACCAAACATATAAAATGGGTCAAATATTCTAGTCAAAATTGTAACCCAACTTATTGATCTTACAATAACTTAAGAATTGATATTAATAAGTTTTGTGGGCCCCATCATGATGTGTGTTGAACATCAACACCGTGCATTTGATGTCCCCTTTAGGTTATGAGATATCTCAAAAATCATCCCTATATGAAACTAAGGTAGGTCATACCATCTAAAACCATGTGAAGATATTTTAAAAAATATAAAAGCACTTGGTGGGGCCCACATGAGTTTTTGGATGCAGTTGAAACTTGGTCTGACCCCTCATCCAAGTGGGACACACATAGTGAGTGGGTTGGATATGTAAATCATATTTAGGCAAGTCCAATATATGATTATGAATGTTTTAAGGAAACCTCTCTTCACTCCATTTAAGTGAGTTACTAATTATCCTTAGTATACTGAGTAAATTTTATGGGGTTCACTATTATTTATTTATTTTATCCACTCCGTTCATCTATGTTAACAGATAATTTGAGGTCTAAAGAACAAAAGGGAAGAATATCCAAAGCTCAAGTGGACCATACCATAGGAAATAGTGTGATTGAACTTCTACCATTGAAAAATTCTTGGAGGCCATAGAAGTTTTGGATCAAGATGATGTTTGTGTTTTCTCTTCATTTATTTCTTTTTTATTTTATGAACAAGTTGAATGACAAATAAACATTATTGTAGGCCCAAGGAAGGTATCAATGGTGGAAATCATTATTCCACGTTGTTTTGCGTGACATGGTACACTTGAGTTTTGGATTTACCCAAAAAAAACACTTGGTGGGGCCCACATGAGTTTTGGATGTAGACAAAACTTAGTTTGACTCCTCATCTAAGTGGTACACACATAATGAATTGGTTGGATCTGTGAATCACATCTAGGTAGGCCCAATATATGATTATGAAAGTTTTAATAGAAGGGTAACCCCTCTCAACTATAGTATGTGGTGTGGCCCACCCAAGTCTTGGATTGAGTTTATTTTTAAGCCCATTGCCCACCATGGAATGGTAAATCTAATTGGTGGGGCAGATCCAAAGTTCAAATGGACCCCACCATAGAAAAGAGTGAGATAGTAATCGAAAACTTCCATGGCCCAAAGAAGTTTTTAATGGTAGGTGTACAATCCTCACTGTTTTTTATGGTGGGGTCCACTCAAACTTTAGATCAGCCTCATATTTTGGTTCATACTCTAAAATTTTGTGGTAAAATAGATGGATGAAGTGGATAAACCCCAAGCATACACGGTGGACCTATAAAGTTTATTCATACGCTATGCATAAGAGGCTGGCTACGTATGCCAGATGCTCAGCAAGATTGCTTAGTAACTCACTATGCTTGTGGTACTGAGTAAACTCTGTAAGGTCCACCATGATTTATGTATTCTATCCCCTGCGTCCATCCATTTTAACAGATAATTTTATTACTTGAGCTCAAAAATGAAATATATTCAATGTTCAAATGGACCACACTATAGGTAACACTTGATTTAAACGTTTACTATTGAAAATTTCCTGGGGGCCACAGAGTTTTGGATCAAGCTTACTTTTGTGTTTTCCCTTCATCCATGAACAGGTTGGATGACAAATAAACATCACTGTGGGGCCTAGCTAGCAAGGTTTCAACGGTAGAAGTCATTATCCCCACTGTTTCCTGTGGTATGATCCACTTGATCATTTGATATGCTTCAATTTTGGGCTCAATCCTTTAAATTAGATGAAAAAAATAGATGGATGGCATGGTAGACCACATACATTCAAAGTCGGCCAACTGAGTTTACTCAGTACGATAAGAGCGTACTGAGTAACTCAGTATGCAATCCGATTTCCGGACGCGGATTTCTGGGAAGCCTTCATGCAATGGAATGCTAGGTGGTCCAATGTGATGTTTGTGAGATATCCACACCGTCCATCCGTTTTGAAAGCTAATTTTAGGTCATTGGACAAAAAATGAGATGGATTCAAAATTTAATTCGACCATACGAGGGGGAAAACCGTGGAAAGAGTTTCTTATCGTTGAAATCTTCCTAGGCTCCACCTTGATGTTTATATGCCATCCAAACCGTTTATAAGGTCATTCTCCCTGGGATGAAGTGAAAACACTAAGAACCTTGCCCGATACGAAACATTGTGGCCATACGAATGTTTTAAACGTTGGTCACTGAATCCCCACTTTTTCATCCTGTGCGGCCCCCGTGAGTTTTAGATCCACCTAAGTTTTGGTCGCATCTCTTAGAATTATCTCTTGAAACGGACGAACGGTGTGGCTTTCTCATAAACATCACGGTGGGCCCCACTTAGCATACCAGCGCATGAACTTCCTTCCGCAGGAAATATTCTTCGGCCTCTCTCTCTCGTACCCGCACCAGATCCATCTCTGGGCCCTCTCCAAAACGCTCTCTACCCTTTCCTCTCCCCTCCTCTCTGGATCTCTCCCTCCTCTCTCTCTCGCTCTCTCCTCCCGCTCTCCCTGTCTCTTTCTCTCTCTCCACCCACCCTCTTGTTGCCGAAGCCCTACCCACGCACGCCTTCTCCCTCTCTGAAGCTCGGTTGAGGTATTTCTCTCTCTCTCTCTCTCTCTCTCTCTCTCTCTCTCTCTCTCTCTCAATCTCTCTCAATCTCAATGAAGATTTAGGGATTTGGGGATCTTAGGGTGGATTGTCCAAAATAGGAATTTGGGGATTGTAGGGTGGATTTGTTAATGCATATGGTAGGTTCATATAATTCCTGGCAGAGGATCATATAATTCCTGTTTACATTAGATATGTTGGAGTCCTTGAGGAATTCTATTATGGTGAGTGAATGATTGAAGCAATATGCAGTTCCCTCATCACTGTACACATGAAAAACATGTATGGTGATTAGGACTGTCTGGCGGGAGTGGGTTAGCAGAGTTGATGTGTAGGTGTGGATTAGCAGAGTTTGAAAGAGTATATAGATCTGAAGCTCCACTGTTTTAGCAAGAGAAAACTCAAAAATAATGGTATGGATCAATTGCAAAGGTACAACTCAAATAAATAGCTCTACTGGGCCCTGATGTTGTTTGTGCAGGCCATTCACTTCGTCCATGTGTTAGCTCATGTTAGGACTAAAGCTCAAAAATTAAGATGCTTCAAAAGCTCAAGTGGGCCATCCCATAGAAATGATGAGGATAGGCTCATCTCTCCATTAAATTTTCCTTGGGCCATTATGATATTTATATGCCATCTGATGCTTTCATAAGCTGTGGTATGGTGGGCCTGATTTTTTTTTGGTGGTCCAAAACCACGGTAGCCTCAAGGTGTCAGTGACACCCCCCTCCTAACTTTTAGCTGTGGCATGGCCCACTTTAGCTTTGAAAACAGAGATGGTCCTTAGAACATGCTCATTTTTTTTCTTCATGTATGAGTGCACAATATAGATAAACTGAAATCTTATATGGATGTTTGTGAACATAGCCATTTTTCTTCATGTATGAGTGCAGGAGAGTTCAGCTAATATGCGGACTTATTTATTTTTGCAGGAATTGGTAGAAGGCTTCGACTAGGTGACTTCTAGATGTTGTATCCAATACTTGAGTAGTTAGAATTGACCTAAGATAAGTTTTGTTGTTTTTCTTGTTGTTGATGAATGGATTTACTACTGTGGATGCAGCATGCGCTAGAGACTGTCTATTTATCCATTTTGTTAGTAAATCCTTTTTGGTGATCTCTGAGTACATGCCCAACAATAGCTTAGATAAACACTTGTCTTAAAGAGATTTTGAAATCTTTCACTGTTAACGAGGCATGTGAGGGCTTTGAGACTGTTGAGTCTCTCAAACAACAGTATGCTTTTATTCCAAAAAATGTGAAGGATGTTTATCTTGTTCACATTCTATCAAAAATTGAGGATGAGGGTATTCGCTCTGCCATTGTATTTGTAGCTACTTGCAGGTATTTATATGTTTGCTTTGATGAAATCATGTGGTTTTATTTTTAAATCTTTGCCACATGCAGAATTATTTTATATGATGCTGTGTGGGGAGCATGTCTTTGTTCGGTTAGAACCATGCAATGCTTAATGCAATCTCAGGAACTGATTTGGAAACATCTCCATTACCTTTTGAAACTTGTGAGAACCACATGCCTTCAACGAAACAAAATAAATCTCGTCATGTGTGGGCACAAGGTGTACCTTAAAAGGTTCCTTTCATACATGTAGAGGAAAGAATAAAAATAAAAAGGTGATACTCCGAGCATGGGGTGACGAGGGTACTTTGATGGAAATGATCCTTTAGAATCATATGCAATCTATGGTGGCCCAATTGATAAATGGCTCAAATTGTTGATGAGGGACCTCTTGGAGGAGTTAGGAGCTCTATCGGCTGAGGATAGGGATAAAAGGGTGGCCCTCTAGCTATGGAGGATCTCCTTTGGACGTGGCATGTGGGCAGATTTGGGGAAGATGGGAAAACTGTTTGGAGACTTCTCCTTTTGGCCATTTTTGGGCTATTTGGAGGGAGAGGAGCAGGTGTTGCTTCAGAAATGGAGTGCAGTTGGACAACGAAGTGATATGTACAATTAAAGGTCATGTAAAGGGCTGAGCTTATGTAAATGCAGTTAAAGCTGCTTCTGTTTACTCTTTCTTGGGATCTTAGTACTGTTTTGTATTATTTTCCCGCCTTTCGGCAGGCCTTCTAATAAATTTCAGTTCTCTCTCTCAAAAAAATAAACAAATTTTCATCATTCTTCCTTGGAACATCTCCTCCATTCACTTCCAGATCAGAATCTTTCACAAGATTGATCATGTTAGACTTAGCTAAATTCTGTTCATGACCACTTGTGATCTTATCCTTTTTGTACACATTAGGATCATTCTTTTCCGACCCAAATTTTCATCAGAATATTTTCACCATGACTTGAATTCATGAGACAATCATTAGCACAAAGGTCCATGAGAAATACCTTACGAAGACTGATTTGGAGGTTTAGACTGATCTAGTGGTCTTGTATACTGATCTAGTGGTCTTGTAGACTTATCAGAAGTTCCTCATGTGGAAAATCTGGAGGTTTAGACTGATCTAGTGGCCTAGTAGATGCACTCCAATGCAAAGATCCATGAGAAAAATCTTAAGAAGACTATGATCATCCCTCTCTTTACATCTTTTGTGTGCCTGCATGCATTTCACGTTCGATTTGCATGTATATATGCAGGGTGTTCTGCATACAATAGGGGGTATATGACATACACTGCTACAACATTTAAATATGCATTTGACTACAATCCATCAGATATCTACAGGTAAGTTTGCAACACTTGGTGGTTTTTTAGTCCCTTAAGAAACTTGTCTTTGAATAAAGAAAAGAAAAGAAAAGTGTTTTTGAATTCGCAAGTGTAATTATACACATTCTGTGTTGTGCTTATCATGTCTCTTGTTCTGCCTCCAGGTGCACTGCTGATTGTGGTGGATCCGAGAGTGCATTTTGTTTTTTTTTTTTGGTTTTTTTTTCCTTGCACAAGGGGCTGTGTAGAGTTACAATAATCTGATTTTTTGTGGACACGGTGTTGAAAAATTAAATTCTGGTTTCACTTTGAAACCACGTTTGGACTAAACTTGCTGACATCAACACATGCGAATTCACACAGCACAGGGATGGGATAGACTCAGTATTTGGGAAATCTCATTACAGCTATCATGGATAAATTATACTTCTTCTGTCTTCATAACTTTATTTGGTTCTACTTTTAGGCACCTTTCAGGTTAATCATCCTTCTAGGCACCATTCAGGTTAATCACTCACTGATATATGGCGTTTGCTAAAGTTATGCCGCTTTAGTTATTTGTCTACAGTCATCTTGTATTTCTTTGATATATCACTCTACTTCATTGTACTAGTCGGCTGCATGTTTATATTTGTTTTCCCATTTTTTTTCTATCTCCCACTTGCCACATCAGTGTTTTCTTCCCTTCGAAACTAGTATTTTCTTTGGAATTTTTGAAAATCTCTTTAACACTCATCATCTGAATCTCTGTTTTTGTGCGTGTGTGTGTGGGTGTGTGCATTGACATGTCTCTCCATATGCATCTAATGAACTCTTGTTCTTTTCATTTTTTTTTTGTGTTTATGTGTCTACATTCACGTAAATTTGCAGACAGGTCAATGGAACCCTGATCCTATAAATTTGCAGCTAGGAATTGGTGCTTGACGCGCAGAAAGCTAAGTCAACAACTCGGCTGAGTTCCAATGGATTGCTGTGTTTTTTAATTGCTTATGGTAGCTTTTTAGTGCCCTTAGGAAAATCTAATAGGATATATCTGTGTCAGTGTCATCCTACTTTCCAAAACTTAACCTATAAGCACCAACCCTGTCATTTATGATGGTTTCTGGTTCTGTTGCAGCTCATCTTTGTATGTGGAAATGGACAATGAGGATGTTGGGAAACTAGTTTCAGATTACTTTAGTGTGATTGGAGATGGTTCGAAGGTAATTTTCCTTCTCCCTTTTCTCCTGATTTTACTCCTTTTGGTTTCATGCATTGTGCATCCAAACACACCCAAAATGATATTTAATCATGTTTATGTTCAGGTCCAATTGCTTCCTCTTTGGTGAACTTATAAATCTGTAAGGAACCGTAAGTTCTCGAAACCTTAAATTAATCCTGAATCATTTATATCTTTATCACTTCATTTATATACTATCGTTAGGGTCAACTTGCAACTCATCAGAACCCGATCTGCCGTAAGACATTACAGTGTATGACGGTTCTCAGTAGGTTAAGTTGCAAATTATTATTAAGAGTTGGTTGGATATCTTTTATTTTTTGTAAATGTTATTAATAGTTGGATGGATGATGAATGTATTTGCGAATGTAAATGAAAAATAAAGACCTCATAATATATATATATATATCAATGAAGGATACCTTAGGGGGACATGAAAATCTTGTAGCTTATGGTATGGTGCCCCAATATTGGTTGTATGTTACTAGTATGTAGTAGATAATACTAGGTCCACTATTTTTTGTATGTGGCTAAATTTTTTTATCTCAACTACTCTCTCCAGCGTGGCCCACTTGAGTTTTCGATCTACCTCATTTTTCATCCCATGTTTTAAAATGACCTCAAAAAACATATGGATATAAACTATGCGGAGCCCTCTATGGACGTATGTCTTATCTACACCGTCCATCCATTTTTCCAGCTCATTTCAAGGCATGAGTGAAAAATTGAAGCATATCAAAGGCTTAACTGGACCACACCACAGGAAACAGTGAGGACAATGGCATCCAACTGTTCATATGGTCACATGGACATGGATGAAGGGAAAACGCAAATATCAGCTCGATCCAAAACTTCTTTAGCCACTTAACAATTTTCAGCCATAGGCATTACATTCAGACAGTTTCCTTTGGTGTAGTCCAATTGCATCTTCATCTTGGATATGCTTCAATTTTCAGTTCAAGCCCTAAAAGGAGCTTCACGTATCATATATCTACCAAAAAAAAAAAAAAACAATGCTGCATGATAAACAGCTTGCATTGACTCAGAGAGACATCCCCAAAGCAATACTGACAGCATTGTGTCTGCTTCCCGAGAGTACACCCATCACAATCCAAAAATCGACTATGAGCTTCCAAACAGAGCATGAAGACTGATCCTTGAACTAACTTACTAAACAGAAAAGTAAGGCAATTCAAATTCTTTGCATAACAAAGATTCCCATTGCAACACAACTTTTGTTAACATTTTTAGGTAGACTTCAAAATTGAAATGCCTGAAAACCTGGACCATAGTTAAAGCCTGATTTTTGGGTTAGCACATGTTTACAGTTTGGCCCACGTAGTTGGTGTCTCAGATCTTGTACATAGTTCACATGAACTGCTATTTGTCTCTTGAATCTCTACATAGCAGCATTCAAATTAGGATGTAGACTGTTGCTGAATTTCTTAGTTATCTATTTGAAGGTTAAGGGTCTGTTTAGGTGCTATTTAAAAATAAGCTCATCTCATTTTAGTTAATCTTGATTATGTATTAGAGATCATGGTTGCTGATGATCTAGATTATTTCTAAACCTTGCCAAAATGAAATATGATCTCTAACAAATAATTACAATTAATTAAAATGAGATGAACTCATTTTTAAATGAAGCCCTAAGATTTTCTCATTTTAGATCATTCTTCGTAGATGTTTGTTTCCATGTTAGAGAGCAGATGGTAGGAAAAAAAAAATGCCTGGATTGGCTAGAAATGAGTGTTTCTTCCTAATGTTTATACACCCGGAATGGAATAGGTGGTCAGACCGGTTTGGACCAGAGCTGACCACGTCGCCTTAAAATCTGGTTAGTTACACCGACAACTGTTTTGTACGAAAAATTCAACTGCATCCATCCGAAAAATTCAACTGCATCCATCAACTTTTAATTGAAAACTAAGCACTAGCTACTAGTTTAATAGAAACCTAACAGTCAATTCCGTCTATTTTCTTTGATTTCAAAGGAAGCAGTTTTTTGGGCGAAGCAAGACTTTGTCTGACAGAAAACTGTTCACACCCCAAGTATAGGGTTGTGATGTAGTAATAAACTCAGTAAGACCGAGGTCGAATCCACAGGGACTGAAACCTGTACGTAATATGAAAATAACCAGAACTAGAATAAGATGAAATCTAAATCAAGTGAATATAAGAGTATAATGGAGAAATCAAAGGTAGGAAACTAGGGATTCAGAGGATCCACTTGTAGAGATTAGGAAGGTTTACGCTTGATTCACGAACTCAACTGGATTTCGAGTCTCATCTTCAACCAGTTGGAAGATATATCACTAAAGCATAATTTGAACTTCTTTTGATCTAGTTTTCAAAAGATAAGACGGATGTAAATTAGAATGGATTCTATCACCAAACCATGCCTAAATAACAGAATTAAACCAATCCATAGCCAATCTAGGAGATGTATGAATGTTAGGAAGGATTCCATCATCCAACCATGCCTAGGAGACGATGGTGAACAACAGGATTCCCAAATTCACAAACCCTATAATGCTAAGAACATGCTCAAAGCTATCAAAGATCCATTGTAATTTGAGTCACAACAAACCATTAAAAACTGAAAGCATTCCTTAATATTAAACTATAATCAAAAGACAGTTCAACTTAAATATGAATCGAAGCATAGAAGTCAGCCCATCACACTACAGGCTTCACCTCTTAGCCCTAGCTAAGTGGCTTAGCTAGCCATGAAAACCTGAAGGAAAGAAGAAAAAGAAATAAAGAAGAATGATAAAGCCAGAGGCCAACCACGGGTGGCCCATGCCCTCTCTCTCTCTCTCTCACCTTTGCACCTCGCCTCCACGTCTAGATAATGATCCCCCCCACATTCTCTCTCTCTCTCTCTCTCTCTCTCTCTTATAAGCAGGGAAGTTGGTGGGCTGTAGCTCTTGTTGGAGTCGGAGAACCGACTCTCCTTATGCAGCACCTTGCGCAAAGCAGAGACTCGGGCACGTCTCTGCGCTAATGTTTTGTGGGCCCCATGATCAGGATTCTCTGAGAAATCCACTCCGTCCATTGGATGTGGCTCGAAAAATCAGTCAGAAATGACATGGTATGGCTTGAATTTCTTGGATCTCTGGCATGTAAATTCTTCGATCTCGGTCTCCTGGGATCCGTCCCTTGCCTTGGTGATTTCTGAGTGTTAAATTTAGTCTTTTAGCACTCTTTTCCAGTCCAAGCTCCTAAAGTCACCTTGCATCACAAACACAATTAAATTAGGGCGTTAAACGGTAGCATGCTCATAAAATCCGGTAATAACTGGGGTTTAATATGCAATATTTGACCCTCAACAAAAACGCCGACAAAAACGTATTAAGATCTGGTCCAAGTTTTAATGCATTGGTTCTTTCCAAAATATACTCTCTTTTCTTTTTCTTCTTCAATTTTTTTTTTTTTTTTTTTTTGTTGAAATTCCCAATGTTAAGTGAAAATAAGAATAAATCATAGCACCCAAATTCAGGAAGTTGCATTAGATTTCAAGATATTTGGGTGCAACCAAACACGAGCAAAACAAATTGTTTGGTTGAATAAAGTACCTTACTTTTCATGGTGTTGTTTTAATATCTAAGGATTTGGACTGTGGATCAGAGTGGTTATTCCCTTCAATTTTTAACATGAAACATGTTTATAGGTGTAATTAACCTGTAAGTAGCATGCCTTCTTTTAAATAAAACACGGAACACCTAATTAATCACCCAGTGCAGTCAAATTGGACTCATTGTTTGATGGATGAACCCTTTTTTCTTTTTATATGGATTGGCACTCAAATTGGATACACGGAGCAACAGTCCATAGTTCAGACCAGGTCTTGCATTGGATCTGCAACAACAGAAACTTCATCAACCATGTGATTTTAACCATCCAACCAGTGACCCACAAATGCACAGTAAAGAATATCGCTGACAGTGGAACATAACTGAATGTAAAGGTCCAATTGAATGGCAGCAGTATGATTATCGAGTCCACACGATGGCTCATCCACAGTAGAGGCCACCCAACGATCCATCCAGATCAAGGACTAATGGCCATGAGTCAAATTCAGGTGCAGCACTACAATTTAGGAAATTGAGGCGACACTCACAATTAAGATTTCATCATGTATATATCTATAAAACTTATTTAATCATCATAACATATGTGAAAAACCTGAGATTTGCATTAGCTTTTCCTCTTTTTCATCTTTATCACTCTCACCAACAGTAGCAGCATCCATGTTAGCTACTGATGTCATGTGCACTGAATGGCATCTATCTGACAGCGACACAGTTTGTGTTCCTGCAACATGATGGAAAAGCTCATTTAAAACTTCAGCAGGGGAATGTGGTCTTCACATTTGCTAATGGTTATGGCAGCGCTTCTAACAACCTGGCAGAATTAAGAGCTGTCCATGACGGAGTTTCAATATGCATCGAGAAGGGGCTGCACAACATTATTCTTGAATTGGACTATAGCTGGGTTGTGCATTGCCTTCAGGCTAGATACTCCCCGTCTTGGAAGTGGGCGTATTGGCTTTCCAGTATCTTTTCCCTCCTCAGAGGTTCCTTTCGTATAGTCCATGCATTCCGTGAAGCAAACTGTCCCGCCGACAGTTTGGCCAAGCTTGGTAGCAGCTTTCAAACCAACAATTTCTTCCCTTCTCTCGCCTCCTTGCCTCTGTCACAAGGGGCCTTATTCTCCTTGACAAGGCAGGCTTTGGGACCATCAGAGTGCTCTCCTAGTTGCAGCCGTCTTTTTGGCCGCCTTCTGGTTTTCTTTGGAGCCCCTTTCTTTGGTCTAGATTTTCCTCTTATTTTCTACATGATAGGAGCGGTCCGGATCCTTTTTGTTGGGACCCTCCCGAAAGATTGTATATTTCTGTGATCAATGGAATTTTCGTGGTTAAACTTCATTTAAAACTAAAACCAGCTCGGCAGTCTCACAGAGTCACAACAGATACAAAGATGCATCTACTTGCAGATTCCGCTGCAAATGCCAAACAGATGTGACCCATAATAAAGTGGCATACAATTGCACATTCATCAAGGAACCGCCAGTGGGCCACAGGTAAGCGAAAGGTGGATAGTTAGAAAAGGACAGCCAACAGTCCACATTCAACATACATGTGTAGCCCACCTAAGTGGAGCCTATTTCTGAAGCAGGTGCATTCACTGTGAGGCATACCTGATGAACAGCAAGGTTCTCAAACATGCATGCCACTTTGGAGAACCACATTACTACATAAATGTTGCTGATATTCACTTGTAAGGTGCTCTTCAGTAAAGAGATTTTTCAAGTTGCATCACCAAATACCAAAATGCTGATTTGGAGCATCTCACTATTATGATATGCAGAAATTTGCAGGAGTGTGAAGGCAGGTTTTTTTGCTTCTAGGTACAAAAAGATTTGGAAACTTGTGTCATTGGTGCTTTGAGGGCCTTTCTGTCACCCAGAAACCGGGACCTATGGGTCAAGGTCAGTAATGGTTTTGTTTCCTGAAGTTTCTAGGATTATATTAATAAAGGAACAAAAAAGAACAAAAGAAACTGCTCTGCTGAGGTAGCAGAGCAGTTGGGCAAATAAAAACTCAAAATCACAGGCTAGAGGTTTAACAGAATAGGTGGCCCACTCGACCAGACAGTGAATCGCTCTTAAGTGATGTCTGCAGGGTCAGCCCTGTCATTAAAACAGTGGTTGTTTCCTGAAGTTTGATGTCCAGTTTGATCTCCACATGAAATGCTTTTTTGCTTTAGATTTCAATCTTGCATTATACTGCATGTTTCAGGTCCTGATTCTTCAGGACTTAAAAGTGGTGTGACGTTGTTCTTAAGCCGCACAAGCTGTACAAATGTACACACCATAAAAGAATGTATGTTCAAGAAGTAATACTCTCTTGCTTTAGACGTTCTATAGCATAGTGTTTGTAATTATCATTTTCCTTGCTATATGGTGGATGGTGGAAAAAGATTCATCACAATTTTTTTAATAGGATTCTTATTAAACAATCGTGTGAATTTTTTTTTGAATGACCATCAGGTGTAATAAGATTCACAATAAATAAATAATGGGAATTATTTTTTTTTTCACAGATATTTTAGCGACGGACCAAATACGTCGTTAATTCTGAAAAAAATCAGAATATTAACGGACCTTATCCGTCACTAATATTTTTTTCAAATTTTAGCGACGGATCTTATTCGTCGTTACTATTCGACGGACCTAATCCGTCGTATATAAAACGACGGATTTTTTCCTAGAAAAAACTAAAACAGCAACGGACCAAGTGACGGACGAAATCCGTCCTTTATTTAGTTTTACGACGGACAATTTTGGCGTAGTGGGAGATTGATATTTCCTGTCTTATTTTCTCTCCTCTTACTATACGGGCTTCATTGTTGGAGGGCCAGGAAGAAAGTGTAGTCACAAACTATTTTGAAGGTATATTGATGGAAATAAATCATTCTGCAAAATTGATATAATCATGGAGTTTTTGGAAGTATGGATGTTGAATTTATTTTTTCCTTCCCCTCTTCACACTACAGATCTTAGGACTGGATATCTGTGCTGACACCATGGTAGGAGATGAAATGCTGAGGGGTATTTTAGGAGGACAAAAGAAGCGTGTCACGACAGGAAGAAAAATCAGCAACCAGACAGCCGAGATTGTATTCTTGAATTTGAGTTGAAGTTTTTGTATCTTACTTTGAATTTGAACTGATAGTTTCTGAATTCTGATTCATATAGGTGAGATGCTTGTGGGACCTGCAAAGGCATTGTTCATGGATGAAATATCCACTGGTCGGGACAGCTCCACAATTTTTCAGATTGTCAATTCCCTCAGACTATTCACATTCTCGATGGAACGGCACTGATTGCACTGCTTCAGCTAGCACCAGAGACTTATGACCTCTTTGATGGCATCATTCTTCTATCAGATGGGCAGATCATCCATCATCTATCAGGGTCCACGTGAAAATGTGCTTGAGTTCTTTGAATCCATGGGTTTCAAATGTCCTGAGCGAAAGGTGTTGCAGACTTCTTACAGGAAGTAAGTTATACAAATTGATTCTTCTCACCCTAAGTCATCTACATTCATCGATTGAAATCATGGTTTAAGCTGCGTTGGGAGGTTCAATCGAATTGAATTGCAATAATTCCATTCAGCAAACAGGAAATGGCAAAAGTGGGGTCTCCTAAATTGCGTCTAATACCATTTTAAGTCCAACTGGAAAAAGTGGGTCTCCTAAATTGCATATAATACCATTTTAAGTCCAACTAGAAATGCAAAGAATGGAATTATGAGCCATTCCCTTACCTTGATCATTTCATCTATAACGAATTTAGTGATCGAAATAGTGTAATGGGAATCCAAATGAACTTCTTATTTCGAATACAATGGCGGATCCAACTGTATATTGTTTGTACACCACCAGGTCACATCAAGAAAAGATCAACAGCAGTACTGGTCAGGCTCAGGTGAGCTGTACTGTACCGCTATGTTCCAGTCAAGGAGTTTTCAGATGCATCCCAGTCCTTCCATATTGGCCGTGGATTGGGAGAGGAACTTAGCACACCATTCATCAAGAGCAAGAGCCATCCTGCTGCTTTGATGACTGCCAAATATGGTATTAGCAAGAAGGAGCTGCTGAAAGCTAACATTGCAAGGGAATGGCTGCTGATGAAGAGAAACTCCTTTGTTTACATCTTCAAAGTGGTCCAAGTGAATAACTAAGCACACCCCAATTAGAATTATGATATCTGCTCACTCATTCCAATATGGCCCTGTGGATATGTCATGACTCAAAAAATCAGGCCAGTCTGATCAGGTGGTCACTTGTGTTTGAAAAATGGATGACTGAAAAAATGAGAAATGGTTCTCATTCATGTTGAACATTTGGACCAGCAGACAAAGGGCCTGGATCTTGCACATACTGCCATGATGCCACATTGATGAAGGCTTCACCATAATGGACCTCTTGAAATCCCGACTTACTATATCTTCTATTTTCCATCTGATTGCAGCTGATCGTTGTTGCATTCATCACAATGACTGTCTTCCTGCGTACTGAGATGCCCCGTAAAACTGTGACTGACGGAAACATTTTCATGGGTGCTCTATTTTTCGGACTAGTCACTCTCTTGTTTAACGGATTTGCGGAACTTTCAATGACCATTGCAAAGCTTCCCGTTTTCTACAAGCAAAGAGACCTCTTCTATCCTCCATGGGCATATGCTATGCCATCATGGATTCTCAAGATTCCAATAACATTTGCAGAATGTGCTGCATGGGTTGCCATGACTTATTACGTCATTGGCTTCGATCCGAATGTTGGAAGGTGAGACCTTGAGATCCTGTAACAACATATTCCAAGGCCATGTCCAATTGGCTGTCTTTCACCGGTGCCATGAAATAACTGTAAAATCATTTTCTGTTCTTGTTGCAGGATGTTGAAACAATGTCTGCTACTCGTATTGATTAGCCAGATGGCATCTGCGTTGTTCCGGGTGATTGCTGCATTGGGTCGGGACATGATCGTGGCCAATACATTTGGGTCCTTTGCACAACTTGTAATGATGACACTTGGAGGATTCGTTCTATCACGAAGTATGACATACTCGATTAGACTGTTAATTTTCAATTAAACACCAAGCTTTCATTTTCGGATTAAGAGTTCAGAAGGTGTTAGGACTCGTGAGGGATTTATCAACTAACCAAACCTTATATTTTGGCTGCAGATAATGTGAAGAAATGGTGGAAATGGGGATACTGGACCTCACCCCTGATGTATGCACAGAATGCGATTGCAGTGAATGAATTCTTTGGGAATAACTGGAAACATGTAAGGATTTTTTCGATCGAAGTAGAAAAAGATCAACACTACTTTTGAGTTGGAAAATAAACTTTAGCTTTGATTTTGGTTTTGGGAAACAGATTCCTGTTAATGAGACGAAACCATTAGGAATTCTAGTCTTGGAAGGGCGGGGAATCTTCCCCTAGGAAAAGTGGTTTTGGATTGGTTCCGGCGGATTGGTCGGATTCATATTCCTATTCAACGGTCTCTTCACTTGGGCTCTCGAATTTCTCAACCGTACGCAGCTTCATCTCTCAATATTTGGAAATCTTTAGCTTTGATTGTTTCATTCTAAGTGTCTTATTAAATTCCTGTAGCATTTGGGAAATCTCAAGCAGTTTTATCCGAAGAGGCCTTGAAGGAGAAGCATGCCAACAGAACTGGAGAAGTCGATGGTCTGGCGCTATCAGCTGCTTCAGCAGAGACCACTAATGGTACTAATTTGAACAAGAAGAAGGGCATGGTTCTTCCATTCGCACCTCTTTCCATCACTTTTGATAACATCAGATACTCCATGGACATGCCACAGGTAACATCAACTTCTGAGTAATTGATGAATTCATTTGATCAAGATTTGTTCCTGGCCCAACAAAGAATACATGTGGAGCCACTGTTCTGCAATTTTATTTTTTATTTTTTAAATCATATGGTGGACCTTTGGCTGCAATCACCCATGTCCATGGCAACAATCGGACTGCTAAGATCATCTGAGAGGGGAGGTACTAGTAATGAGCCATCATAGGATGGGG
The DNA here is from genome assembly GCA_037074715.1 of Magnolia kwangsiensis. Classification (NCBI taxonomy): domain Eukaryota; kingdom Viridiplantae; phylum Streptophyta; class Magnoliopsida; order Magnoliales; family Magnoliaceae; genus Magnolia; species Magnolia kwangsiensis. The sequence continues at coordinate 84,831,766 of CM073581.1, read as the reverse complement.
TGAACTGGGGAACTGACAGAAGAGGTAGTGATGGTGTTGAGTCATGAAACTGAGAGCTGATTTCCTACTATACTGCAGGAAATGAAAGCTCAAGGTGTTCCAGACGACCGCTTAGTACTCCTGAAGGGTATAAGTGGGGCTTTCAGGCCTGGAGTTCTTACAGCACTGATGGGTGTCAGTGGTGCTGGTAAAACCACACTGATGGATGTGTTAGCCAGAAGGAAAACTGGCAGATACATAGCAGGAGACATCAAAATATCTGGCTATCCCAAGAAGCAAGAGACGTTCGCTCGCATGTCTGGATACTGTGAACAGAACGATATCCACTCTCCTCATGTCACTGTCTACGAGTCTCTCCTCTACTCTGCATGGCTCTGTTTATCCGGAGATGTCGACTCAAACGCAAGAAAGGTAGGTGGACTAAAATATAATCCACTGTTCCCTACATGTTTGGTCCCTTTGGGCATCGACTAACTGCTAAAACTGATGAAATGCAGATGATTATTGAGGTGATGGAGCTTGTGGAGCTGAATTCATTGAGGGGTGCACTGGTCGGGTTGCCCGGCGTGAACGGGCTGTCAACCGAGCAGCAGAAGAGGCTAACAATTGCTGTGGAGCTTGTCGCCAATCCATCTACAATATTCATGGACGAGCCTACATCTGGACTGGATGCAAGGGTGGCTGCCATTGTGACGAGAACGGTGAGAAACACCGTCGACACTGGAAAAACTGTGATGTGCACAATTCACCAGCCCAGTATTGACATATTTGAAGCCTTTGATGAGGTGAGAAAAAAACAATGTGAAAAAACTTGTGTTTCATCTGTTTGTGGACTAGAGCTTGATGTTTCTCTTGTCCAATTGCAGCTATTCCTTTTGAAGAGAGGTGGGAAGAAATATATGTGGGCCCGTTGGGCCGTCAGTCCTACCATCTGATCAAGTATTTTGAGGTAAGGCTGAATGAACAGGCAGACGATGCAAATAATTTCTGTTTTCTACAATGATGCATATCATACAGTTACTGATTGAATTGGGTTTTATTCAATCAAGGGAATCAATGGTGTTAGCAAGATAAAAGACGGTTACAATCCTGCTACATGGATGTTGGAGGTGACCATCATGGCCCAAGAAGAGATATTAGGGATTAACTTTGCTGAGACAACAAGAACTTGGATCTTTTCCGGTGGGTCATCATGTACATACTTGGATCTTCTCAGAGCCATTGGAAACTGTTTCTATCTTGAACTGATTGTTTCAGGCAGAACAGAGCTCTAATCAATGGAAACTGATTGTTGCAGGCGGAACAAGGCTCTAATCAATGAACTGAGTGCTCCTCCCCCCGGCTCAAAAGATCTCTTCTTCCCCACTCAGTTCTCACAGTCATTCTCCACACAATGCATGGCCTGCCTATGGAAACAACACATGTCGTACTGGCGTAACCCGCCATATACTGCCATGCGGATTTTCTTCACAACCTTCAACACCTTGATGTTTGGGACAATATTCTGGGATCTTGGCACCAGAACGTATGATTTTTACTATGTTCTATTACTGTATAAATACAAATTGAATTTGTTTACTTAACGCTAACTAGACTATGTCGATGCAATGGCAATTTATTTTTTGCAGGAGTAAACGACAGGATCTGCTCAACACAATGGGTTCCATGTACACAGCAGTTCTGTTCATTGGAATCGAAAATGCTGCATCTGTGCAGCCAGTGGTGGCCATTGAACGAATGGTCTTTTACAGAGAGTGGGCTGCTGGAATGTACTCGGCTTTGCCATATGCATTTGCACAGGTAACTGCTTTTACTGACCAAAATACTTTTGCATAGTTTTTGAGTTGTATCTTAACTGTTTTTGTTTCTTTCTTCTTTTTCATTTTCAGGTTGCAATCGAGGTTCCATTTATCTTGGTTCAGACTCTAATATACTCTGTCATTGTCTACGCCATGATTGCTTTCGAGTGGACTGTTGCCAAGATTTTCTGGACTGATTTCTTCATGTTCTTCACATTGCTCTACTTTACATACTATGGGATGATGGCAGTTGGTATGACTCCCAATCATGACATTGCTGCGATAGTTTCATCTGCTTTTTATGCTATATGGAATCTCTTCGCAGGATTCCTAATTCCCTGACCTGTTCAGTTCTAAATCCAATTTCTCTTTTTTTCCCCTAATATGGGGAACTAAAATTTCTTCTTTTGATTACAGAGAATCCCAATATGGTGGAGATGGTATTATTGGGCATGTCCCGTTGCATGGACCTTGTATGGAATGGTTGCTTCTCAGTTTGGGGACAAGGAAACTCCTATGGAGGAGAATGGCGTAACAGTGAAGGTCTTCATAGAGGACTTTTTTGGATTCGAACACAGCTTCTTGGGAGCAGTTGCCGGTGCTCTTATTGGGTTTACAGTGCTCTTCGCCACTGTCTTTGCTTTTTCAATTAAGGTGTTGAACTTGAATGTTGCGGATCATATGAGGCCCATCTTAAGGCATTTGGGCTGCTACTCTGTATAGACTTTTTATAGTGTATTTCTCCGTTTGGATGGTTGATGATTGTTAAATTTTTTGTATTGAGAATTGGCTATGTATGACATTTCTTTTCAATAGACGAAACAAGAGTTGTAATTGAGTCAAGGAAATAAGTTTGTAGTTTTATTTATTTATTTATTATTATTATTATTATTTTGTGAAAACATCGCTTCATCATACATAAGAAAGTAAAGCAGAAAATTTTTAGTCAATTTATGATATGTTCTTGCAGAAATGAACATGGAATGTGATGATAAATTAATACAAATTTGATGGAATACAATACGATGCAACATATATGACATACCACTGAACAGATACGAAGGAATTACAGCAAGATTAAAAAAGAAAAAAGAAAAAAAAAAGAAAAGAAAAAAAGAAGGGGTGTTTGAGGCGAGGACTCTATTTTCCAGTTCATGGAAAAAAGGAAAAAAAAAAAAAAAATCAAATTCCCCAAACAGGAAGATAAACAAACGAGGCCAGACCAATACAAGTCTCTGTTCTCTCTGTTGCATCTGTTATAGAGAAATGCTCTAGTTACAGTGCTCCTTGTTGCATATAGTTGCATTGGGACACTAGGACTCTCCAATCCATTGATCTAGACCGTTCACTAGGCCCAAGCGCAGTTCATGGAAACCATGTAATCATCACACCATTCTGATAAATATAAACATTTGATTAATGGTCTTTAATATCAACAGTCAAGATCATTTATAGGTTTAGCGAACAATTTTAACATTCTCTTTGTTACGACCATCATGAATTACTCATGATCTTAAAGAATCACTTTCGTTAAGTAATCATAGCCATCCCATTCATGGCCTGAAAAAAAGGATCGCTATAGAAAATATTTCCAAATCAAGATAGGATTGAATCATCCGATCAGTGTGATATTTTGTGCACTAGCTTTGAAATGTGTTCTGGACTGATGGGAATTTCAGATCAATGGATTGGATTAAGTTTCTGGCCCTGTAGCTTTCCTGTATGTTATATATATATATTAGAGGGTGTCGCATGTAATGGAGACAGGATGGATGAGTGAATTCATGGGGAGGGAGGGTGTGACACTTGATACACAGGGATGTGAAATGGTACAATGGAATATGTTGATGCAAAAATCTAGTCCACCCTCTTTAGACCTTCGAGTACCTGCATAGGAAGAAGACAAAGGAGACCTTAGCTAGGGCAGGAGACCCTTCAATGCCAAAGTCAGGACAGGGATCTAGGTATGATAGTATTAAGGGATGTTGGGTGAGAGATTTTGTGCACCTTTCACCATAGGTTGAGTCCTTATTTATCGCCTTTTGGGGGCAGTAGCATATACGACAATGTCTCTGTATAGTAGATGCGTATTATGGAAGAAATCTTCCTCCAGTTATATTAGAGGATAATCCTATTTTTATTTCTAAGGCTGAGGTTGGTGTTCGAGGCCGACCTCCAAAGTTGGTTCCTGAGGTCAAGGTCGAGGTGATTTTTTGGCCCTCAAGAAATTCATAGTCTTCGAGTCTGTTCATCTGGTCGGTCCATTTTTACCCATAACAGTAGCCCCTTACTTTTGAGAATTCTTCAGGAGCTCGGGAAGTAAGTATAGACTAACACTGTGTGATGACTTGTACCAAAGAGGTCGGGCAAATTAGGGCTAAGATCGATAAGTCGATTGTTCAGTGGTAGATCACGCATAGTAGAATTAATAGGAGGGAGTTTTCTTCCCTTCAACTGAGAGAAGTCCCATATCGTTCCCATAGTAGTAGGCAGAGCACTCAGTAGAACGACTTTCTTCCAATATTATATTAAGGGAAGTCCTCATAGTCCGTTGTAAGGTTGGATAGTAGGGAATTGAAAGAAATTCTCCTCTCCTGACTTGGGGTGGTTCTTTGATAGTAGAATTCACAGTGGATGATTTTCTTCCTTTGCACTAAGGAAAGCCCTTGTAATTAGTCGTGTAGTTCGAGTAGCATTACCAATTAGTGGTTTGACCTCTTCTCTAAGGGTCAGACGATTGATTGAGGACTGTTTTTCCCTTGCACTAAAGGAAGTCCTCAGTAGATCGTGTAGTTTGAATAGTTGACAAATCATTTGAAAGTATTTTCTTCTCATAACCTGAGAAAGTTCTTTTATTGTAAAAGCTCATAAACTAGTAGAAAATACAATAGTAAAATCATGAGCATATTTTTTCCTTTTTAAAAAAGGGAGGTCATCCTTTTTTAGTAGGCCGGCCAGTCGTTGCGTTCATGCTCGGAGGATTTTTTGAGTCCTCGGGAGTAGTAAATTATCAAGTGGTTAGCATTCCATGAGCAAGGTAAGAGCCCCCCATGCATCATAAGCCGAGTCTATTGGATAACTCGATGATGAGGTTTTTCTTTTCCCAAGTGGGGAGATTGACATACGACGTGGCACATGAACATTCTTAGCATGGTTGGACCAAAAGAAGGCCAAATAGAAATAGAAGTGATCGGTCAGATGCAGGCTCAATTCTATATAAGACATAACGTAACTGGGTCCCATGCATGTTCGATTCGAAGAAATTTATTCTGAATAGGGAGAAATTATCATTTAAAGTATGAACCATTTTGATCCAACTATCACTACGAGATACAAAACCTATCAATCTTTATCATAACAGGCCATCCAAGGTCAACCAACTCATGGTGGGGTATGTCAAAACATTTCGCAAGAAAACATGTGATTCTAGTTCAAAAAACGGAATTTTATGAAAAAATTACTATTTTTAGTAATTTTGATTTTATAGTATTTTTTATTTTATTTTTAGAGTTTTAAATTTTCATTTTTTTTTATATATATAAAATAACTTGTAATCATGGTTGGACTCCTCTAGTAAGGTTTTTCTATACTTTCTATTTTTGGTACCTTAAGCTTTAGATAAGTTTTACTATTTTGGGTAACTTTTATTAAGTTTAGATTTTTGTTATTTTTAATAAATAAAAATTAGAATTTATTTTTTCATTATAAATGGTGTAATCAAGAAATAAAAAATACTTAAAATTCAAAGCCTTTACCACTTGAGGAAGATAGTTATCTTCTTCATTGTTATTTCAAGCTCCTCTATCACTCTTTCACTGCACCTATCACGACTTTTTGCAAAAACCCAACAAGATAGTAGAATGCTTCTTTCATCATTTTCTATCTCTGTCCCACAATGCAAACGAAAGCTATGCCTCACCAATCATAGCCTCGTGCAAAAACCTAACAATAAAGTGGAAGAAACTGGAAGCATATACTCTCTCTCTCTCTCTCTCTCTCTCTCTCTCTCTCTCTCTCTCTCTCTCTCTCTCTCTCTCTCTCTATTATGAGGATCCGAAAGCATGTTCTCTCTCCATCTCTCGCGCCACCCTCCATCTGCACGTGTGCTGCTGTTCAGGTTTCTTAGTGGAAGACGGAGAATATATAACAGGTTTCTTGGTGGAAGACGGAGAATATATAAGAGGAAGAAGAAGAAGCACATTTACAGGCCACCTCGGGCATGGGCTCAAGCCAAGCCCTATAACAAAAATCCAGCTTGGGCTCAGGCTGGACTATTTTGGCCCGTCACAAGCCCAGGCCAACTTTGGGTGTAGACAGGTCAATCTTGGACAAAGCTTGACCGGGACCTAACCTGGCCCATTGACACCCTTAATCTCGTGCCTTTACTCTCTTTGCAAGTGTAGTCCCCACTCTCCTCCTTAGAATGCCGAACTCTCTCTCCTATCTTTCCCCTTTCCCACCCTTTCCCTTGCCTCGCGCATTCCATAATCTCTATCTTTGATAATGCAATAACTTAAATAGCCTCTTACATGGGTTTATCTGAAGGACAGTGGCACAAAAAGTTGTTTGCGCTACAAAAGCATCAGTAAAGAGTTTTTGTTTTTTGGCATGGTTAAAAAGACCTGGTGATCTATGTGACTCGGATCGACTCATTTGGACGCGGATTGCATCCTATCCCCGGCCGGACGGTAATCCATCCCGGCAGGGCTGTGTGGGACCCACCGTGATGTAAGTATTTTATCCACACTGTTAATCATTTTTATATGATCATTTTAAATTATGAGATATAAATTGAGATAGGTTCAGGGCTTAATTGGACCACAAATTATGGATTAAACTTCCACCATTAAAAACTTCCTGGGAGCTGGAGAAGTGTCGGATCAAGATGAAATTTGTGTTTTCACTTCATCCAAGTCTGCATGACCTTATTAATAGGTTGGCTGGTAAAAAAACATCACAGTGGCCCTTAGAAACGTTTCAACCGTGGGTGTCATTTTCACTGCAGCTTCCTTTGATGTGGTCCACTAATCTGCTTATCTGCTTCATTTTTTGTATAATACCGTAAAATGATCATATAAAAATGATTAAGAGTGTGGAAAAAATACTTACATCATGATGGCCCCCACAGAGCCCTGCCCGGACGGATTACCGTCCGGGCGGGGGTAGGACGCAATCCGCGTCTCACTCATTTAGCCAAGAGTCAGGTTGACCCAGGTAAGTCGTGCCTAGTCACTTCCTAAAAAACTCCGAAAAGCTCTACGAGGCCCATTAAAATGCATGTATTATATCCACTCTACCCATCCATTGCACCAGCTAACATTAAGATGTGAGGTAAAAAATCTAGTAGGTCAGACCATAAGAAACAGTGGAGCTGAACGGCCACCATTAAAACTTTCCTGAGTTTTCAACCATGTAAATATTTGTATTTTGCCTTCATCAACGGTTCAGGTGACCTCATGAATGAGTTGGATAGCATACAAACACCACGGTAGGCTTTAGGAAGGTTTCGACAGTCAGCATTTGTTTCCGCACCATTCCCTTCAGTGGTATGGCGCCCTTAATTTTTTAATCTACCTATTTTTGTGCCTATGTTTTAACAAGAGCTTGGTGAAATTGGTAGATAAAGTTGATTTCAGACAAACTTCTTGTTGGATGGGTCCAGATTACTTCTTATTTATTTATTTATTTTCCTTTGGTCATTGCTGATGGTTCTTAGCCATCGGTATTGCCCTTTTTTTTTTTTTTTTTCTTTTTTTGTTAACACAATCTACTTGCAGTTGGTTGATACAGTCGCTACTATTGGGGGTGTTAGGAATGCAGATCGTCTGTGTTGAAGGTACAGGAGCTACTATTGGGAGTGGTAGGAGTGAAATCGTGTGTGTTGAAGGTACAGGAAAATACAGTGCACTTCATCGCTGATTACTCCAGCTAACAAGATAGCTCTACCAAATAGACTTCCTTTTTATTTATTTATTTTTCTCTTTACACGCACACACACCCCACTCACTCACGCTAGTGGAATTTCACCACCTATGGATACTTGAACCCTTGACTGGGTGTTGAAACTCTTGAGGGTCTACCACCCGAGCAAGAGAAAGGATCCTACCCATTCCTGTTAGACAACATAACTTTCAACGTTTGAAATTTTTCTGCACCCTAAAATTATTTATGTTTTAGGTCCACACCATCTATTAATTTTTGCAGATAATTTCAGAGCATGAGCCTCAAAGTGAGGCACATCCAAAGTTCAAGTGGATCACACCAAAGAAAGAAGTGGAGATTGAACGAGTTGAAACCTTCATAGCTAGGGTCCACTGTCAGGTTTATTGGCCATTTAACCTCTCTAAATAGCCACACAGACCTGGATAGATGAAGAAAAAAACAAATATCAGCTTAACCGTAGATCCAAGTACTTTTCAACATTAGGTGTCCAACTGCCACTTTTTGTGTAGTGTGGTCCACTTGAGCATTGAATCTCCTCATTTTTGGTCTCATCCCCTAAAATGGTATGAAAAGACGGATGAACTGTGTGGATATGACACATAACTCATGGTGACCTATAGAAGCTCCACATGTCAACCCTCCCAGTTTTCTTCTTTACCTGCAACGTGCTGGACTACAAGCAATGAAATTTATGTAGGCCTCGTTATTACGTATTTCTTAGATTCACACCATTCATCTTCTTTTCTTTTTTCTTTTTTCTGTTTTTCGTATCATTTTAAGATACAAGCCTAAAAACAAAGCATATCCAAAGCTAAAGTGGACCACATCACTGAAAATGGTAGAAATCGGTGCTCATGTTGAAAACTTTTGGCGGCCATAAACCATATGATATTTGTGTTTTAAATTCATTCATGTATGTGTGATCTTATGAACAGGTCAAATGCAAAATAAGCCTTATTGGCACTTGGTAAGTTTCAATGGTTTGTTCGATCCCCACTGTCGTATGTTGTGTGATCTACTTGTGCCTTGGGTGTATCTCATTGTTGAGCTTATGCTCTTGAATTATCTAGAAAAATTGATGGACGGTGTTGATCTAACACAAAAATCATAGTGCGACTAGGGAAAATTCAATCTGTTAAAAGTTGTGTTTTGTAGTTAGGAGAGAAATCCCACATAACTTGTTGGAGTCATGGGAAATGACGTGGACTAATGAGAAGAGACGGCACTGCTAGAATTTCCTTTTCCTTCAACATGGACTATCAGCCCTCGTTGGTAAGCCTATCAATGGGCCGGGCCTGGGTTAATCTCAGCCCAGATTTTGAACTGTTTTGGGCCAGGCTTTTGGGTTGGCATTATTGACATTTTGATATTTTAGGTCGAAGCCCGGCCATTGACAAGCCTACTCGTTAGGAAAATTATTCAAATTTGAATAGCTTTCCTAATACTCCCAATAGCATGCTTTCCATGGACCAAATTCTGGCACTAGTTTCACGCCACAAAAAATACCCAGGCTCTGGCGCACCACGTATTGGGTCAGACCCACTCTCCATGTATTCGGCATAGAAAATGGAGATTTGACACGAATCATGGGTCTATCTCGCGGGCCACCACCATGCTGTATATATTTCATCAAATCCATTAATCAGGTGCGACGATCATTAGATGAAGGGAATATAATAATAATAATAATAATAATAATAATAATAATAATAATTGTTGATACAAAAATCCAGTTCACCCTCGTTGACTTGTTGGGCGTTCGAGCACCTGCATAGGAAGAAAACAAAATAAACTCTGGCTAGAGCAGGTGATGTAGAGTGGGTCGCAGACATTTTCATGGCCAAGATGAATCAAAAAAGACCCAGTCGACGACAAAAGTGATCTAAACCATCATACCTTAGATTGGGTGTATCTTGCATTCCGGAATGAGTTGTCTGGCGTAAAATATATGATTTTGGGGTAGAACGAGCTACTTTAGCAACCTAACCCTGCTATGCCAGGTTGCGCAAGCCGGATTTGCGAAATACCCCCGGATCGACAATCGTTTCCATATTTTAATTCTGTTTTTACTATAAATAGTAAGTTTTAGTTTGATTATAACTCTTCATCTGTTGGGTTTTAGGAGTCATGCGCAATGTGAAAAGAGCTTAAAATAATTAGGAGAATAGCTTAATGAAGCCAAATAAGACACTTACTATTTTTGGCTGAAAACCTTGCGCACTAGTAGACATCACGACCGTCTATAAAAAGTTAGTTTACTATTTATAGTAAGTTACGAATTTAAGGAGTTTTAGTTATAGTTTGCTTCTGATTTTTCTCCCATTGCTTGGTATCCTTATTTAAAAGGGTGTGAACTCATTATTTTCAACGAATTTATTTCTATTCTTCTTGCTTTCTTTCCTCGTGGATTCGAGAAGTCTCTGTGAGCAGTCCAGAGAAGCTCCGTAGATTCGGAGTAGTTATCCTTGAGGAAGTTGGTGATCGACCTCATCACGTTTATCCCTACGTCAAAAGGGGACCCTCTGATACCAAAGTCTAGCTAGGAATCTGGGTCTAGTAGTGTCAAGGGGTTCTAGTTGAGAGATTTTACAAACATTTTCATGTAGATGGCTCTATTATTTATAGTGTAAATCGGCTAGCGTCATTTTGTGATCTTAAGCACGATCCAAGGGTGCAATCTAGGCATAAGTTTCTCAACTGTTACATAGAATTTGTGAGTAATAAACGTTGATGTGGTTAACCCTAAAATCATGCAAGGGGTGGTTGAAGCCGAGCTAAGCTGAACTCTCGATTATTTAGGCTAAGTCCGGGCTAAGTTGCTCCAAATGCTGACTAGGCAGAGGTCGGGCTAAGCCGATCCAATAATTGTTACAAATCGTCCTTTTGCGCATTTTGACATTCCATGTTCTGAACTTAGGGATCAGGCCCATCTACTCTGTGATAGTCCTTACTAGATTATTTCGTTGATCTTGGAGAGCCGACCAACATTCCGGGCATCTTCTGATTGTATGTATTCGGATGATTCCTAAAGAAGCACATATAAACTTGGTTGAAGCTTAAACTGATAAGCTGGGCTGAAGCTCGAACATACACGATGCCAAGGACTAGGCTCAAGAGTGCCCTTGCCGTAGAACGATCTGAGACGGTTGTTCGGGAACCCCTTTAACTTAGAAGCATATGCGATGGGCTCACGAGTCCAAGCTGGCCCCATGCATGGTCAAAGACCACTTTTACCCACAATAATAATAATAATTATTGATGCCAAAATTTAGTCGATCTTGTCTTAACTCTTGTGAGCTGAAGAGTAATTGCAATTAATGGAGGTACAAGACAATACACTGGGGGCATCAGTTAAAGCCAGGGACCCTTTGATGCTTATGTCATGCCCCAGACCCAGTGATCGGACTCACAAGGAATCTGATAGCCGGTTTCGGCCGCAACAACCTCCGTAACACCCCATTCTCAGGTCCTGAGGCAGGATTTCGATCTTGGGATCCTACAAGGAGGATTTTCATATTTTAATTTTAATCCAATAGAGCACACCCAAGATCATAGCAAGTAAATCTTAGAAATAAAACAAGGAACACACTGCAAAATCCACTAAGAATTTAAACTTTACAGGTATAGGGCTCAAAAGAAAATACATAATATAGAAAGAAGGGAAAGGAAAGGTTTGTAAAAGGTCCTCAGCTCACGCCAATCCAATCCACAACTCCTCCACTATTACGCCGACCTAGGATCTCCTGCACGCATCAATCGTGCACGGGCTTATAGAAAGCTTAAAGGGCAGTGAAGGTGTGTGATAATGGTGCTCAAAAGAAGATAGGGGAGAATGAAGAAGGGAACGGGAATGGTAATGCAGAAGGGAACAGGAATGGTACCAATGCCACTAGCCGTATCGAGGCTAAGCTATGAATGCAGTAAACCATATCAAGGCTATGCAATGTAATACATGAGTACTGGACGCCATGCCAAGGCGATACAATATGAGGCTTATAGAGTCAATGTCAGTGCAATGCAAAGTAATATCAGTCCTCAAATCCAATCCACATATCAATTATAATTTCATAATAAGGAATCCACCAGGTTAAGTACATTGCAGGATGACTGCCACTTCACAGACCCGCACAATCAAACGAGCGTAGGAGACCTCACTACCCGCCCGTGGACAACCAATCACCAACGAGGCTCGATGGTAGCAGACCCATTCATGAGCTGGTCAGACTCAGCCTAACTATTGCCCTCTCTTTGGTGGGTAAGACCACACCCCATCTCAACCGACTTCGCAATAGTAGGAGTCGTGACCTAACGGTATAAGGCTCTCGAGCGCTCATGTTTTCCACTCGGTCTCAGCGTTGAGGCGTCTTCTAGATACTTTGAAGGTTTAGAGGCTTTCACCCAGGGGCATCCTATGCACCCCAAATGCTCGAATAGTATTTTCGGTATCCACAAACAGCCACCCACGATATATCAATAGAGGCATCGGCCCTGATGAAGCAAGGGCAAATAATATCCATGAAACGCAATGCCGGATGCATGAGTCGCACATACCAATCATGCATCAGCTCCAAGCACTCAACGTGCACAAGAGGGGAAACTCCATCCCTCTGGAAAACTATCACATCTGCCCAATGACCACACACAATGCAATCAAATCACGCAATGATGCACATGGGTCATGAGGATGAACCAGGTGTGTCATAAGGTGATGATGTCATAGTATATGCCTCATTTCCAAGGAAGGACTAAGTCTAGGCACGTAGACAAATTTTATAAGGAGTCATCCTCTAGTGGGGGCCCAATAGTTTGGGGTAGCCCTCAAGGCTAAGGAGAACAATAGCATGGGCCTAAATAGATAAACGGTCCTAGAAAAGGTCTATGATAGGCCTTTAACCACCCATAGAAACCCATGGACCTATCTTAAGGCCACTAATATGGACATCTAACCACAACTGGTCCCCAAGATGTAACTCATCTCTAATCAATCGCAGATTAAGGCCCAAGGCCTATACCAATGTATAGGCCTAGTGAGCAACACACATAGCCGAATGATTGCTTGCCTCCAAGTGCAGAGGTTCGTAAGTAATATCTCGTGAATACGGAGGCAATCCCACAGGGAGATGAATTGTGAGAAGGAAAAAAAATCAAATGCAAAATAAACTAAGTAATAAAAACTAAACTGATGATTTGATTTTTGAAATTTTGAATAGATGTAATTCAACTGAGTAAAATAACACCCAAGCTTCAAAGTTTCACACATAGGTTAATGTTCCAAAATCATGATGACTTGGATAACATAACTATGATCTGAGCACTATGGTCAGCCTAGTCAAAAAATAAGACGGTTTAAATATTTTAAAAAGTGATATTAAATATTAGAAAATCATGGATTTGCATCATTGACATATATTCTCAAGCGTCAGTGATTTTAAGTATTCAATATCTATAGGATAATGAATATCAAGGAAATATAAAAGGTTGAGAACCTCTCCTATCTAAGAAATCTGATTGATCTAGGTTAAGCTTATCTATCAATGTAGATCTCATATGATGGAAACATATGGATCTCACAAGAGGATAAAAAAATAAAACCTAAATAATAGACAGCATGCATACACCATTCTTCTCATCATTAAAATAGTCAATCATCATAATCTTAAAGAACTATTAAACCCATGTGCTTCCCTTCTAGCTTAGGCTGGAAGGAACTTAAAAAGACATAATTAAATTGCAGAAATAAAAAGTAACAAGAAAGAAAAAATGAAAATAAAAAAGATCTAAAATAAAAAGAACAACTTAAAAGTTTTAATAAAACTAAAAACTCTTTAAAAACCCTAAATTTTACTTTGGGATGCCTTGAACGATGTTTAGGAATGTCGTAGGAAGCCCTATTTATAAGTAGGGAACTCCAATTTTCATACAAAGTTGAAAACCCAAGAAACCGCATCAAATATATGTATTTTTTCAAAATAGACTTCTCACTGCTTAGTTCGTTTAAAACAGACTTCCTGCTGCGCAGTTTCCCAAAATAAACTTCACAGCTTCAAAATATACTTTTTTAGGACGATTTCAGGATTCTTCACTTCAAATTGTCGATTCTCTTCATTCGTCACTTGATTTTCTTGAATATTTGGCATGTGAATGCTTCAATCTTCGTCTCCTAAGATCCAACTCTTTCCTTAGTAAATCTTGAGCATCAAATCCATGCTTTTTAGCACTCTTTTTCAATCTAAGCACTTGAATTCACCTTACAACACATGCATGAGTAAAATAGAATATTAAGATGATTTATGTTCATAAAATCAAGAGATTAATGAAAAAAATTATACAATATTTGAGTCTCAACACCCAACCCATATGTAATATTGTGAGCCCATAAGCAAAGTTTGGGCCCAATCATAAGGGTCATTAATCCATATATTGTGTTGGGCCTAGTGGGCAGCTCATCACTCCAATCATATGGGTAATTCACATGTATAAGTCAAGTGAGTTGAGCCTACAACCCGGCCTAAGCATAGAGTTGATTTGGTGGACAACCAAGGACCCAACCATTTTTGTAATCCCGCCCATAAACCCATCATAATAATATGTAAAAAATAGCCCAAGGGTCCAAGAGGCCTATCTAGAAAGTTCCAACCCTTTATGGGCCTAAAGAATCTAACAACTAGCTACATACATGGGTCCATTAATATCCAACTATGGTGGGTCTAAGAAATGCATTAATTAAGCCCAAGAATTAGGTGTTTTAAAGTATGATTTATTCCTTTTAAGTAGCCACAATGTGGTGGGCTCCATTCCTCAAAATATCAGCTCAAAGGCCAAACATTTTAATAATATATTGTTGAATTTTTAACCTAACAGGTTTATAGGCCTGTTGGAGCCTAGAAGATGATCCATTTGGTTAAGACATTAATTCAAGTAGTCCAATCATCAAGTCAGAGGGCCCCACCACATAGGATTACATTACAATATACCGAGAATTAGGTGGGCCACACTGCTAGACTAAAGTCCAGCAGGTAGTCCACAAGGGGCGTCCCACATGGGCTGGACTCCCAGCCCATGTGCTAGCAAAAGGCAAGCCTCACCACCTGTACTCCATACTCAGATGATCCATACACAAGTGGGCCACACAAAGGAAGGCCAGGGGGGAGAAAACACACAACATGGTGCGCCACAAAAAGGGGTGGACAGCCAGCCCAGGCTGGACGTCCCAGCCTTGGGCGTCCAGCCTGGTGGGTCGGTCCAGCACTCACCATAAATCACACAGAGGTCTGTTGGGCCTGAAAATTTGTAGGTGGGTCCTATCATAGGTGGATCACTTTCTGACAAAATTTTAGATTTTTCTGAGCTAGGAAAGTATTTTTATAATTTAAAAGAAAATAAGCTGTCCAAAAATCTGGTTAGTGCAAAATTATGGCTGACCCTGTTTTGAACACCCAATGGGGTGGGGCCGAGGTTTCTAAAAATTGGGAAATTTTGATTTTAACATCTCCACATATGTATAGTATAAGGTAGGGTCTACCAAAGTGGCCCACCTATTCAAAAACTATTTTATATTTTAAGTTTTCTAGATTGTAATGTTGCTGGACAGTCCAAAAAAATCTGGACTGTCCACCCCACTTGGGCCACACCTTTGGGACCTCAATCAAGGTCAGATGGGACTGAAATTTGGGGGATATCTAGGAGGGATCCCCACATTCTAGAAAAGTATATTTGATGGGTAGGAAAGGTCCCCTAATCAGTCCCAAAATCTGGTCCAAAAACAACTACAATCTGTCTAGAAAATTTCTCGACAACAACATATACATGGAATGATCCAAGTATATGAGTCAAATAAAAAGGAGATTATCTTACAAACTTGGTGCTATGATCCTCCTTAGTAGGCCCCACAAATATCCAGGCCATATCCCCTCCCAAAAATACATTGCATGCATCACATATGGGGAAAAAGGGGCACCAACATCACAAGTATAGACAGCAAGGGGCATCCACAATGTTTGGACGGGCTGGATATTGCAAGGCCTCTAAGTGGGTCACACACTCAGAGATCAGATAATAAGATAAGAAAAAATAAAGAAAAGGAAGAAAGAAAGAAAGATTTGGCCACAAGAGAGGGTCTCTGCCACCATTGAGGCCCCTCCTTTCATCACAAACATTACACCTTCCACTATGTTCACGTACAAGTTACATCATAGCCATGCATGCAATAAGATTTCAGATCTAAGGTGGAGATGTCATCCCCACAAAGGTCTAGGGTCTAAATGACCCCTCAAGATCATGGATCAAAGGAAAAAAACCACGATGGGGTCCATGGAGAATGGCCCCATCAATGGAACATGCATGCAAGATGATTGACCATAGGCCTCATCCATGGACACTTGGGGACCTCCACCATCATTTGGTGGGCCCCACAAGTTCCTCAAGGTGCAATGAAAGATCTAAGAAGGTAGAAAAGAAATTTCTAACTAAAACACCTATCTCAATAGTTCTACACCAAACTTCTTCCAAGGCTTCAAGCTCCAAGGAACAATAGCTAAGATCAGAGATGAAGGGTTAGATGAGAGGGCTTTAGAGGGTATAAGGGGCTGGAGATGGGGAGAAGGGTGGGACGTTCCAAGGGTAGAGAGGAGAGAGAGATGAGGAGAAGAGAAGAAAGGAGAGAAATGAAGTGAAAAGGCTAGCAAGGGAGGGTTTTAGCCAAAGTAATGATTGATTTTCTAAAAAAGGGACTCTCTCTCTCCCTAGAGAAAAGAAATTCTGAAATTTTCGGATATAAGGAAGAAGGAAAAGTGGCTTTTGCATGGAAGAGTTAAAAAAGAGTTCCCTTGAATAGAGAACTCATGATTGCTTGCTAACTAGGTAGGGCTAGGGATGTAGTCTAGTCCACCTACTCTATGATGGCTAGGGAGATGAAACCTAGGCTAGGGACTTGCACCAAATCCTAGATGGGCCTCACAATCACGATCAACGGCTTAGAATGTGCACGACCCACATCTCATGATCTACAACTTGGATTGCCGCACGAGACACGATGTTGGAACAGCGGCGACGATGCGGTCGCTATGACACTAAATTCGCGTCGATCAGGGTCGGGTCTACTTGACTGGACTTGAGGATGACCGCAACACTATCTAAAGGTCGCGGGTAGCAAGAATTTGACCAGTAGGACCGCGTGACCTAGAGGAATGAAATGTACACACCTGGGTAAGGCTTACAGCTTAAGTCAAGCGTATGGACTCACAGTAGGCATAGTAGAATTAATGTATTTATGTATATCTTTACCCATGACAGGGGATGTATTTATAGGTTTTCTAGTTGGTCTGCATATCTGAGTTAATCTGAGTGGCCCGAACTCTAATTCTAAAAATATCTCTAACTTTACCTCGATCGGCGTGATTTTCAGCAAAGATATCGATAAGTAATCCCACCCGTATACAGAGAGGATTCTTATTTCTATTCCGAGGTTGAGAGGTTAATACCTGAGACTGAGATCAGTATCCAAGGCCGACCTCCAAGGTTGATATCTATAGTTGAGGCTGAGGTCAAAGGTCGAGGTCTATAATCAAGGTTGGTACTCGAAGTTGATGGTCGAAGTTGTCCCTCAAGACCAAGCTCCCTAAAAAATTTTCCATTGATGTGATCCCTTTGATATGATTTTTTATTTTTTTTTATTTTTACGGTGTTTGTAATAAGGTTTCTCACCTAATGGATGGATGGAGTGGATTTGACATAGCATGGTGGGCCACACAGAGCTTTAGGTAAAGTAAGTGTTGTATACTATCTACTTTACATGTGGAGAACAGAAAGGCCACGCCATCTCTATACTTACACTCGTTTTTTCTTGCATGTGTGTGGTCCACTTAATCTCAATCCATGCCGGTGTAAAAAGATGGCTCATTGTCGTTCACTCATCTCAACCTCGTTGCGTTTTCCTTATCACGTGTTGGGTGACTTTCACTTCGTAGCCTACCATGGACAGTCATCTTTAACAAAAAATGAAAAATGCGTCAAGTGTTCCATCTGTGGCCATGAAAATGAAGGGCAATGAGCAAAATGAGTTAACGGTCGAAATCAAGTTGGAGAGGTGAAAGGAACGGATGGTCAAGGCTGTCCTGCCAAGTAGATATGATACGGTGGAGGAAAAAGAACCTTTTAGGGCGTGTTTGGCCAGACCGATCCCATGGGATTAAGAGGGATGGAATGGATTTTAAGGTAATGATGATGGTGCCAGTGTTTGTCCCCTGATCCCATGGGTCTGTGATAGCCCATAGCCCATGGGATATACAGCAGCAGCCTGTTTGGACCTTCACAAATGGATGAGTTTGTATCTCCATATCTTGTGGTGTGCCCCATTCATTGTTTTATATTTGCCTCTCAAAACATGTTCATGGCTGAATGTGGGCTGATGAAAATGATGGAGGGAGTGGATATCGTATTGATATCTCGGTGGGCCTCACATAGCGGTGAAAACTCTCATCCCAGGATTGGCAAATCCATGTCGATGTGAACACTGTTTACGAGGGCAAGGCACATCCCGCCATCCCAAACAGCGGATGCAATGGTAGGCCGTAGGATAACCCATCCTAATTCCATCTAATACCGTATCCAGCGCCTGGCCAAACATGCCAAACGCGCCCTAATATCGTAGACCCATCTCTCCGTAGAGCAAGGCGATGAGCAAATCAAATCCACCCATATGCAGGGCCCTTGCATGGATAGTCGATAGTTTCCGTATCACTCCTGTTAGACAATTTTAAATATGCAATGGGATAAAGTGAGTGTGTATGGGCATTTGAGCCTCGGGCATAGGTTTCATTGTGGTATCCGATGGTTGGAGTGGATTTTATATAATCATGGTCGTGTAACGGTGGATGTCTCTCTTCCAACTGTTTTCCTGAGTGCAGCCCACTTGAATGATGGTGTCATTCTAAATTTTTATCCATAGGTATAATGTAGGATTCCTCATCTAATGGTCGGACTGGATCTCACACAGACATCACCGTTGGTCCCTTAAAAGATAAACAATATGCCTCACAAAAGTTATTTGGCAAGCACGCTTGGAGAGGGTGCCTCAAGCATATATTTTCATATCATTTTAGGAAAACTGGGTCACGGCATGTGTGGGTTCCCCCTTTGTGTTTTTGTGAAATCCAATCCGACCATATGGTGTGCCACATCATGCTAGGCCCATGAACCAAAAATCAGCCCCATCATTATTTAAGTGGACCACATAATTTGAAAAAGTAAATGGGATAATGCTTATCCTCCGAACATTTTCTCATAGTGTAGGCCACCTAAATCACGGATAATTGTGATTTTCGAATTTTATTACTAAATTTTAGTGTGGCATATAATGGTTAGAGTGGATCTCATATAATCATTATTGTGAATCCTATAAGAATCAAGGCTATGTTTCTCTTTTAACTATTTCCTCTGGGTGGCCTACGTGAATCAACGGTTAGAATAATTTTTTCATCCTTCGCTTAATATGAGTTTTCATATCAAATTATGGGTGTAGATCTTACATATACATTATAGCAGCCCCATAAAAATCGCTGTTTTCCTTCACTGTAAAATTTTTTTTATAACAGGAGTGAGAGGTAGGCCCACACTTTATTTTTTTTATAATTGGAGTGAGAGGTAGGCCCAACTTTATACGGTAGGTTAAATCCACTCCGATAATCGTGTAATTTTACATTATGACTATGATTAAAAAAATTAAGTCACCCATAATTTAGGTGGGCGGAAAAAAGTTTGGAGAGGGAAGTCTACCCTTTGATATTCACAGGGCCCACTGTGATGATTATATAAAATCCACTCCAATCAATAGCTACCACATGAAAATATAGGCCTGGCGCCCAAATATCAGGCCCATCCATTATTTAGGTGGGTCACAGTAAGGGAGTTAGTTTGAAGGATGAGTGTTGCCCTATACACGGTCTCCAATCATGTGGTCCACCTGAAACATGGATGGACTGATCCTTGAGCTTTGAACCTAACATGGGGTGACACACATAAGAGTAGGTTTTACATAAACTCATGGTGGGGCTCACCTAAGCTAGGAACCCAAGCAATGCACTTTCAGGTGTATCACACGAGTGGTAAGTACCGATACTTGCTGCATGTAAAGATGTTCGAAGGTTGGTTTTTGAAAAGTGTCACGAAAACACTGTAGACCCAACCTGATCTATGTTTTCTCCATGCTGTTCATTCATTTTATCAGTTCATTTCAGAGCATGACACAAAATATAAGGCAGATCCAAAACTTTTTTAGGCCCAGGAAGTTTTCAATGGTAGTGTTCAATCCTCACTTTTCAATGTGGTGTGGTCCACTTGAGATTTGGATGTAGCTCATCTTTGGATTTATGCCCTAAAATGATCTGAAAAAATGAATCGATGACGTGGATATAACATATACATCATGGTGGACCACCTCTCAAAAATCGAGATGAAATTGGACACAAAATCAAACATCATAATTGCTTATTAACAATTCCATCGGGGCCTCTCTTTGAACTCCAACCACAATTCCAATTTCTCAGTATCTCTCTCACGTCCAACCCACTCCTCCCATCTCTCTCCCCGCGATTCAACCGACCACGCCTTCAATCAACCACACCTTAGACTATATATATCACGAGACCCACCAAATGAACGGATTAGATATCATAACAAGACATAACGGAGGTAAGTGTGGCCCCACCAAAATGTGCGTTTATTTTACAAAACCTTTTTGGACTCGGGCTTGGGCCAAACTCAAGCCGAGCCCTGTATAAGCATTCCAAGCCAGTCTCGGACTGAATTACTTAGGCCCATCATAGGCCCAGGCCAGTTTAGGCTTAGGCTCAATAATGTGGGTTAGACTTGGACATAGCTTGGCCGGTGACACGCTTATGAGTAAATGTTCTCAATGAAAGTTATTTAAACGAGGAAAAGGAATTGCCAGCTTGGTGGGCCCATCATAGTGTTAATGTGAAATTCACCCCGCCATTATGTGAGTCACCCCATGATGAACTCTAGCCTGAAAATCAGCCCCAACCTTGGTTCAGGTGGACTACACGATTGGAAACAATGTAAATAGAAACCTCACCCTCCAAATTTATTTCCCTTGGTGTGGCCCATTTGAATCATATATGGGCTTGCTTTTGGTTATCAGGCGCTAAATTTTGGTGTGGCATCTAATGATTGAAGTGGATTTCACTTGCTTATTGTAAACATCAAGGGTGTACATATTTCCCAACTGTTCCCATTGGCATGGCCCACTTAATCACAGATCAATTTGATTTTTTTTTTTGCTACGCCCAAGATAGGATTATACATCTAATGATAGGAATGGATCTCACACATACATTACAGTGGGCCTCATAAAAAATGAAGGATGAGTGTCATTAGGCACATGTTAGTTCCGAGAAAGGTGTTTATCAATAATAGTGGGAAGTGGATTAGATGTTACTCAGCCAACACAGTAATGGGTGTTTCCCTAATCGTGGGGCCCACCTTGATGTATCTATTATATATCTACGCTGTCCATCAGTTTGTACGTATCGTTTTAGTCCGAAGCAAAACCAAATCTCAAGTGACCCACAACTTAGGAAATAATAAACATTGAATGCCCACCATTAAAAACTTCCTGGGGCCCACCTGTAACAACACCAAATTTTGTAAGTAGGCAGTATGCAAATATATCATCCATGTAAATAATTAAAGGAGTTTAAGAATTAATTTTATTTCTTAAAAAAAATAAATTAATGAGGTAGCCAAGTGGTCACTATTCTCTTGGTAATTGATCAGGTCAAGGTCCGATCCCCGTGCTAGTACTTTTGTTCTGTTTTTTTTTTTTCCTTAGTTATTTTAATTATTTAGTGTTTATGAATGGACCTTCATAATCCACGACGTAGGGCCAACATATGTACCAATGTAATAATATGAGTATTGTTGATGATGTTTTCAGCTCGCCCCTTCAGTGATCCTAGAACCTGCACAAGTAGAAGGGAAAAGATGACCTTGGTTTTGCGAGGGGACCCTCTGATGCCTAAGTCAGAATCTGGGTCTTCTTTGAAAGGTTGGTAGGGCAAGAGTTTTTGCATACCTTTTACCATGAAGGTCCTTGTATTTATAGTAGTGTTGTACCCTGTAGGATTTCCGTAATTAGAGTAGATTACGTAATTAGAATAGATCTCAATCTCTCAGGATCTGTAATCCCTGATACTTCTAGATTCTCGAAGATCTTAATCTTATCTTCCGAAAATCTTGGGTAGAGATCTAGATTTTTTCTAGGTAACTTCCAGATATGGAGCGATATAGCTCGACTGACACTTATCTCTCCAACACGGTCGTGCCGAGACAAGTTTTACGGATAATTCTCCGCCTACTCTATTGGTCGACTCAATCTTTGGGTCGGACTAAAGTTTGGACGACTCTAGGGCCGATTGATCTTAAGTTGATTTGGGTTTTCCTCTGTGAGGCTTTCGATTGGGCCTTAAGGTGCACTTCATCCCTTAGAGGTTTCGTTTTGTGGCTCTGGACGCTCAAGCTATGGCCGGGTCAGGTACCTCACGATCCGAGCTATGTCTCTCCATCTAGTGTTCTTATAGACTTTGGGCCTTATCTGGACTCGGCGTCCGACCAGTCCGAGCCATTGCTTCACTACTCTTTCGATCCTCAAGATGACTCAAGGACTTGTTATATTTTTTCCCCAACAGTAAGCCCCCTACTCCATGCATCACCTTAAGGTGATCGAGGAGTATTTCTGGATTGAGTCAGATTGCATTAGAACCGAGTAATGATGAAGCATTAATTGAATGTGTGGCGGTTTACATGACTTTTGAGATATGTCACTTCACTTGACCACGCGTCGATTCATTTATTGAGACCGTACGAGCGGTGCAGTCATCGTTGCAATGTCAGGGTGTATGAAGGTTGCACACGTGGTAAAACATTCAGTGGCAACGCGTGAGGAGTCAACACATATAAAGTCGGGGCACTCGAAGAGGCGTCGCTTTGGCTCCTCATTTAATGTTGGAGCCATGTGACAGCTCTATAAATGGGTCGCCCTAAACAAGATTTCGCCATTTTTGCGCCTTTTTTCAATCTTCTCCTCGTGTCTTCTCCCAATCTTCTCTCATAGATTCCAACACTGTAAACCTTTGTGCCACTGCCCATTTCCGGCACTCTTGGATTTCTCCCGGTGAGCTCCTTCTTCCTTCTTTTCTTCTTCTTTTTTTTTTTAACAATGTTAGGCCTGACAAGTCTTAGGGAGGGAGAATACAACGGTGAGGGTGAAGCGATCGGCTTTTGGGCGGCTTCAGAATCACCCTCACTATTGGCGGAGGTTGCTGGAGAGGTAGACTTCCTATTTCGCCATTCGCAGAGGTTTATAGACCATTCGACAGAGAGGTTGGTGGCGTCGGTGGAGGCATTGGATTTACTTCCTAAACGTATGGCCAGTGGGGGCTCCTCTAGTCATTCTGACCTTAAAGAGGGTGGCGAGGAGGAAGTTGAGATAGAAGAGTGGGTTAAAGGACCTGTGCCTTCGGTGATGACAGCAAAGGATCTATCTAATATCCGGTCTATATATCATATTTCAGACTCGGTCATTTTGACTCTCCCTCGGCCTAGAGAACTGCCCAACCAACCTTGCGATTTTTCACGTCAGGCTGCAATGTGGTCTTTGGTTGACACTTCAGAGGATTGCTCAGGAACGGCTGAGCAGTTTGGGTATAACCCCGGGACAGGTTATGCCAAACGGGTGGAGGGACTTGTTTGGCTGTGTGGTGCTGTGGGGCAAGATGCGGCAGCCCGAGCTAAGTGTGAATGAGTTTCTCCACTTATATCAAGTGTGGGCGCATACTCAACACCCTGGCTAGTTTTTCTTCTGCTCCTGGCGAAACACCGGTGGGTCCTTAATAACTGACCCTCCTTCATCAAACAAGTATTGGAGGGATAGGTGGTTTTGGGCCCTTGGTAGGTGGGAGTCGGTTAAGATTGAACCTATCTGCCCCTTAGTCCCTCGAGCTTTTTGTGCGGCAGGTAGAGTTGATGTGATTTATCACCTTTTACTTAGCGCATCTTCACTAAATCACGGATGTGACTTCTTTATTTTTCAACAATACCGAAGCATCCTCCAAACCTTAACTCGGGCTCTCTGACTCAGATTCAGAGTTTCTGAGACCTCGGCCCAGAGAGGAGATCTTGTAAAAGGCTTCTCAGTAGGAGCTTGTTTTTGAGTGGGGCCTCGACTCCGCAGTGATCGGTAAAGAGCTTATGTTCTTATTTATTTTTTATTTTTTGCCTCTGACAGTACTGACGTTTATTTTCCTTCAAATGTAGACATGTCTAAGGCTCAGCCCTCTCTTCGTCTCCCGTCTTAAATCCGAGCACTGCCTTGTTCAGGCTCTCGGGTCTTGAAGAGGTACAAGGAGATCTCAAAGGGCTTGACAAGGACCGCCCCTCCTGCTCCCTCGACTGTTATCGAGGTCGATGAAGGCACGGAGGTGACGAAAATGGCCGCCTCAGAGGCAGGGGCAGCAAAGGTGGCGGCGGCGTCCTCTAAGCAGCCTCGGGAGGCTCCCGAGTTAGAGCTGGCTAAGGTGCCTATAACTCCGAGAACTGAGGAGTGGGAGCCGCGGATGATGGGAGCAGCTGAGGAAGAGAGGATAGCCTTCCACCAGAAGGTTGAAGAGATCCTTCTGTGGGCGAGTCGGCAGATGTTCACGGGGGAGTTCTTCAGCCTTTTGGAGTCGTCTTCCAGGGACAATACGCTCGACAGGATCGGGACGCTGTTGCTTGAGGTAATATCGCCACTTTTCTCGGTCATTTTGTTTCAGACTTTCTTTATTTTAAAAGAGCTTTTTCCCTTGTGCAGTTCGCCCCTTGCATGCTTAAGGCTCGTACCGAAGTATCTGCCTTGGCTAAGCGAGCAGTGGATGTGGAGGCCGGGGTGTCAGATGCTGAGACTCGATAGTCGGAAGTTGTGATGCCCCGGTCACTGCTTCATGTGGGCGGGCACATGTGGGGGGGCGCACATGTGGGTGGACCCCAAGGAAGGCTGACAAGCTACTGTGTTGGGCAGGCTACTGTTGCAGTTGACTGTAGCGTAACTTGTCCCACATCGGAAGAGTTGTCTAGAGTTGTGGTGGTTATATATGGGGTTCCTCCCTTAACAGACATGACGCGTTGGCCTTGTGCGCCAGGCAAAACCTCCGCTGTGTACTCTGATGACGGTTGGGTTGGACAATATCATGGACGGGTAGGTGCTGATGTGGGCGGGACCACGGGAGCACCGGGTCTGGGCGAGCTACCAGTATCCTTACCCCAAATGACGCGTTTTAAAGCCGTGAGCCCACCGGGCAAAGCGAACAATATCATGTGCTGTGGGGGTGGGCCTTACAAATGGTATCAGAGCCGAGGACGGCTCTGCCCTCGGTGGGGGATAATGTGATGCCCCAGTCACTGCTTCATGTGGGCGGGCACATGTGGGCGGGCGCACATGTGGGCGGGCCCCAAGGAAGGCTGACAGGCTACTGTGTGGCCGGAAGGCTACTGTGTTGGGCGAGCTACTGTTGCAGTTGACTGTAGCATAACTTGTCCCACATCGAAAGAGTTGTCTAGAGTTGTGGAGGTTATATGTGGGGCTCCTCCCTTAACAGACATGACGCGTTGGCCTTGTGCGCTAGGCAAAACCTCCGCTGTGCACTCTGATGACGGTTGGGTTGGACAATATCATGGACGGGTAGGTGCTGATGTGGGCGAGACCACGGGAGCACCGGGTCTGGGCGAGCTACCAGTATCCTTACCCCAAATGACGCGTTTTAAAGCCGTGAGCCCACCAGGCAAAGCGGACAATATCATGTGCTGTGGGGGTGGGCCTTACAAAATAAAAAGGACTTCCCAGGAGGTCACCCATCCTAGTACTACTCTCGCCCAAGCACGCTTGACTGCGGAGTTCTGATGGGATCCGGTGCATTAGTGCCGGTATGATCGCACCCACCGTCCGATCTTCTTGCTCCTAGAGGTTCCTTGGCACCTTAGCTTCAACTTCAATGGTTAAGATGAAGAATGAAGGGTTGAGATGAGAGATTTTGGGGTAGGAAGGTGGGCCACTTGGAGCTTAGGGATTTTTGCAAAAATTCTAAACGTATGGAGTTGAAATTTTCTTGGAGTTTTGAAATGAGAAAGAGAGAAAGAGAGAGTGATGGATGGATGGGTGAGTGATGGTTGTGTAAGAAAAACTTGACTTTTGTGGTTGCTTGGGAAAAGGGATGGAAGTGATTGTACTTGACATGTGATGGATTGATGGGTGATTGATTGATGGGATTGATGTGATTGATGTGACACATCGTAGAGATTCCATTGGTTTTCGCAACGCGCGGCGTTTTCTTGCACCGAACGTTGGCCCATAACTCTTGACCAGGGTATCGCCTCGACGCGCGAGTCGCGGCATCGGAACCGCAACGACGGCGCGGTCGCTATGGTATTGGTCTCTGGTTGAGTCGACTCGGGTTGTCGGCACATGAATCAGGGTCGCGCGTCGATACTGGTTAAGGGTCGAAGGTTGCCGGAATTCGACCGGTAAGACCGCGGAAGTGTACGGAAAGGTACGAACCAAGATACGGGTCTTACAGCTCTCCCCTCCTTATAGAAATTTCATCCTCGAAATTTACACAAGCATCGCAACTAAGCATAACTCATGAAAAAGAAACGTCATAATATCATCATATAGAATCGGAGACAGCATACAAAATACATCACATGATCAACCATCAAAGAGATGAGGATAACGCTCTCGAATCTCAGCCTCACGCTCCCACGAAGCCTCCTCTACAGAATGGTGACCCCACTGCACCTTTACCAACGGAATGACCTTGGTTCTGAGGACCTTCTCCTTCCGATCAAGGATACGAACTGGCTGCTCAATGTAAGAAGCGTCCTCACGAACCTCCAACGGCTGCCAATCAATAACGGGAACTATGTCTGACCCACACTTCCTCAACATGGAGACATGGAAAATGTCGTGGACGCCAGACAACTGTGATGGCAAGGCAAGCCGATAGGCCACGACGCTAATGCGCCCAGTGATCTCAAAAGGTCCTATGAATCTCGGGGCAAGCTTGCCCTTCGCTCCAAATCGAACTACGCCCTTCATGGGCGAGACCTTGAGATACACATGGTCCCCTACATTAAACTTGTCACGCCCCAAATCTGAAAATCGGATTCACATGAATCCCGATTGCCGAATCCGGTGCCGACAGCCTCCGTAGTGCCCCATTCTCGGCTCCTGACAATCAAATGCCAGAATCCGATCCTGGGATCCTGCAAGGAGGATTTTCAGAATGATTTTTTTTTTGTAATGGAGCATAACCACAAGCATAACTAAGTCACAAAACAACATCACCACATGTCCAGTATAACAAATTTTAAGTACAATGCAGAAAGGGAAATACAAGGTGATCAGAAAGCTCCAAAAGGTCTTGATATGCACTCCTGTCTCAGCGCTGCTGTCGTCCAACGCTACCTGCACGCAACTATCGTGCATAAGCTCACAAAAGCTTAGAGGGTGGTGTAAGTGTGTGCGTAAGGCAAACGCCAAGTGTACAGTATCAGAACAATGCGGAAGTATATGGTAAGTCCATAGAATCAACCATGCCAAAGCTATGCGATGAGATATGAATGTCATCGGCCACACCGATACAATGCAAGGCCTATATAGCCGAATTTCATATGCGAAATGCAATGCAAGCAAGTCGGTACTCCTCAAGTATGTATATCAGTACAGTTCCTCTCTGGATATCACCGGGGTCTAATACACTTCGCAGAGACTGCCACCTCCCTAGCTGCACAGTTAAGCAAGCGGATAAGACCTCACTATCCGCCTGACCAGTAGTATGCCAATACCTACCCGGCTCGTCGATAGCGGACTCATTTGTGAGCTAGTCAAACTCAGCCTAGCTTATAGCCCTCTCACTCAGGCGGATAAGGCCACATCCCCTTCTAGCCGACCACGACACAGTGAGAGACGCGGCCTACTGGTATTCGACACTCGGGCGCTCGTGAATCCACTCGGTTTAGACATTGGAGCATCTCCTGGTACCAAAAAGGTTCTGGGACTTTCACTCAAGGACATCCTAAGTGCCCATAGTGCTAGAATAAGTATTTTCGGTATCCAATAGGGCCATCTACGATGTGCCTGTGGAGCCACGGCCCTGATGTCGCTAGGGCGTGTAGTGATCAAGTCACACGTATGCGAGATGCATGAATCACTCTGTCAAAACATGCAGCAATCCAGCGCGTACTGCGTGATCATGTGGGGCACTTAGTCACATAACGAGTCCCGTAAATGGTCTGCCCAATGGCGTATGTTATGATCAGTCATTACTCATATCAAGCATACATATGATGCGTATGGGCATGAGTCATGAGATTATTCTAAGCATGTTATAAGGTAATGAAAAGCAACAGGTATGAACCTATCAATGGGCCCTAAAGAGAGTTACAATGCGGACATTTAACCAACATTGTACATACAATGTGGAAGTCAAACCAACATTGTTTCCTAGGCACGGCTTGCCTTAAATATCATTTCACGAACCATGAGAAACGTACATTGCAATGGACCCTAAGGACATCCGTTGGGCCCCGATCCATGGGCCTCAGATACATCAAATGGGCCGACTCACGTGAGCCTTATATCCATCAAATGGCTGCATTAATGGGCCTCACCAATGAGCTTTATGTACATTGCAATGGTCCACGATCCATGGGCCTTGAAATACATCAAATGGGCTTACACACATGAGCTTTAAGTATGTCAAAGGGGCCGCTCCATTTGCGCCCCATGCACATCAAATGGGCTTGAATCTCGTGGGCTCTTTATGTATCAAATAGGCTTAGTCCCATGGACCTTGCATATGTCAAATGGGTTTAGTCCCATAGGCTTTGGATATGTACCAAAGTAGGTCTCAATGAGTGACCATAATTAAGTAAATTTTGGGCACTAATCACACACCAAGGTAGGCCCATTTGAAATATAGATCTGCCTCATTTTTAGCTCATATTATGGAATGAGCTCTCAAAATAGGAGGTCAGTATAGATGTAGCACATGCATCATAGTGGGGGGGGGGGGGGGGGGGGGGTGTCCACATGGAGGCCCACCATCACACATATACAATACAGTATATATATATGTAATATAATATTTATATGTGTATATATATATATATATATATATATATATATATATATATATATATATATATCAATACATATGCACACACGCACACATACACGCACACACAGACCTGCATACACACACACACACACGTGCACTCACACACGCACACACACACACGCACACACAGTGACAATGGGCTCCACCGTCCGTGCAGAAGGTGGAATACACCCACATACATTACTGTGGGTCCCATGTGGGGCCCACCGTAATATTTATTTTCCATCCAATACGTTGATAAGGTCATGCAGACCTGAATGAATAGGAAAAACAAATTTCAGCTTGATCCAAAACTTGTGTGGACCCCAAAAAGGGTTTCAATGGTGGAATTTAATCACCACTGTCTCTTGTGGTGTGGGCCGCCTGAGCTTTGGATGTGCCTCGTTTTTGGAGATGGCCCACCTCAGAGGGTGGGCCACCTTATAGACAGATCGGATGGCAAGTAAACATTAAGGTGGGGCCCACACTATCAGCCGTGGGACCCCCCTTGGCGTCCGCTGTCCGCCCGCCCGCTGGGGGCGTCTGACGTGAGCAGAGGCAGCAACCTCTGCTGCCTCAAAGATGATTTTTTTTTTTTTGAAAACCCATTTTCTGAGGTTTTTGTCATGTGGGGCCCACGTCTGAAGAATCCACTCCTGTCATTGGATTCTTCCACCCACAACGAATCCAACGAGTCCAATATCGAGCCTCTTTCATCGTGTAAATAGAAATCTGGAAGGATTTCAATGGTATTGATGGTATTTTCAATACCATGGCCCACTAGATATCCGGATCTTCCTCATCTTTCGGTTCAACGCCAAAAATATGTTGGGGAAGAGGATGGATGGCACGGATTGTATACAGACATCAAGGTGGGCCCCGTACAAGTGGCCCACCCCTTTGGCCTTCATTTTTATATTTTTTTTTGTTTCTCCAGTGACGTCCAGCGCCTGGACGTCTCTTTTTTTTTTTGTGGCTTGCATGAAATACATTCAAGGTGGGCCCTGATTAGGTGGGCCACCCCAAATGGATGTACATTTAAGATGGGCCCCACCCATGGACGGTTTGGATAAATTACATGTTTCATGGTGGGGCTAATCCAAGTGGGCCACATAGCTACATTAACATACAAGAAAAATAACTAAAGAAGAGAGGGAGAGAGAAATAGAGTGAGACACGCGTAATGGAGGGACCCCGGCACTATGGGCCCTCCGTTTCAATCATCCAATCATACATCAAAGGTCCCCTTGCATATGGACCATCAACAAAAGATCAACGGTGGAGATCCCACTCCACTAGAAATGGACGGTCTAGATGACCTCCTCAATACAAGGAAAGTAAACATCATGATGGGGTCCATGGAGAATGGCCCCATCATGGAATGATCTTGATGATCAAGATGAGCCATTGGCCACATCTTAGGGTCCCAAGTGAGATCCAAACCATTGATCGGTTGGCCTCACTTGGCCCACCTTAAAAACATGAAAACTACTCTATCAAAGCACCCCACCTCTTTATCTTCTTGGTCCGTTGGATAGCCGGTCTCCTAGAGCTTCACTTTGATGGTGGAGATGGGAAATGGATGGCTAGGATGATGGGATTTGAAGATGGGAAGTGGGCCACCAAAACTCACATTTTCTCTCCATGGAAGGCTTGGACATGGGAGAGCTTTGTTGCTTGGGACTTGGAGTGTTGAGAAATGAGAGGGAGAGAGAGAGTTGTAAGAGTGATGGAGTGATGTGAGGTGAGTGATGGGTGAAGTGAGTGATGGGTGAAGTGAGAGGTTAGTTAACTTAGGTGGTTGCTTGTCTTGTGGAGAAAGGAAGCATGGGTGGGTGTACTTGCATGAGAGGTGATTGATGGGATTGATTGATGGGACATATTGTAGAGATTCCTTGGGATTTGCAACGCGCGGTGTTTTTGCTCGAACTGAACGTGGGTCCGTATCTCATCGTCTGGGTATCGGATCAGTGCGTGAGTTGCGGCGTTGGAACCGCGACGACGGTGCGGTCGCAATGATACAAGTCTCGGATTAAGCCGGCTCAAATGAATAGGATACGACTTACGGTCGTGCGCAACGTCAACCATAAGTCGCGGATTGCCGGAATTTGACGAGAAGGGTCGCGGGAATCAACGGAACAGTGCGGATTAGGATACGAGTCTTACAGCTCTCCCCACCTAATAAAAATTTCGTCCTCAAAATTTACATTACCATCGCAACTAACCATAACTCAAAAAGGAAATAGGGAACATAACATCATATATAATCAAGCATCATAATACATCATACAATCAATCATCGAAAAGATGGGGATAACGCTTGCGGATCTCTGCCTCGCGCTCCCAAGACGCCTCATCCACACTATGGTGGCCCCACTACACTTTCACCAAAGGAATGACCTTGGTTCTGAGGACCTGCTCCTTTCGATCGAGGATACGAACTGGTTGTTCAATATAAGAAGCGTCCTTACGAACCTCCAATGGCTGCCAATCAATAACAGGAACGACATCTGACCCACACTTCCTCAACATAGAGACATGGAAGACGTTGTGGACGCCAGACAATTGCAATGGCAAGGCAAGCCGGTAGGCCACAGCGCCAATGCGCCCAGTGATCTCGAAAGGTCCTATGAATCTCGGTGCAAGCTTGCCCTTCGTCCCAAAACGAACTACACCCTTCATGGGTGAGACCTTGAGATACACATAGTCCCCAACGACAAACTCTAAGGGACGACGCCGATGGTCAGCAAAACTCTTCTGCCGGCTCTGAGCTGTGCACATCCTCTGTTTGATGATGTCGATAGCCTCTGATGTCTGCAGCACAAGCTCGGGACCTAGGAGACGTCGCTCTCCAACCTTGGTCCAACAACTCGGAGATCTGCACGGTCTGCAATATAATGCCTCAAAAGGAGCCATGCCAATGGTCGCCTGATAGCTGTTGTTGTACGCGAACTCAGCCAATCGCAGGTGCTCGTCCCAACTACCCGAAAATCAATCGCGCAAGCCCGAAGCATATCCTCAAGGATCTGGTTGACCCTCTCGGTCTGACCATCGGTCTGCGGATGATACGCGGTGCTGAGCTGCAAATCAGTGCCCATCGCTCTCTGGAAGCTCCTCCAAAACTGAGACGTGAACCTCGGATCTCGGTCTGAAACAATCGAGACGGGAACACCATGCAATCTTACGATCTCATCGATAAACATTCTGGCGAGCCGATCTGTATGCCAAGTCTCACGAATCGCAAGAAAATGTGCCGACTTCGTCAGACGGTCCACAACAACCCAGATGGTGTCATGACCGCGCTGAGTCCTCGGCAAATCCAAGACAAAATCGGTAGATATATGCTCCCACTTCCACATCGGGACGCTCAGCGGCTGTAATAGACCAGGGGATTTCTGATGATCGGCCTTGACACGCTGACAGGTGTCACACTCGGCCACAAAACTGACTATCTGGTGCTTCATCCCTGACCAAAAATACTGGCGTCTCATATCGCGATACATTTTCGTCGAGCCAGGGTGGATAGAGAAACGCGATCGATGTGCCTCGGTCATAAGATCTCGGTGTAAATCAGGAATATCCGGGACACACAATCGGCCTCTGAAGCGAAGTCCACCATCAGAACCAATCTGTCAATCCATCTGACTCTCAGATGCTACCTCTGCTCGGTAATCCTGTAATGACTCGTCTGTCTGCTGAGCCTCGATCACCCTTGCGACAAGAGAGGGTTGAATCGACAAGCTCGATAGCTGAACGATAGATGACTGCAGACCAAACTCAAAGTCGTACTCTGCTATATCCTTGAGCATCCTCCACTCCTGAATCATCATATGCGCCACCAGGCCTTGTGGCTGACGACTGAGAGCATCCGCCACCATGTTCGCCTTGCCCGGGTGGTACTGAAGATCAAAATCGTAGTCCTTCAGGAGTTCCATCCAACGCCTCTGCCTCATATTCAGCTCGGACTGAGAGAACAAATACTTCAAGCTCTTATGATCGGAAAAGAGCTCGAATCTCACCTCATAAAGATAGTGTCTCCACACTTTCAGTGCAAAGACAACCGCTGCCAGCTCCAGATCGTGTGTAGGGTAGTTCAGCTCATGGACCTTAAGCTGTCGGGACGCATAAGCCACTGGCTTCCCGTGCTGCATCAGGACAGCACCTAAGCCAACTCGTGAGGCATTAGTAAATACAACAAATCCATCACTCCCAGAGGGAAGAGTGAGGACAGGAGCGGACGTGAGGCGGTCCTTCAACTCCATAAACGCCTGCTCACAAGCGTCGCTCCAAACAAACTCAGCACCTTTTCGGGTCAACCTGGTCAACGGGGCTGCAATGCGAGAGAATCCCTCAATAAATCGTCGGTAGTAGCCCGCCAAACCAAGAAAACTGCGGATCTCGGATGCATTTGTGGGCTGGTCCCACTGACGCACGGCATCTATCTTCGAGGGGTCTACAGCGACACCCTGCCTCGTCACTACATGGCCGAGGAACTTCACCTCCTCCTGCCAAAACTCGCACTTCTCCAGCTTCGCGTAGAGCTGGTGTGCACGGAGGGTCTGCAATGTAATCTCAAGATGTCGATCATGCTCCTCACGAGTCCTCGAATATATCAGGATGTCGTCAATAAACACCACGACAAACTGATCAAGATACGGACGGAAGACTTCGTTCATCAACTGCATGAATACTGCGGGCGCATTGGTCAGTCCGAAGGACATGACCTGGAACTCAAAATGACCGTATCGCGTCCTAAAGGCTGTCTTCGGGATATCCTCATCTCGAACCCGAACCTGATGATAACCGGACCGCAAGTCTATCTTTGAAAAGAACTGCGCCTCCTACAGCTGATCAAACAAGTCATCGATAAGCAGGTACTTGTTCTTGATCGTGACCTTGTTGAGCTCGCGGTAGTCTACGCAAAGCCTCAACGAGCCATCCTTCTTCTTTACGAAGAGTACCGGTGCTCCCCACGGCTAACTGCTCGGACGAATAAAGCCTAACTCGCGCAACTCATCCAACTGCTTCTGCAGTTCCCGTAACTCCAATGGTGCCATACGATACGGGGCCTTCGAAATAGGCGCAGTACCAGGCACAAGATCAATCTGAAACTCAGTATGCCGACGAGGTGGTAATCCCGGAATCTCCTGAAACACATTAGGAAAACTATAAACAACCGGCAGCTGGTCGATACTCAAAACTGCTGGCTCCTCAACGGCACACGATAACAAGCAAGAAAGCTGCCCTCCTCTGGGCTCGGCAACAAACTGAAACTCTGGCACGCCGGGTATGCAGAACGTGACTGTCCTCGCAGAGCAGTCTAATATGGCATAGTACTCGGCAAGCCAGTCTATGCCCAGGATAATATCAAAACCGGACATCGGTAATACAAATAGGTCGGCAGGCAAGAAGATATCCCCAATCAAAATAGGGCAAGACGCGTAAAATCGGCCCAACACTGCGGTCTTCCCTAATGACGTCGATACTACCAAATCCTCACGGGCAGACTCCAACGGCAAACCGGTCGATCGGCAGAAATCATCGGCGACAAATGAATGCGATGCACCAGAATCAAATAGTACACGTACAATGCATGCAGAGACAGGAAGAGTACCCTCGACGACCCCTCCTGGTGACTGAGGGTCCTGCTGGACGGCATAGAATCTGCCCTGAGCCTGCTGGGGAGGTGCAGGTCCCTTCTGAGGTCTCTGCTGCTGCTGTGGCCGCTGTGGGGGCCTAACCTGCTGCCTTAGCTGCTGTGGAGGAAGTACAGGAGGCTGGTGCTGCGGTCGCTGCTGCTGTGGTGGCTGTCGTGGAGGTGGATGCGGTGCCCTCGGCTGCTGCTGCTGCTGCTGCGGATGGGGACACTCGTGCCTACGATGCCCTGTACGACCGCACCCAAAGCAAGTACCTGAAAACGATCCTGAAGATGATGCTGGGGGTACTGCTGGTGCTCGGAATGCTAGGCGGGTCGTGCGCCTCTGCTGTGAACGATGCTGCTGATGGGAGCTACTAGAGGGTGCCTTCCTCTTCTGATCTCCCCTCTGATCACGGGCTCTCTGCACACTGGCCCAATCTGTCTCATATATCAGGGCTCTCTCTACTATCTCCTCAAATGTTGGAAGCATGTGCCCGATCACACGGCTCCGGAGGGCAGGACGTAAGCCGTTCTCAAAACGGCGGGCCTTCCGCCCCTCATCATCAACAAGATACGTCGTGAATCTGGATAGTGCGACGAACCGAGCCTCATACTGGGACACAAACATGTCCCCTTGGACCAACGTCTCAAACTCAAGTGCGCGCTGCTGTCGCACATGCTCGGGAAAGAACTTCCGGTCAAACCGGTCTATAAAGTCCTCCCAGGTCCACTTAAAATCGGCAGCTACCGATCGGGCCACAGATGCCCACCAATACTGAGCCTCGCCCTGCAGAAGGAATACAGCTAATGGAACTCGCTGCTGGGTCGTACATCTCATGGTGTCGAATATCTTCTCCACCTCGGAGCACCACAACTCTGCAGCAGTAGGGTCTGGCTCACCCCAAAAATGTGGGGGATCGTGCCGTCGAAAATCCTTGAGAAGAGCGCTCACACGCTCCTGCTCAGCCTCGGCCGGTGACACTGTGGGACGCCTGCTCTGCCCCTGAAGAATGGCGGTCATCGCCTGCAACATCTGCTGCAGCTGAGTAGCACTCACAGGTACGGTCCGAACCACACCGGTCTCAGGAAAATGAGTGGCATCCTCAGGCTCAAAGGCAGGACTATCTGATGGTGGAATAGGAGTAGCAGGTGGTAAAGCAGGAGCTGCGGGTGGTGGTGCGGGAGTCGTAGGTGGTGGAGCGGGATTCGCTCGGGTCGTTCTTCTAGCCATAACGTCCCCTACAGGAAGGAACAATGGCTTATCAGTCTTGAGAATCCTCGAAGGCACATACATTAAGAGTCTATGTCGAAAAATCTCTAAATCATTCAGACTCGAAACCTGCTTATAGTAGATATGTGATGTGATCCTCAGGTATTCCCAAGTTATGCTCTGATACCAACTTCTGTCGGCACCGGATTCGGCAATCGGGATTCATGTGAATCCGATTTTCGGATTTGGGGCGTGACAAAACTCCAAGGGACGACGCCGACGATCAGCAGAACTCTTTTGTCGGCTCTGAGCTGTGCGCATCCTCTGCCTGATGATGTCAATAGCCTCTGAAGTCTCCTGCACAAGCTCGAGACCTAGGAGACAGCGCTCTCCAACCTCGGTCCAACAACTCGGTGATCTGCATGGTCTGCCATATAGTGCCTCAAAAGGAGCCATACCGATGGTTGCCTGATAGCTGTTATTATACGCGAACTCAACCAATCACAGATGCTCATCCCAGCTACCCCCGAAATCAATCGCGCAGGCCCGAAGCATATCCTCAAGTATCTGATTGACCCTCTCGGTCTGTGGATGGTACGCGGTGCTGAGCTGCAAATCAGTCCCCATCGCTCGCTGGAAGCTCCCCCAAAACTGAGACGTGAACCTTGAGTCTCGGTCAGAAACGATCGAGACTGGAACGTTATGCAGTCTCACAATCTCCTCGATGAATAGTCTCGCAAGCCGGTCCATAGACCAAGTCGCATGCATCGTAAGAAAATGTGCCGATTTCGTCAGACGATCCACAACAACCCAAATGGCATCATGACCGCGCTGAGTCCTCGGCAAATCCATAATGAAATCAGTCGACACGTGCTCCCACTTCCACATCAGGACGCTCAACGGCTGCAGTAGACCAGGAGGTCTCTGATGATCGGCCTTGACACGCTGGTACGTGTCACATCGGCCACAAAACTGGCGATCTGGCACTTCATCCCCGCCCAAAAATACTGTCACCTCATGTCGCGGTACATCGTCGTCGAGCCCGGGTGGATAGAAAATCGCGATCGATGTGCCTCGGTCATAAGATCTCTGCGTAACTCTGGAATATCCGGGACACATAATCGGCCTCTGAAGCGAAGTCCACCGTCTGTACCGATCTGTCAATCTGCCTGACCCTCAGATGCCGCCTCAGCCATATAACTCTGCAACGACTGATCAGCCTGCTGAGCCTCGATCACCCTAGCTTAAAAAAAGAAAAAATAATAAAAATAAAAATAAAATGTAACCGTCCAGCGTCTGGGACACTGGACGTTTTTAAAGAAAAGAAGAAAAAAGGAAGAAGTGAAAGAGGGCTTTGGTGGCCCACTTACATTGGCCCCACCGTGTTGTACCCAGACAATCCAAGCCGTCTACCCTCTTACTTACAGAGTTTTAACTGTTGGGTAAAAGTTTGGGGTTGATTGGAAGACCTGGTGGGCCATAGCATCAAATAATGCACCTCGACCATTCAAGGATCCATTTTCTCATTTTATTCATTTTCTAGCGTTAAAAAAATTCGAACTCTGGACTCATTTGGACGGCCTCGGGCCACTGATCGCAATGGCCGGGGCGAATTTCACTTTAGCGGGCCCTGCGTGCAAAAAACCCTGGAAAAATACTTTAAAAAAAAAAAAAAAAAAATACAGAGGCAAGCCTCTGCCTCTGACAAACGTCCAGCGGCTGCACGCAGGCGCGTGCAGCCTTGTAATGGCGGACGGATGGGCGTGGGGTGGTGGCCCACGGCCCTACGTGTGGGCCCCACTATAATGTTTGTCTGACATTCAACCTGCCCATTAGGTGGGCCACCCCAGTGGTGGGCCCCCCTCCAAAAATGAGACAGATCCAAGACTCAGGTGGCCCACACCAAGCGAAACAGTGTGAGTTGAATTCTACCATTGATCAGTTTTTGGGGCCCACAGAAGAATTGGATCAAGCTGAAATTTATGTTTTCCCTTCAACCAGGCCCGAGTGACCTTTTCAATGGGTTGGATGCCGGATAAACCTCACAGGGTGGGCCCCACATGGGACCCACAATGATGTATGTATTAAGTCCACCATCTAGCGGACAGTGGCACTCACCACGGTGGCCCCACGTGATGTTTGTATGGCCTCCACCGTCCAGCGGACGGTGGGGCCCTGTGTGATGTATGTACCATATCCGCACTATCCACTGGACAGTGGGGACCCACCATGATGCATGTGGTGCATCTGGACCGTCCATCCACCTAGTGAGATCATTTTTAAGCTTGATGTTACTGATTTGGTGGGCCATTTACACATGGATTAGGCCCATCTGAATTGTAAAAGGCCTATGGGATAGGCCCATTTGATTTATGAAATGCTTATGGGCTGGGCTCATTTGATTTATTTAAGACCTAAGGATTTGGGCCCACTTGAAATGTAAAGCCTATGGGCTTAGGCTCACTTGATATTGAAGGCCTATTGGCTAGGCCCATTTGAATTTCAAAAGGGCATGGGCTAGGCCCATTTGATTTATAAAATGCCTTTGGACTAGGCCCATTTGATTCATATAAGGCCTATGGACTTAAGCCCATTTGATGTGTTGCAAGTCCATGGGACTAGACCCATTTGATGTGCTTCAAGGCCTACGGGTTTAGACCCATTTAATGTACCATAAGGCCTAGGGGTTTAGGCCCATTGAACTCATGTTAGGTCTGTGGGTTGAGGCCCACCTGACCTACATGTGGGACCCATCGGTGAGACCCATTTGATACATACTAGATTCATGTGACTAGGTCCAACTGATGCAAGCGAGGCCCACGGGTTTCGACCCATTGCAATGCACATAAGACCCATTGGTGTGGCTCATTTATATGGCCCATCTGATGGATAAAAGGCCCATAAGATATGGCCCATTTGATATATATGTAAGGCCTAATGGGATGAACCTAAGGTCCATTGCAATGTGTAATCCCAATTCAGGTTATGTAGCGACGTTTAAGAAGATCGTGTCTGGGGAGCAATGTTGGTTTGACGTCCACATTGCGAGGGTAATGCTGGTTGGATGTCCACATTACAACTCTCCTTAGGGCCCATTGTTAGGCCCGTACTTATTGTCCAGGCCCATCTGCATTGTCAGGATAGTTCATCTCATATACATGTTTAATATAGTCTCATGACTCATGATCATACGCATCATATGCATGCTTGATATGAGGATTTACTGATCATAGCATATGCCTTCGGGCAGGTTGTCTATGGGCTTCTAGTTAGGCAGTGTTGCCCTACATGAGCGCACGATATGCGCAGGATTTGTTGCATGATTGGATAGCGTGAATCATGCAATCCGCATTTGTGTGACATGGTTATTGTACGCCCTAGCGACATCAGGGCCGTAGCCTCCACAGACGCATCGTGGTTGGCAGGATTGGATACCGAAAATCTTGTTCTACATGGGGTACTATAGATATCCCTGGGTGAAAGTCCCTAAACCCTTATGGTACCAAGAGGTTGC
This sequence comes from Magnolia kwangsiensis, assembly GCA_037074715.1. Lineage (NCBI taxonomy): Eukaryota > Viridiplantae > Streptophyta > Magnoliopsida > Magnoliales > Magnoliaceae > Magnolia > Magnolia kwangsiensis. Next base: position 84,792,456 of record CM073581.1, on the reverse strand, counting down.
TCCAACGTCTAGACCGAGTGGGTAGATGAGTGTTGAGTGCCGATTACCAGACGGTTACGCTCTCCATTGTGTCATGGTCGGTTGGAAGGGGGTGCGGCCTTACCCGCCCGAGTGTAGGGGGCAATTGCTAGGCTGAGTTTGACCAGCTCGAGGAATGGGTCCGCTATCGATGAGTCGCGCCCGATATTGGCAGACAGATAGTGAGGTCTCTTCCACTTACCTTATTGCGCGAGTTGTGGCGGCAATCTGGTTTAGAGTGTACTAGACTCCGGTGATATCCCATATTTTGAACTGTATTGATGTGTGGACATAGATGAGGACCTGTATGCTTGAGTTGCATTGTACATCGCATGGCCTTGGGATGGCTGATACATTCATGTCTGGCATTGTATAGCCTTGGTACGGCTCATGATATCATGGTTCCATTTGCATATTCCGCATCACTCTGACACTGCATGTACATATTACTACCTCGCGCACACACTTCCACCACCCTCTAAGCTTTCTGTAAGCTTATGCACGACCGTTGCGTGCAGGTGACGTTGGATCGCAGCAGCGCTGAGGCAGGAGCACGTTGCTGAGCATTTTGGAGTTTTTGTACTTTGCCATTGTATTTCCCTTTATGCTCATTGTACTTGTAAAGTTTTTGATCATAATGAAAATGTAATGGAGTTCTTGGTTGTTGTTTGTGGGTTATGCCTTTGGTTATGCTTATTACGAATCAAACTGATGTTGAAAATCCTCCTCGTAGCATCCCAGGATCGGAACCTGGCAAATGGGAGCTAGGAGCCGAGAATGGGGTTCTACAGAGGCTGTCGGCGCCGGATTCGGCGATCGGAAATTTTGTGAGCCCGGTTTCCGAGTTTGGGGCGTGACAGAAGTAGAGGCTCGGCTATCATTTGCTGAGTCTCGAGCTATCTTTGTGGAGGGCCAACTCGAGGATGCAAAGGCTGCTCTTGTGTCAGTTATGATGGAAAGAGACCACATGGCCTCGCGACTGGAAGAGGCCAGGTTGGCTTGAACAGGAGGCCACAGAGCGTGCCTTGGCTCAGAGGAAGCTTCAGGAGCTTACGAAGGGGACCTAGGCCGCCCTTGTGCTGCAAAGGATGAGCCGGTGGAAGAGTTTCTTTCATCTTCAGCCTTCGAGGAGGAGCGAACCCTTGTCTATCAACAGGGTTACGCAAAGTGTATCGAAGTGATTACAGGTGCTTTTCCCTATCTAGATCTGTCCGGCTTTGACGAGGGCAAGTCGGGGTCTGGTGGCGAGGCAGTGGTTGATCCAGAGGCATACACTTATGATGCATCTGCTATTGCTCCTGATGCAGCTCCATTAACATCTCCTGGGTTAGCTCCTGGTGCGGCGGGAGAAGCCGAGCCCTGAAGTTAGTGTGGTGGAGCAAAATTCCTTTCTGCTCCCCACATCTGCTTTAGGCACTTCAAGCATACCGAGCTTTGGGACCGAGAAAATCAACAGCGTCGAGCATTATCTTTTACGGATATTCGAATGTTGAACACTTATCGTTGTATCAATCCTACACAATTGTAATCAATGAACTGGCTAATGTAACACTTTACTGAACAATGAATATATGTTTTTTTGCTTATTCAATATTCTACACATTTTTTTTGCAAGTGTTTCAACAATCGAGCCGAGTATGGGTTGCCTTTTAACCGAGCTAAGAATAGTATATCTTAAGATGGTCAACATTCTATGAGTGAGGCAGGAGCTGCCCTGATAGGTCTTCCAGTCAATAAGTGTAAATGTTATTCTATCTAGCTCTTATGATTGTTAAATTTTGTAGTGTCAAAACTTCTTGGAATCTGTCTCTTGTGTAGCTCATCTTCATATTCAATATCAAGCAATTCAAGTACAAGTTCAAGATGTTCCAATTCAAGATTCAAGCAGCACATGTATAAGAACAAGAGATTCTTACACAAGTTTAAGTACATCATCAAGTGATAGATCAAGTTTTCAAGCTTCAATTATGCCAAGACAATGTTCTTTACTCAAAGCTCAAAGTGAAATACAAGTCACAAATACTTCAAGTTCATGCTTCAAAGTACTTCAAGTTCAAGCTTTAACATACTTCAAGATGTCAAGCTTCATGTACTTCAAGATCAATTATCAACCAAAGCGAATGATGATTCAATGTTCGAATATCGCTTATAAGGTATGAATGACCCTAGATTGACTATAGGTCAGGTCATATTGATTGCATACTTAAATTGGGTCACTATATAATTTTATAGGTTTTTTCTTGACTAGTCTTAGCCTATGTTTGACTAGTCCTAGTACTGGCTCAACCAGTCCAAGAATTTTCTCGACCTATAAAAGGTTTGCTACTAATTTTTAGAATTTCTGTTAGACCCTCGACCAGTCCTGGAGACTGCTCGACCAGTCGAGTGAACAGTGCTCGACCAGTCGAGCAGACTCGACTAAAAGTTTAGTAACCATTTTTAATCCCACTCGACCAGTCATAAAGGCCACTCAACCAGTCGTTGAACAGTCTTATCTTATCACGCCCAAAATTTTGAATTCTTGTTGGTCCTTCAACCAGTCAAGCTGACCTTTAGGCTAGTCGAGTGAACAGTTTCTGCACTTATAAATAGAGTACGATTTTTAAAGTTTGATAATTCATTCAAACAAAATCAAGACACCACTCTAAGAGATAAGTTTGTCATATCTTAAGCTATTTAGTGCTCATTTTATATTTTCTTTAATTTAGCTTTTTGCATTTAATTTTGAAGTTTACATTCCAATCTTATTTGAAGAAGGGATTTAAGTTTTTCCCTTTCTTGGAATCAAAATCAAATCAAGCTAGCCCAAAGTGATTTAATCTAAAAAATATTTAGAACTTAGAACTTTTTCATAAGTGAGTGTGGACATTGAATATCTACGTTGAGCATCTACTTCGAATTGGTTTTACTAGGCTTCATTAAAGGAGAATATCCATATAAGTATATTTACATTTTTGTAAATTTATCTTTGGTTTTTTTGAGATTGTGTCAGAAAAATCTCTATTTCTTTTTTGGTTTGTCTAAGGTGATCTAGAAAACTCAGAGTGTGGGATTTTTGAATTGTGTAAAAGCCTACTTGAAAGACACAATTGTGAAGGTTTTAGGTGAACTTTGAAAAACTTATTTCATAGTGAACGCCAGTATCCACTGTGTGAGGATATTGGGAGTGGAGTAGTTGTGTGGCTATTTTTCTAAACAGTTGGTGTACACACAAGCAAACCACTATAATTCCTGGTGTTGTAGTAGATGATTGATTGTCGCTTTGTGTGAATGTTATAATTTCTTTTTTAAGCCTTTGTGGAGAATGTTGTAATCTCTTTTATGCAATTGTGGGAATACTATAATAGTTTAGTTTATTTTCTTTGCTATTGTTATTTTCCTCTATATTGGTTTAAGATTTTGATACAAAAACCGTTCTAAAAATCAGGTTGTCCTATCATAAGCCATTGGTTTTTGGTATAAGGTTGTCCTTAGAACAACATCTGTATCAACCTCTTAATACTTGTACATTGGAGGTTGTTATTCATTTCTGCTTTGTGGGATTGTTAAGTGCTATCTTTATTTATATTTGTCTAATTTCGCATTTAATTTTTTAATTTGGCATAGTCCTATTTATCCCCCCTCCCTTCTAGGTGTTGAGGGTCAAATATTGCATATTAGACCCCAGTTATTGGCTGGATTTACGAACTTTATACTGTCTAATAGCCCGATTTAATCGTGTTTGTGATGCAGGGTGTCTTTATGAGCTTGAACTGAAAATAGGTGTTTAAAGCATGGATTTAACGATCTAAAGACACCAAGGCTAGGGACGGACTCCAAGGGACTAAGATCGACGGAATTACATGCCAGAGATCTGCAAAAATCGAGAAACTGAAGCTCAAGTGGCTCAAAATTGATCCAGAATGCAAGATTACAGGGTTTCCACCATCTGTTTAGCTCGAAACTTCATACACGGAATGAGGGCCATAAATTAACCGTACACGTAAAATTTCAGCCATTGGATCACTATGGAAGTGCCCCAACTGATAGATCAGCCCATAAACCATTGATTCTGGGCACACCTGATATCTGGAATTGCCTCAAATCTAGTCTCAACGCTTTAAAAGGGGAGACCAAACAAATGGTTGGAGTGGATTTCTAGAAACATCAAGATGGGACCCACTTTACATATTGTGAGGACGCACATCTCACGTGCACAGGAGGTGCACTGAACCAATGAACAAGTTCAGCAGTCGCTGACCCGACAGGATTTGGAAACCAAAATTTACGCAAACAGGGAGTTGCGTTTGATTCCTGGTGGGCCGCAACCACAGTTTATTTCAATAATCTACACCGTTCATTGGGTTAAGGAGGTCAAACCGACCGTACCTTGATCGACAGCCCGATTTCCTCAGATGTTGTAGGGACTTGACAGATCCAAACGGAGAAGAAATGGTAGAACAAAGATCTTAATGGGCCACACCAAATTCAAGCCAGTCAATTCCATTTCCGACCGGTTTTTCCTGAAAAACACAATGGTCAGAATGGATTACATCTCCGGCTTCAATTAAGGGCTCACCAATCACATTGCTCGTCATCAGCGTTCACACGTTGTCTTCCAGCGGCCGAACAGGGGTCCCGGTGTGATGTTCGTGAGTCCACACCGTCCATCAAACCTATGTTCAAAACCGTCCATTTGATTCAAGAGGTGTCAGAAACCGTTGTCAAGGTTTCTTCTTAGTTCCATGCATGCAATCAGGCAATCCCCACTGCAAAATGCAAGATAGACGGTGGAAATATTTGACACGTAGGCCGCACTAAACTCAAGAAAAAGTACATGTTTCTAGCTGGTTTTTCGTTTTGAAGCTAATGGACGGAGTGGATTTCATAGATATCGGAAGGAGTGGGCCCCACCGTCAGAATCATCCTGGCCCACCATTAATGATCGGATGGCCGATCTGAACCGTCCATCATGTATGCCATCCCAAAAAAACCCCAGGGGACGTTAGTATTTTGGACAGAATCATAGTAACAGGGGAGTAAAGAGGACCTATTCTTAGCTACGTAAGGGAAGTTGCGAAAAACGTCACCGACAATCTGTTATGCGTAAAGGCTACGTACGTAAACTTTCGCATTGCCTCTTCTGCCGTCTCCACCACCACATGTAGTGCTTATAAAAAGGGGAGAGAGAGAAGGGAGGGAGATTCAGATCCAAGCTAGGAATTCAATCTCGGTTTGGAAGCTTGGAGCCGTGGAGAGTGGTTTGCATAGAGTTTTTCTTTTTATTTTATTTTATTTTTTTCTTATGTGTTTAGCCTAACCATGGTTGGCTAAATCCTCTTAGCTTGGGCTAAGAGGTGAAGCTTGTAGCATGATGGGAGATCCTCGGCTTGTGCCTTTTATTTGAAGCTGAATTGATATTGATTTAAGTTATTTAATGGAAATATTTTTAGTCTTTAATGGTCTGTTGTGACTGAAATTATAGTGGGTCTGCAATGGCTTTGAATATTTTCTTTTCCTTTTGATGTTCATGACGTTAGGAAACCCTGTTGTTCACCATCATCTCCTGGGCATGGTTGGATGTCGGTACCATTCTTAACCTTCATACATGTAATTGGTTGGTAATTAGTTTAATTCTGTTGTTTGTCATAGTCTCTTAGGCATGGTTTGGTGATGGAATCTATTCTAATTCATATACCTTTCATCTCTTGAAAACTAGATCAATGACAGTTCAGTTTAATTTTCATGAAACAGGTGTAAGATCTCCCTGATCTCTACAAGTGGATCCTCTGAATCCCTAGTTCCCTATCTCTAATTTATTCAAGTTTTAGATTAATAATTCACCATTATTCCCTCAAATTCATTGGTTTAGAATTCATCTTAATCTAGTTCTAGTTCTAAATAGTTTCAGATAACGTACAAGTATCAGTCCCTTGAGATTCGACCTCGGTCTTACCGAGTTTATTACTACATCACAACCCTGCACTTGGAGAGTGAATAAGTTTTTGGCGCCGTTGCCGGGGAGTAACGGTTACGATTTTCTGAAATTGATTAGTTTTGGGATTAGTTTAAGATTAGGTTCTAATTTTTTTTGATTTTTAGAAACTAACCTATTTGTTTTGTAGAATTTTAAGATAGAAACTTCTAATTCAATAAGCTCTTTCTAATTTCTATTTTCTAGTTTAAGACGTTCCTAATTTGTTTTCTACTTTCTTTTTTAGGAATTTCTTCTTTTTATCTATAAATTAGTTTACTTCTAATTAGGAATTTTCTATTCTTAGACTTTCTATTTCTAGAAACTAACTTATTTTGTTTTGTTTTTCAGGTTCTTAACATAGTACTCCAATCTGGTAACTTCTCTCAAACTTCTCCTCTACCTGCTTTCCATATTATTGTAGGATCTTTTCTTCTATTCTTTAGGATTAGATTCAGAATAAGGGTTTCATCATGTATATGAATGAGTGGGCACGTCCGTATGTTAAGATGGCTTATGAAAAACAACATATGCCTCAAAATTTTTCTGAAAATATCTTCAAGAACCAATCGGAATATAATGCTCCACCGATTAAGAAGACTTTCGGTGATTATCTGCGTGAGAATAATTGCATTCCACGAGTTAAGAGAACATTACGTGATTATTGAAATGATAACGCTTATCAACCCCCGACAGATGATCCGTATGATTCTCATCAGTGGAAACAGAAATATTTCGAAGATGAGCCAGTAAAACATCACGGTAATAACTCCCGTGGATCAACCACTAATGAATATCCACCAGAAACGATCCAGGAGGAGTTATCTCCGAGTTATACAGACTATATTGCTGGCATGAGGAAATTAGTAGAAGCGCTTGAATCACACCTTGATAGGCTAATGGAGGATAGGTCGTCTCAGCCTCAACCCAATCCAGAAATACAATGCAAGAAAAGTGATACGCATTCACTTTTAAAAGAATCTGGAATTTGGAATGAGGAGTGGGATTCTCTTAATGAGCATGTGGTTCAATTTTCTGAGGAGTCGATCTCGATGACTGTTTGAAAGAATGGTGAAGATACATTGGTATCTTTTAAATACATTGATGATGACACATCTTCCTTACATGACACGCAAGATTTCAATGATGAGGAGGTTATTTTATTCGAACCTCAACCGAATTTAGGAATAGAATGTGAGGAAGGCGATCCTATCCCAACTGTGCACTGCACTGGACTAGAACATGATTACGATCCTGAATGTGCAACCACAGTCCCCATGGAATCCCTCTCAAGTTTGGTCTAGATCAATGATCAAGACGTACATGAAGTAGTCGGTTATAATGAGCCACTCCCCTCACCTGACATGTCTGATTTAAAGGTGGAGGATGAGTCCCTTCTGACCGACCCTTCTAACTCTTGTAAAAAATGTTTGGACCACTCCCCTGAATTGACTGATGATATGATTCGGGAGAAGGAGGAGTTGCCCACTACGACTCTGAAATTTGAAACCACTCAGTTGAGGCCACCATCTGAGTTGCACGTATTTGACAATTCAACGCCTCAATTGAGTAATTTCAATGAACAGAGTGATCACATCAATGCTTTACCTAGTGATCTTCAATCTGTCTGTGCAGGATTGGGGCAAGAGAGCATACCTCCATCCACTTTCAAGGACGATGGATTCTTTGGGCAGATCATCACAAGCCATAATAAGTCACACTCAGCTGAACTTCTTAACTCTTGGGATTGCTTGGCATACTTTGTAGTTTCAAACAATCTCATGTTAAGAGATAAATCGGATGCCTTGCGAGACAACATCTCGGTAGTCATCATTGATCGAGAAAACCCTTATTTTGAAACCCTCTCTTCCCCTGAACCTAAACGTCTACCAGAAAAGGAAGAGGAGCTAAAAATCCAACCGAAATTTGGAGCTTCAGAATGTGTTGAGACTACATCACTTCTTAGAAAGTTTTCTAAACTTTATTTACTTGTAATCTTTGATTCACCATGCGATACTAACGTTGAAACTTCTGCTGTCATAGGTGAATCGTATATATTATAGATAGCTCAAGCAATTCAATGAAAAATTTCTTATGAGGTACATAACTCTCTCTGAAAAGTCATGCTCCAGGTCGCCCAAGCCTATTGCAAAAAAGGCTTTTGGATGATTCTGTTGAGGAACTTACTGAGAAACTTATCAAGATATTGGCCGGAAGGGGAACCTTGCGACATGATCAATTCAATGTTTGTGGGGTAACATTACTGCAAATCCTCACGAGACTACAACTCATCCACTAGGGGTAACCTAGGGGTTTAAAGGCTTGTTGCATATGCTAAATGCAATCGAGAGCACCTGCGAAAGTGGTATAGATAGAATTTTATTTTTATTTTTCTTTCTCTCGTACTAACCTGCTCTCTCCTAGCGATCTCTTGAAAAATCTCTCTCGATACGTTATCCAGGTACTATCTTCCCATCACTTCTCATTTACTTTCGTTGTCCCATGTGCATTATATACTCATATCTTTTACATTGAGGACAATGTAGATTTTAGGTTGGGGGTGGGAGATTAGGTTGCCTAATCAGTATTCTCTTAGTCTTGAGCAAAAATTGTGAAAATTTTTAAAATTTTCTGGAATTTTTTGTGAATTCGAAGTGATTTTGATGGCCATCTTAGATTTAGAATTTCGAGATAAGTGATGACTCTTGGATTCAGCATCTTTTAAATTTCACAGTTAAGTTAAATAGTTAATCCAGAATTAGAAGTTGTAAACATTGATTGAATCATGATTTCATATGTCACGTCTCGCCTACACATTTAGATTTCAGTTCCATATCGAAGGATTAACTTGGTAATCACTGAGCATGAAAGGAACCAGCCTGAAATATCTTGCCATCATGGTATAAACATTGAAAAGGTTGGGCAATTAATCTTCACCATGGGTTTGCTCCCTATAGGTGTGGACTCGATTCCCCACGGTTAACAATTGGAAAGAGTTGGGCGACTAGTTTCACCATAGGTTTGCTCCCTATAGGTGAAAATTTGATTCCCCTCTTGACATTCTTTTAACGAGAAAAAAATAAGGACTGGAAGAATGACTCATGAGACCAGACTTGGGTTAGGTTTTGGTTGTCATGAATGACCTTATTGATTACCAATGATATCATGAAAGAAAGAAGTAAATCTGAATGTGATTAGCTGAGATTCCACTATACACTCATGGATCATAATGTTCAGAATTTGTCTGATTTATGGATTAATACTTTGAACTTCATTAGGAAGTTTACCGTGCGCTTGAGTCCAAGAGCAAGTAATGCCCAACATTCATGAATCGTAGAATTCTAATGCCTAGAGAGTTTTCCAAAAATCATTCGGGTTTATAGAAATTTTCCTATAATTCTCAATGGATTTTTCGCATACCTTGCTTGGGACAAGCAAGATGCTGGTTGGGGGTTGTGTTGAGGGTCAAATATTGCATATTAGACCTTATTGACTGGATTTACGAACTTTGTACTGTCTAATAGCCCGATTTAATCGTGTTTGTAATGCAGGGTGTCTTTATGAGCTTGAACTGAAAATAGGTGTTTAAATCATGGATTTAACGATCTGAAGACACCAAGGCCAGGGACGGACTCCAAGGGACCAAGATCGACGGAATTCCATGCCAGGGATGTGCAAAAATCGAGAAACTGAAGCTCAAGTGGTCCAAAATTGATCCAGAATGCAAGATTACAGGGTTTCCACCATCCGTTTAGCTCGAAACTTCATACACGGAATGAGGGCCATAAATTAACCGTACACGTAAAATTTCAGCCATTGGATCACTATGGAAGTACCCTAACTGATAGATCAGCCCATAAACCATTGATTCTGGGCACACCTAATATCTGGAATTGCCTCAAATCTAGTCTCAATGCTTTAAAAGGGGAGACCAAACAAATGGTTGGAGTGGATTTCTAGAAACATCAAGATGGGACCCACTTTACATATTATGAGGATGCACATCTCACGTGCACAGGAGGTGCACTGAACCAATGAACAAGTTCAGCAGTCGCTGACCCGACAGGATTTGGAAACCAGGATTTACGCAAACAAGGAGTTGCGTTTGATTCCTGGTGGGCCGCAACCACAGTCAATTTCAATAATCTACACCGTTCATTGGGTTGAGGAGGTCAAACCGACCGTACCCTGATCGACAACCCGATTTCCTCAGATGTTGCAGGGACTTGACAGATCCAAACGGAGAAGAAACGGTAGAACAAAGATCTTAATGGGCCACACCAAATTCAAGCCAGTCAATTCCATTTTCGACCAGCTTTTCCTGAAAAACACAATGGTCAGAATGGATTGCATCTCCGGCTTCAATCAAGGGCTCACCAATCACATTGCTCGTCATCAGCGTTCACACGTTGTCTTCTAGCGGCCGAACAGGGGTCCCGATGTGATGTTCGTGAGTCCACACTGTCCATCAAACCTATGATCAAAACCGTCCATTCGATTCAAGAGGTGTCAGAAACTGTTGTCAAGGTTTCTTCTTAGTTCCATGCATGCAATCAAGCAATCCCCACCGCAAAATGTAAGATAGACGGTGGAAATATTTGACACGTAGGCCGCACTAAACTCAAGAAAAAGTATACGTTTCTAGCTAGTTTTTCGTTTTGAAGCTAATGGACGGAGTGAATTTCATAGATATCGGAGGAGTGGGCCCCACCGTCAGAATCATCCTGGCCCACCATTAATGATCGGATGGCCGATCTGAACCGTCCATCATGTATGCCATCCCAAAAAAACCCCAGGGGACGTTAGTATTTTGGACAGAATCATAGTAATAGGGGAGTAAAGAGGACCTGTTCTTGGCTACGTAAGGGAAGTTGTGAAAAACGTCACCGACAATCTGTTATGCGTAAAGGCTACGCATGTAAACTTTCGCATTGCCTCTTCTGCCGTCTCCACCACCACCTGTAGTGCTTATAAAAAGGGGAGAGAGAGAAGGGAGGGACATTCAGATCCAAGCTAGGAATTCAATCTCAGTTTGGAAGCTTGGAGCCGTGGAGAGTGGTTTGCGTAGAGTTTTTCTTTTTATTTTATTTCATTTTTTTTCTTATGTGTTTAGCCTAACCATGGTTGGCTAAATCCTCTTAGCTAGGGCTAAGAGGTGAAGCTTGTAGCATGATGGGAGATCCTCGGCTTGTGCCTTTTATTTGAAGCTGAATTGATATTGATTTAAGTTATTTAATGGAAATATTTTTAGTCTTTAATGGTCTGTTGTGACTGAAATTACAGTGGGTCTGCAATGGCTTTGAATATTCCCTTTTCCTTTTGAAGTTCATGACGTCAGGAAACCCTGTTGTTCACCATCGTCTCCTGGGCATGGTTGGATGTCGGTACCATTCTTAACCTTCATACATGTGATTGGTTGGTAATTAGTTTAATTCTGTTGTTTGCCATAGTCTCTTAGGCATGGTTTGGTGATGGAATCCATTCTAATTCATATACCTTTCATCTCTTGAAAACTAGATCAATGACAGTTCAGTTTAATTTTCATGAAACATGTGTAAGATCTCCCTGATCTCTACAAGTGAATCCTCTGAATCCCTAGTTCCCTATCTCTGATTTATTCAAGTTTTAGATTAATAATTCACCATTATTCCCTTAAATTCATTGGTTTAGAATTCATCTTAGTCTAGTTCTAGTTCTAAGTAGTTTCAGATAACGTACAAGTATCAGTCCCTTGAGATTCGACCTCGGTCTTACCAAGTTTATTACTACATCATAACCCTGCACTTGGGGAGTGAACACTAGGACTTTTAGCTCGGCCTTTTCAAGTGGTATCAGAGCCTAATAGTTTGATTTATTTTTTAGATTAATTTCCTGAGCTAATTGATCTGAGTTTTTTTGAAGATATCAAATTTTGATAGCCTTTCAGTCACTAGGCCTCCACCTTTTAATGTCTTCAATTATGCCATTGGAAAGCCAGAATGAGAATTTTCTTAAAATCCATGGATGAGCCACAATGACCAATTGGACCCCTCCTACCACTGAAGTAACTGGTATTGTTGGATCTAAAACTGTAAAAGTCACACCTTACTTTTCTTAGACCGCTCCTTAGAAAAGTGAGAGTAGTACCAATGCAAAGGCTTTAAATGCAATTACTTGCATACTATCACCGGATTAATTCAAGAGAATTATATCCTGTGATACTGCAAAGCAAGCGTAAGATATTTTGAAAATGACACGTGAGGGAACAACAATTGTCAAGAAATCTAAAGTCCAAATCCTCACAACCAAATTTGAGAAAATACGTATGGAAGAAAGTAAAATTTTCATGGACTTCTATACAAGATTGAATGACATTATCAACTCTATGTGGGGTCTTGGTGATAGAATCCCAGAAAGTAAAGTCTATGCAAAGATGCTATGCTCATTGCTTGAACGATTGAATTAAAAAATGATTGCGATCTAGGAACTTCGTGATAAGGATAATATGAGGGTAGAAGAACTAGTTGGTTCTTTACAAACCTACAAGTTAAACTTTAAAATTTTGAAAGGTAAATCTGTCGCCCTTAAGCCTTCTAAAAATATTTCTTATGAAAATAACAATTCTGATTTAGAAAATTTTGAAGATGATATGACCCTTTTAGCTAAAAAGTTTTACAAGATTTTCAAAAGTAAAAAGAGGGTTAATGTTCAAAAGCCTACTGAAAAGAAAAGATCAAGATCTAAAAATTCAAAATCTTTAAAAGACAGTCAATGCTACAACTGCCATGAATATGGGCATTTAGCGAACAAATGTCCTAAAAAGGACAAACCTAAAAAGAAAGGTATGTTTGCTACATGGAATGAATCTTCCTGCTCTGAAGCTTCTTCTGAGTCAAAAGATTCTGAAACTGAGTCGGGTAATGATGTTAAAGCCCTAATGACTCTAGCCAAGTTCACTTTTTCAGATAATGATGATTCAATCAGTGAAGAAAATCTGAATAGTAACCATGAAAATAAAGATCTTCAAGATGCTTATGATGCCCTATACAGGAAAGTTGTAAAATTATTGTAAAGCTAAAACTTTAGAAAGAAAAGTTTTCAAAACTAAAAAAAAATTTTGATAATCCTATCTTAGAAAAATCACACATTTCAGATTGCTTTGAAAAAACTAAGTATGACTTAGATTTCAAAACCTCCCAAGTTTAAAACTTAAAATTTGAAAATAAAAAGCTAAAACTAGAAGTCTCTTCGCTTTTGAGTTTGAAAGACACATGGAGGTATGCCCAAGGTGATCTTAAATTAGAAAAACTATTATCCGGATCTAGAAAATGTGGTAATCGATCTGGACTGGGTTATGATAAAAGTATTCCTTCGAAATATAAGAATACTCCACCTAAATTTTTTAAAGGAGAGTCTTCTAATTCAAAAGGAAAAAGTCTGAATCAAAATTATTCTAAGAATGCTAAGACTTTTCAAATCTTAAAACCTAAAAGCAACCATATCAACTATAAAAATCAGAATCGTAATCCTCTAACTGAGAAAATTGTTGATTTACTTAAGGTGCTCTTAAAATCTAACTTAGTGGGTCAGTCTTATAATAACTACAAACATAAGAAGACCAAGTATACTCCTAAATCCAAAACCGTAATGAAATGGGTCCCTGAGGTTACTTGTTTGGTTGCCCATACCGCTTTCAAAGCTTCGAGTCATTCAAAGTGGTACCTAAATAGTGGTTGCTCTAGACATATGACTGGTGACAAAGGTTTGTTCACCAGTCTTAAAGACATGACTGATGGTTCAGTCACATTTGGTGATGGTAGCAACTGTAAAATTATTGGTCAAGGTACGGTTCAACTCTTTAACCTCCCTCTATTTGAAAATATTTTATATGTAGAAGATTTAAAACATAATCTATTAAGCATCTCTCAAATATGTGATAATAATCATAGTGTAAAATTCACCAACCAAGGGTGTGAAATTTTAAATAAAAATGGTTCTGTAATATTAACTAGTTACAGAACTTCTAAGAACTGCTACATTGTTAGTGATTCAAGCTCATTTAATCTATCGTGGTACATGGTCCATACTGATGAAACTGAATTATGGCATAAGCGTCTAGGACATGTATACAACCGCAACTTGTATAGATTGAGCAAAAGAGGACTGATAAAAGGTCTACCTAAATTACAGAAAGTGGACAAAATATGTGGCGAATATCAGATTGGTAAACAAACCAAGAGTACTCACAAAAAGGTGAACTTCAATGCCACATCTAAACCACTCAAACTTCTTCACATGGATTTCATTGGACCAACCAGAACGGAGAGTCGAGGCTACAAGAAGTATATTCTGGTGATTGTTGATGACTTTACCAGGTACACTTGGGTAGTCTTCTTAAGAGAGAAATCAGAAACTCTCGATAAAATAAAAAGGGTACTTAAACGTATCCAAACAGAAAAAGAATCACAAGTCTCTAAGATCCATAGTGATTATGGTTCGAAATTTGAAAATAACAGTTTTGAGAAATTTTGCAGTGATCAGGGAATATCACATGATTTTTTTGTGCCTAAAATACCTCAACAAAATGGGGTTGTGAAAAGAAAAAATAGAGTGCTTCAAGAAATGGCAAATGTAATGCTAAATAGTATGAAGCTTTCTAAAATTTTTTAGGTTGAAGCCGTAAATACTGCTTGTTATATAATTAACTACGTTTACACTAGAAAATCAAACAGCAAAACGGCTTATGAAATGTGGTTTGATAAGAAGCCTACTGTCAAATACTTTTGAGTTTTCGCTAGCAAGTGCTACATTTTATATGACCGAGAAAATTTAGGTAAATTTGACACCAAAAGTGATGAAGGCCTATTTTTAGGGTATGCTCTGAATAGTCGAGCTTATGGGGTTCTTAACAAGAGGTTGATGAACCAAGTTTTAAAGTCGTTCATTAGGTAATTTGTAGTGGTATACTTTGATGACATCTTGATATATAGTAAAAACGAAGTGAATCATTTGGAACACCCTAAACAGGTCCTTTAAGTGCTTACTGAGAACAAGTTGCATCTTAATATGAAAAAATGCAGCTTTTTTATCAATAGCGTAGTGCTTTTGGGCTTTATTGTGATATCTAAGAGTATCCAGGTGAACGATGAAAAGGTAAGAGCCATCAGGGAATAACCAGTTCTAACAAACATCCATGAATTGCAGAGTTTTCATGGGTTAACAGCATTCTATCGTCAGTTTGTGACGAATTTCAGCACCATTTCGTCACCGATTACAAATTTGATGAAGAATGGACCATTTCAGTGAACTGAATAAGCTGACAAGAGCTTTGCTAAAATTAAACATAAAGTATTCACAACCCCAATTTGAATACTTCCTAGCTTCACCAAATTGTATGATGTTAAATGCGATGTTTCCTATATTGGAGTTGGGGAAGTTTTGTCACAAGAAGGTAGGCCAGTAGCCTTTTACAGTGAGAAGCTCAGTGATGCAGGAAAAAGGTCATTAACATATGAGCTCAAAATGTACGCAGTGGTCCAAGCATTGCGACATTACCAACATTACTTAATTCAAAGGGAGTTCATTATTTATACAGATCATCAAGCAATCAAATTCATTAATAGCCAAGCTAACATGAATCGTATGCATGTTAGATCGATTTTATTTTTACAAGAATTCACATTTGTGTTAAAGCATAAGTTTAGGCAACAGAACAAGGTGGCTAATGCACTTAGTCGACGTGCAACTTTGTTAGTCACCATGAGCAATGAGGTTGTCTGTTTGAATGTCTCAAAGACTTATATGCCAATGACAACGACTTCAAGGGTAGGCATGGATTAGATGCCATGAAGTTCAGCCCAACGACCTCCATATTTAGGATGTATTTCTCTTAAAAGGAAATTAGTTATGCATTCCCCGAAATTCGTTGCGAGACCGTATCATCTAAGAGCTACATGGATGTGCCCTCAGTGGTCATCTAGGGTAAGACAAGATAATAACTCTCCCAAAAGAATGTTATTGTTGGCCATAACTGAAATAAGATGTGGAGAAAGCAATGCAATGGTGCCACATGTCAAGCATTCAAGGGGCAGTTACAAAACATTGGATTATTCACTTAATTACCTGTCCCCAATAGTCCTTGGGAGGATTTATCTATGGAGCTTATGATAGGTCTCTCATAGACCCACCGTGAGGTGGATTCAATGTTCATCATGGTTTAAAATTTTTCAAGATGGCTCATTTCATACTGTGTAAAAAAACTCTCGATGCTTGCACTTTGTAAATCCATTTTTTCAAGAAGTTATCCGGCTATATGGGCTCCTAAAATCTACCACCTTAAATCATGACAATTAGTTCCTCAATCACTTTTGGAGGACTTTATAGCGATGATTTGACACCAAGTTACAGTTCAACAGTGCATATCATCCGTAGATTGATGGGTAGACCGAGGTAGTGAATCGTACACTTAGAAATACACTTGGAAACCTTAAACGATGCATTTTAGGTGATAAGCCTAAATAGTGGGATTTAGCCTTGGCTCAAGAAGAATTCCCATTCAATAACATGTTGAACCATTCCACCGGCAAGTCCTAATTTAAAGTTGTGTATGGGCGGATACCTAGACATACACTTGATTTGGTTCTATTACCCAAGCTACTAGGCGTGAGCATTGTTGCAGAACATATGGTGATCCATATCATAAATGTACCATGCTGATGTTCAGGCCCAGTTGTAGGAATCCAACAACAAGTAGAAGGAAAAGGCTCACACACATCAGCATTTGAATGTATTCAATGTAGGTGATCACGTGATGATTCATCTGTGCAAGGAGAGGTTTTCGACCAGAACGTACAATAATTTGAAGAACAAGAAGATTGGACCGGTACCCATCCTCCTTTAACTCAATGATAATGCTTATGTTGTTGATCTTTTTAAATATTTGGAAATCTCATGCTCGTTCAACGTGGTGGATCTGTACAAGTATCATGAATCGAATCCGATGAATAACTCAAGTATGAGTTCTTTTGAAGTGCAAGAGACTAATGTAGAAGGGGTAGCAGATTCGTTCATGGTTAAAATGGACCGAAGAAAAGAACCCAGGAAAGATAAAATACACTCGACATAGTTCAACATGTTGAAATTTTAGAATTTTCACTGGACGTTTTTTTTCCCTATTTCAATAGGTCGACAGATCTGATCAACAGGTCGACAGATCTGATCAACCGGTCGAAATCCAGTTTGACAAGTCTACAGATCAAGCTGACATGTTGAAAATCATAGAATTTCCATTTTAAATCTCTGGACACTTTTTGGTTGTTTGGAGTTGTCAACTAGATCGGTTGACGACAAGTCGAGGGACATGGAAAATTTGCACAATTTTTTGAATTTATTTCCTAGTTTGATTAAACTCTTTAATTGTGTTTTTAGGATTTGTTTAGGGTTATTTAAAGTTGTTAAACTCGTTATTATTATTATTTATCAATTAAAGCTTCTTAAAAAAATTTATCTCTTCTCATGAATTTAAGATATTTCTCTTATGGATTCAAAGTGTTTATTACTTGAGGAAGACGTGATCGACCTCATCACATCCTCCCCTATGTCAAATCTGTGCTTAGGTGTGCTAAACGAAAGATCTAAAAAATGAATAAGCCACTAGAGAATATTGGAACTTTATGGCTTTAGATTGGCGACAAGCCCAATTTACAAGTGAAACCATGTTCTGTCGGTTCGACTTACAACCTTATCGGTCCGACCAACCCATGTAGCCTGAAAACCCGATAAAATTATATTATGTTAATTTGACTTGAGTACAAATTAGATTGAGGTGGTCTTGGGGTCGTTAGAAATATAATTTGATAACATTTCGAATGCCTTTAGAATTATTTCATTTGGACCTCGGACTCTTGATAAAAGACTAATCTAAGCTTAATCTTATCTTCTAAAAGTGAAACTTTTAATACATCTTCCCTCCTTATATCAGTTTCTTTCCCGTCAAACCAATTATCGTATAATCTTTACAGAAAGAAGAAGATTCCATTTTCTAAATGTGATTTTTCTTTCTTTTCTTTCCTTTTAAAAAAGAAAAGAAAGACTCATTTTTTTTATCCTAGAGTTTCTATCAAAGACAATGATAATGATAATAATAATAATTTATAGTGTCATAAGTGTACCAAAATAATATTTTGAAAGGTGATATCATTGGAGCTGGAACCAAATAGTGGGTGTACTTGAAATAAAAACCACACACACACACACACACACACACACATATAGTAACGGTCTCCTACTAACAAGGCCGCATGGAGATTTTATGCGAGCTTAATTTTCATATGAGCTATTAGATTATACTCACGGATGGGATTCAGCAGTCGTGAGAACGAGAGAGCCTCCAAAATAATGACTCACACCAGGACCTTCGCACTCTCATGTGGATTGCATGTTGTACGCATCTAGAAAGCTATATCATGATGTACGTGTTTTATTCATGTCGTTCATCTAATCTTTTAGATCATTTTCAAGCATGAGCCCAAAAAGGTAGATCCAAATCTCAAATGGACCTCATCATAAGAAAATAGTTGTGATTGAACACCCATCATAAAAAACTACCTAGGGCCCACTATAATGTTTATTTGCCATCCAACCTGTTCGTTAGGTCACATAGACATAGATGATGAGAAAATAAAAATATCCAATTCATCCAAAACTTGTGGCCCTCGATATGTTTTTAACAATGGGCCAATGATTCTCATCGTTAAAACATTCGTAGGGCTCACCATAACGTTTACTTTCCATCTAATCTGTTCATTAGGTCACACAGACTTGGATGAAGAGAAAAAAACAAATATCATATTAATCCATGATTTTTGTGACCTCGAAAAGGGTTTCAATGGCAAGCGTTCAATCTGCCATTGCTTTTTACATTGTGGTCCACTTAATTTTTGGATGTCCTATTTTTCAGCTCAAGTATTAAGACCAGATCACCAAGTGGACAGGCGGTTTGGATATAACTCATACCTCATGATGGAACCCACATAACTTGGTGACATTAACACACCAGCGGTGGTGTGTGGTACACCGACCAATCCGCTTCCTTCCTTCGCACACACGATGAAATTGGATTGAGTACTAAGTAAACTCTGTTGGGATTACTATAAATATATGTGATTTATCCACGCCATCGATCCGTTTTTTCATCTCATTTCAACGGTTGAGCCCAAAATTGAAGTGTACTCAAAGCTCAAGTGCACCATACCACAGGAAACAATGGAAATAATGATTTCCATCGTTGAAACTTTTCTAGGGCCCACAATAATGTTTATTTGTCATTCAGCTTGTTCATAAGATCACATAGATATGGATGCAGAGAAAAATACAAATATTAGCTTGATAAATAACTTTTGTGGCCCCCAAGTATTTTTCAATGGTATACATTGAATTCGCATTGTTTCCCCACCTGAGGTTTGGATATACTTTATTTTTGGTCTCAAGCCCTAAAATTATCTGTTAAAATAGATGTACGGAGTGGATAGAATAAATAGATCACGGTGTGCCCCACTGCAAGCAATGCCAGTGATGGTGGAGTGATTGGTATGATCCAACGACTTTTATTCCAATGTGGATAAATGTTGCATGCGGTCATGCTTCATGTGGTGTGGTCCACTTGAGCATCCGATGTGCCTCATTTTTGGGTTCATGATCTAAAATAATCTGTCCAAAAATATGGACGATGTGGATAAAACATATAAATCACAGTGGGCCTCAAGGAGGCACCACTGGAACCGTTCGTCTCTAGCTAGGTCCCGATGAAATCAAAAGCCTCAGTGGGCTTTTATCATGTTGACCAAAACTATGTCGGGCAAACCATGAATGTGTGTGGTTTATCCACGCCATCCATCCATTTTTCCATATTATTTTATGGGTTGAACCCAAAATTGAAGCATATCCAAAGCCTAAGCGGAGCACACCACAGGAAACAATGTGAATTGAATGTCCGCCTTTAAAAAATTCTTTCGGCCGGAGAAGTTTGGCTCAAGCTAATATTTGTGTTCATCTATGTCTATGTAATCTTATCTAGTAAAATGGATGAACGGTGTGGATAAAATAGGTAAATTATAGTGGGCCCAACAGAGTTTACTCGGTACGGTAAGCATACTTGATCACTCACTACTTGATGAGCTTTCGTCCATATGGGGGTGGTACCCATGCATTCAGGGGACATGGATTGCTTTATGAGGCAGCGGCCTCATATGGCTACTAATGGGTACCCTATGGGCCCTATCATGATGTACGTGTTTAATCCATGCCGTCTATTCATTTTGAATGCTTATTTTAGGGCATGACTGAAAAATAAGGTATTTCCAAATCTCAAATGGACCACACCACAAGAAACAATGGTGATTCAACGCCCACTGTTAAAAACTTCCTAAGGACCACAAGTTTTGGATGAAATGGATATTTTTGTTTTCTCATCATCCAAGTCTGTGTGACATAATGAACAGATTGGATGGCAAATAAATGCTATAGTGGATGTTAGGAAGTTTTGAATGATGGGCGTTTAATTAGCATTGTTTTCATGTGGTGTGGTCCATTTGAGATTTGGATCTACCTTCTTTTAAAAAAAATAAATAAAAATAATTAATATGATGTTCTAAAATGATCTGAAAATTTAGATGAATGGCATAGATAAAACACATACATCAAACACATACATCATGATTGGCCCATAGAGCACCATCTAATAACTACGTAACTGCCTACAACATGCCATTCTCATGCGCGCGAGGGAGTCTCGATAAGAGACATAATTTTGAGGACTCATATTCTCAGTGAAGTTGAATCCCAATGTGAGTGTAATCCAACCGCTCATATGGATGATCGCATGAAAGCTCCTTGCAGCCTTGTGTGGGAGACTGGGACTATATATATATATATATATATATATATATATATATATATATATATATATATATATATATATATATATATAACGCTCACCCGTGAACCAGTTTGTACGTTACCAACTTTTTTGAGAATGCATCATACGTGATGTGGATTCAAAGTCTAAACAATTCATGTGAAGCAGCGCCTCTTGAAACCCCCATGCCCAAGTTTTACTTCAATTTAAAACTTTGATGGGCCATAAAAAATGAAAACAGTTTTCTCCCTTGATTTGCATTTATCTTTACTATGGCTCACTAGAATTTTAGATCAAGGTGAAAATTTGTCACATAGGATTTTATGGGATTCCGCATCACATGGACCGTTCAGATTAGACACCTATGGCACATGCGTAGGTGCATAAGGGAGCATGACTCATATATATATATAGAAAGCAATGTGGATTGATGATTTGGCAATCATTTCAGATAATGAGACAACAATGAGGCAGCTCCAAAGCTCAAGTGGACCACACTATAGAAAGCAATGTGGATTGATGATTTATACGAGAATGGATTGGCTACTCCCCCTGCCACCAGTGCATTAGTGTCTGATGTTCAATGGTCTATATGCCCCACCATGATGTATATGTTTCATCCACGCCGTCTATCTATTTTTATAGATCATTTTATGATATTACACAAAAAAATGAGGTATATACCAATCTCAAGTGAACCACATTACAGGAAATAATGCTAAATGAAAGTTGACTATTAAAAACTTTTTGAGGGCCATAAAAGTATTGGATCAAGTTGATATTTGTTTTTTTCCCTTCATCTGCATCTTTATGATTTAATCAATAGATTGGATGTCAGATAAACAGTACACTGGCCCAGGATGATTTAAATGATGGATGTCAAATTATTATTGTTTTCGTGTGGTATGGTCCACTTAAGATTTATATCCCCCTTATTTATTGGGTGAAGTGCTAAAATGATCTTTAAAGATGGATGGATGAGAACGAATGAAACGCATGATGGTGGGCCCACATACCACCAAACACCAGCCGGGGCTAGTGAGTAGCCAATTCGTTCCGATTTATACTGTTGAAAACTTTTCAGGCATACCATGACGTTGCTTTACTTTGACCATCAACCTGTACATGAGGTGACGTTGGGCCTGGATGTAAGGACAGAATATCATATTGATGGCCTTAGGAAGTTTTCAATGATAGACCTCTGATCTCCACTACTTTCTATGGTATTTATGAGGTCACACAGGCCTGGATGAAGCGAAAAAATATCAGATTGATTCAAAACTTTCATAACCCTAGGTAGTTTTCAATAGTGGGCCTCCAATCTCCACTACTTTCCATGATGTGCTCTAATTGAATGTTTTATCTGCCTCATTTTTTACCCAGCCTATTAAAACGATCTTATAAGATGGATTAACAGTGTGGATAGAGCACATACGTTATGGTGGTGCCTATGTAACTTGATGATGTCAACGTACCACAGAGGACGGTGGTGCATATCATACCACGCAATCCGTTTCTGTCTTGACCATGTAACTAGTCGGCGTCACTGTCAGCCGCCATCTTGTCGAATCATCTAGATTTTACTTCGGTGGGAGAGATTTTCGCATGCACTTCAATCACGTCTCTTGGTGGCGGCATTTTCGCGATCGGCGGGAAACGAATTGGCTACTCCCCCTGCCAGTAGCCAATGGCTGGAGGTCGGTGATCTGTGGGCCTAATCATGATGTAGGTATTTCATCCCTGCCGTCCATATATTTTTAGACGTAATTTTATGATATGAGAACAAAAATGAAATATATCACAATCTCAAGTGGACCACATTACATGAAACAGTATTAAATAAGCGTCAACCATAAAAACCTTCTGAGGGTCATAAAAGTTTTGGATCAAGCTGATCTTTGTTTTTTCCCTTCATCTGGGCCTGTATGACCTAATCAACAGATTGCATATCAAATAAACAGTACAGTAGGCCTTAGGAGGATTTTAATGGTGGATATCCAATCATTATTGTTTTTCTGTGGTGTGGTCCACCTGAGATTTATTCCTTTTAACTTTCTTCAGTAAGCTATAAAATAATCTGTAAAAATGGATGAACGGAATGGATGAAACACATACATCATGGTGGTGCCCACAGTGCACCGACCACCACCCACGGGGCTGGTGGCAGGGGGAGTAGCCAATCCGTTTCCGGTCGGCGGAGGTGCAAATATCAACCTTTCCAAACGGTAGTGGTAGGTTAACGTGAGCGGATTTGGTGACTCCCCGGTCTCATCCAAAACGGTGCAGCCCTTACCGTGGAGATCACATTGATGTGTGTATTTTGTATCCACTCCGTCCATTCAATTTTTTCAGATAATCTTAGGAGATGATATCAAAAGAGAAGAAGATCTAATTATCAATTAGACCATATCAGAAGAAACAATGGTAATTGAGCACCCAACCATTAAAACTTCTTAGGGCGTACCTTAATGCTTCAGAAGTGTTTATTTGCCATCCCAATCTGTCTATAAGGTCGCATAATCTTGGATGAAGGGAAAATATATATATATATATCTGCTTGATCCAAAACTTTGGTGGCCCATTAATGGTCATTCACCACTGTTTCCTATGTTTTAGTCAACCTGATAATTGGATCTGCTTCAAACTTTTTTCAGATAATGCCCTAAATTTATCAGAAAAACGAATGGACCGGGTGGATACAGAATACACACATCAAGGTGGGGCCCACGGTAAGTGCCGCACCGTTTGGGAGAATCCCGGGTTTCATCTAATCGGGTGCGGATTGGGTACTTCCCCACCCGTCCCCAGCTGGGGACAAGCTAGACTCCGAGGGCACTGTAATGTGTGGATTTTATCCGCACCTTCCACCCATTTTAACATGTCAATTTAAGACATGAGTCCAAAAATGAGACAAATAAAAGGTTAAAGTGGTCCACACCACCAGAAACAGCATTGCTAATGATATTCACCGTTGAAACCTTTCTAGGGCCCACTATCGTGTTTATTTGACATCCAACCTGTTCATAGGTTCATAGATACATGGATGAATGGATAAAAAAAAATCAGCTTGATACAAAACTTCTTTCACCTCCAAAGAAGATTTTAACGGTACGTATTTAATCCCTATTTTGTGGTCCACTTGAGCCTAGGATCTAACTCAGTTTTTTGGATAGTTAGCTAATATGAGATAGAAAAATGGATGGATAGTGTGGATAATACCCATACATCACGGTGGCCCCTCCTTGTCCCAGCTTGTCCCGACCCCGGGACAGGCGGAGAAAGTACCCAATCCAGACGCCACCTAAATTCTGATCGGTGCCTTATTTTAATTAAAAAATCAAACATGCAGCCCGTTAGGTGTGTCGGCCTGGAGAAATCTTGGATACTCTGGCTGTAGCAGGGTATGATGGATTCTGCTACGGAGCTCAGAAATACTTAGCAATGCATATGTGACATGTAAATAATTCAAATTCAACCGTCTAGATTATGGATCCCATTTTAAGATGTATCATGATCCAAGAATTGTACTCATCCGATTGTTTGCATATCGGATTGGATGGCACTTATTGGACGGTTAGCAATGAAAATATCCAATAGTCCTATTTCCACGAATCAAAAGATAGGTTTTTCTACAAATCTGATTCTGGATACGTGATTTATTAGAGAACAATGGGTTCCCAAATGCAGTTGGTCTGATTGAGCAATCAATTCCAGGTGCAGAATGTTTTAGTGCCTGCATATCAAGCATCTTGGCTGCTAGAGTATCAAATGATTTCTGAAAAATCTATAAAAATTATGATGTCTTGACGCATTAGAATGTTAATGGTGTCCTGATGCATCTGGTTTGTATAATTGCGGAGAGACTCTGGATGTGATGCTGGATGCATGATTCTACCGAAAATTTTCAGATTAGACGAATTTATTGACCCGTCTATTGCAATTAGTTTAGACAGTTGTCGTGTTTTCACGTGATTGGTTATTTTAGGCTACTGTTCTAAGATTTATAATCTTTGGGTCTGAGAAAGTTATAGTAACCAAGAATGGTCATTCATTTCAACGGTCTGGATCTCTAAGCGTGGGCGCAATATGCACGTAATTACGCATCCACCGTTCACGTTATGATGTGTCCCTCCCTTGTAATTTCTCTGGAATGCCGGGGGAATGGATCTGTGAAGGTTCGGATTGCGTGGTGTAGAACGCCTGCGGGCCCACCATGCATGTGACAGTGTACGTTGCGTCGTCCCGCAGAAAATTGAGAAATTTATGACTGTACGACCCATATATGGCACATTTACGAGACGAAGCCCACCTTATTTTACCTAACAAAAATAAGCCCCAGCTGTACGGACGCCTTCCCAAAGGTCGAAAATGCCCCCTGCTTTTTCCTTCAAGCGGATCGGCCGCTGCTCGAAGACGAGCGTCGAGCGCTGACGCTCCTCGAACTCCGAGTTTTACGAACGGTTCAAGAGAGATCAACGTTACATGGGCCCCACAGTTATGTATTTATTATATCCACAATGTTCATCCATATTTCGAGATCATTTCGGACCGTTATCCAAAAAAAAAAGAATCATATCCAAAGATCAACTGGACCACACCACAAAGAGCAGCAGGAAATTGATTTTCACCGTTGAAACTTTTGTAGGCCCACCATAACATTTATTTTCCAACCAATCTATTCATAAGGTCACAAAGACCTGGATGAAGAGGAAAAACAAATTTCGTAATGATCCAAAACTTCCGTGACCCCTAAAAGGGTTTCAACAGTAGACGTTCAATCCTCCACCGTCTTTTACAGTGTGGTCCACGTGATAGCTAAATCTGTCTTATTTTTCTTCTCAAGACTTATAAAGAGTTTTCCAAATAGATGGACGGTTTGGATATAACACATACCTCATAAAAGGACTCACAAAGGCGGTGGAGATTACAACAGGGAAATAATAATATAAAAAAAAAAGCCCAGAATTTATGGCTACGGATTATAACTGTAGCCATAATTGCAACCCATGCTTTTCCAATATGTCCTTTGTTATGTATCGAAGGTCTTTCGATTAATTGAAAAAGATCTAAAACGGTCCAGCGACTTTGCATAAAAAATCTTACAATTTTCGATACATATCGAAGTGTACTCGATATTATCGAAGATATAGCTACGGATTATAGCCGTAGCCATAACTGAAGTCCGTAAAAGTCTATGCAATTTTTTTAAAATTTTTAATTTTTAATATTTTTATTTTTATTTTTTACATGAAGAAATTTATTCTACCTACAATTTTCTCTAATACATATTTATATAAATATGTATATATAAGCATATAAAAAAATTTTCTCTATTTTTTTCATTTCTTTCTTTATTCATTTAATAAGAATATCTTCTAAACTAAAATTAGTTACTTGATATACCCTATATGATTTTGGGGTAGGAGAAGCTACTTTTGCCAACTAACCTAGTTATTTTACAAGATTCCATCAGGTCAATGGTCAAAAATCCATTTCATAATCACTTTGTTGTTAATTTCAATCAGTTCGCGGTCAATTTCATTCATTTCATTTACTTCACGGTCATTTTCATGCATATCACGGTCATTCCCGCATATTCCATGTTGATTTATAGTCCTTTCGGTGCATTTTACGGTCATGTCACTTCACTTTACGATCATTTTTATGCATTTCACAGTCAAATCGCTTCAATTCAAGATCACTTCCATGAATTTCACGGTCATCTAAAACAATTTCGTGTTGATTCATGGTCATTTCGAGACATTTCAAGGTCAATTTCCTTCACTTCATGGTCATTTGTATGCATTTCACGATCAATTCGCTTCAATTCATGATCACTTCCATACATTTCACGATCATCCGAACAATTCCGTGTTGATTCACGGTCAATTCCCTTCACTTCATGGTCATTTACATGCATTTTATGGTCAATTCGCTTCAATTCATGATCACTTTCATGCATTTCATGGTCATCCGAAATAATTTCGTGTTGATTCACAGTCATTTCGAGGCATTTCATGGTCAATTTTCTTCACTTCACAGTCATTTGCATGCATTTCACGATCAATTCGCTTCAATTCATTATCACTTCTATGCATTTCACGGTCATCCGAAACAATTTCGTGTTGATGTATGGTCATTTCGAGGCATTTCACGGTCATCCGAAACAATTTCGTGTTGATGTATGGTCATTTCGAGGCATTTCACGGTCAATTCCCTTCACTTCACGGTCATTTGCATGCATTTCACGGTCAATTCGCTTCAATTCATGATCACTTCCATGCATTTCATGGTCATTCGAAACAATTCCATGTTGATTCATGGTCATTTTGAGGCATTTCACGATCAATTTCCTTCACTTCACGGTCATTTGCATGCATTTCACAGTCAATTCGCTTCAATTCATGATCACTTTCATGCATTTCACGGTCATCCGAAATAATTTCATATTAATTCACGGTCATTTCGAGGCATTTCATGGACAATTTCCTTCACTTCACGGTCATTTTCATGCATTTCACGGTCAATTCGCTTCAATTCATGATCACTTTCATGCATTTCACGGTCATCCGAAACAATTTCGTGTTGATTCACGGTCATTTCGAGGCATTTCATGATCAATTTCCTTCACTTCACGGTCATTTGCATGCATTTCACAGCCAATTCGCTTCAATTCATGATCACTTCCATGCATTTCACGGTCATCTGAAACAATTCTGTGTTGATTCAACGTCATTTTGAAATATTTCACGGTCAATTTCCTTCACTTCACGGTCATTTGCATGCATTTCACGGTCAATTCGCTTCAATTCATGATCACTTCCATGCATTTTACGGTCATTCCAAACAATTCTGTGTTGATTCACAGTCATTTCGAGGCATTTCACAGTCAATTCCCTTCACTTCATGGTCATTTGCATGCATTTCATGATCAATTCGCTTCAATTTATGATCACTTTCATGCATTTCACGGTCATCCGAAACAATTCTGTGTTAATTCACGGTCATTTCGAGCCATTTCACGGTCAATTCCCTTCACTTCACGGTCATTTGCATGCATTTCACGGTCAATTCGCTTCAATTCATGATGACTTCCATGCATTTCACGGTCATCCCAAACAATTTCGTGTTGATTCACAGTCATTTCGAGGCATTTCACGGTCAATTCCCTTCACTTCACGATCACTTGCATGCATTTCACGGTCAATTCGCTTCAATTCATGGTCACTTTCATGTATTTCACGGTCATGCCCCTTCACTTCATGGTCATTTGCATGCATTTCACGGTCAATTCGCTTTAATTCATAATCATTTCCATGCATATCACGGTCATTCCCGCCTATTCCGTGTTGATTCACGATCCTTTCAGCGCATTTCACGATCATGCCCCTTCACTTCACGATCATTTTCGCGCATTTCATGGTACAATCGCCTCACTTCACTGTCATTTTCATGCATATTATGGTCATTCCCGCCTATTCTGTGTTGATTCACGGTCATTTCAGTGCATTTCACGGTCATGCCCTTTCACTTCACGGTCATTTCCATGCATTCACGGTCGAATCGTTTCACTTCACGGTCATTTCCATGCATATCACGGTCATTCCCGCCTATTCCGTGTTGATTCACGGTCCTTTCGGTGCATTTCACGGTCATGCCCCTTCATTTCACGGTCATTTTCATACATTTTGTGGTACAATTGCCTCACTTTACGGTCATTTCCATGCATATCATTGTCATTCCCGCCTATTCCGTGTTGATTCACAGTCCTTTCAGCGCATTTCACGGTCATGTCCCTTCACTTCATAATTATTTTCGCGCATTTCATGGTACAATCGACTCACTTCATGGTCATTTTCATGCATATCACGGTCATTCCCGCTTATTCCGTGTTGATTCATGGTCATTTCAGCGCATTTCATGGTCATGCCCCTTCATTTCACGGTTATTTCAGCGCTTTTCACGGTCCAATTGCTTCACTTCACAGTCATTTCCATGCATATCACGGTCATTCCCGCCTATTCCGTGTTAATTTATGGTCCTTTCGGCGCATTTCACAATCATGCCCCTTCACTTCACGGACATTTCCGCCCATTTCTGCACAATATTACACAAGGTAAACTAAAATAGAAAGAATTTCATTTATAATCTGATATTGTACATTGTTCTCATTCCCTCCTTTCACCAGGAGATTATGAAAGATATATATGCACATACAAATCGAAGTTTAATCGATATATCAACGGATTATCGATATTATCGATAATTCGTTTCAGAAGAGCAGTGTGCCTCTAGATAATTGAGGAACATTTTCGATATATCGAAATTTAGTCGATATATCGTCTCTTCGATATATCAAAATGTTCTCGATATTATTGATAATTCCTTTTAAAAAAGCATTTTGTCTCTGGACATTTTCTGACCATTTTCGACAAATCGAAATATAGTCGATATATCAACATATGACATCGATTTAAAGGTGATGTATCGTTCCGTTGTAACAATGACTTAGTTCGATAGCATTGACTAGAGTTCGATGTTATCGACAACTTAAGCCTGATGTCATCGATTAGAGTTCGATAACATCGAAGCATACTTTTGTTTTTTACATACTTTTATTTTTTACTTACAAAAATTCAGTAGATTCTGTTTTTATAATTGAGTGTCTTTCGATTGATATTGAAATTTCTTCCTTCAATTTATCGAAACTATCTCGATATAATCAAAAATTTGTTTTAAAACATCATTTCGTATCTGGACAGTTTTGGACTAATTTTGATATATCGTTTGACATTCGATATATCAAAATGCAGTAAATGTTGATATATCTTGTACTGTTCGATATATCGAAGGGTAATTTTTACTATTTTTTTTTCTTTTTTTTTTCTAAAAAAAAAGGTTAGCTTGTTAGTACACACCCATGTCGGTACACACTCCATGTTATCCACCCCCACTACGGATCGATACGAAGACCTCAAATCGTGTAAATGAACGTAAGTTCTTTAGAGACTTGTGGACCTTTTTCGATATATCTAATCCTAACTTGTTGCACTCTCTCGTCCATTAACATCTCCTACACCCCCATCTTTATGTAAATCAGGCTCCTTGCTAGGCAGATGGTGGCCCACCTCCTCCACCTGGTATCCTTTACCAGAACATGATGGTGACCCTTTATCTTTAAATCGATGGAGTAACATACCCTCCAGTACATTACCATTTACTTCTGCTCCTTCACGAAGATTAAGACTCTTGATTAGTGGAATAATATACCCTCTAAACCACTTTCGTCTCCTCCCACTTCATGTAAATAGAGATTCTCAGTTGCAAGATGGTGGCCCACCTCCTCCACTTCAGATCCTCCACTAGATGATATTGAAAAATGACGATCGATGAGTTCCATCGTTTCTTTTAAGATATCGAACGGTCTCTGAATTAGGCAATTCCAGTCCCATTTGGAAACTTGACAAGTTACCATTGCATGACCGTGAAATACAAGGAAGTGATCATGAATTGAAGCGAATTGACAGTGAAATGCATGCGAATGACCGTGAAGTGAAGGAAAGTGACCGTGAAATGCCTCGAAATGACCGTGAATCAACATGGAATTGTTTCGAATGACCATGAAATGCATGAAACTAATCATGAATTGAAGCGAATTGACTGTGAAGTAAAGGAAATTGACCGTGAAATGCCTCGAAATGATCGTGAATCAACACGAAATTGTTTCGGATGACCGTGAAATGCATGAAAGTGATCATGAATTGAAGCGAATTGACTGTGAAATGCATGCAAATGACCTTGAAGTGAAGGAAATTGACCGTGAAATGCCTCAAAATGACCGTGAATCAACACGGAGTTGTTTCGGATGACCGTGAAATGCATGAAAGTGATCATGAATTGAAGCGAATTGACCGTGAAATGCATGTAAATAACTGTGAAGTGAAGGGAATTGACCGTGAAATGCCTCGAAATGACCGTGAATCAACACGGAATTGTTTCGGATGACTGTGAAATGCATAAAAGTGATCATGAATTGAAGTGAATTGACCATGAAATGCATGCAAACGACCATGAAGTGAAGAAAATTGACCGTGAAATGGCTCGAAATGACCGTGAATCAACACGAAATTGTTTCGGATGATCGTGAAATGCATGGAAGTGATCATGAATTGAAGCGAATTGACCGTGAAATGCATGCAAATGACCGTGAAGTGAAGGAAATTGACCGTGCATCTATACGAAATTGTTTCAGATGACCGTGAAATGCATAAAAGTGATCATGAATTGAAGCGAATTGACCGTGCAATGCATGAAAATGACCATGAAGTGAAGGGAATTGACCATGAAATGCCTCGAAATGGCCGTGAATCAACAAGGATGTTTTTTCAGATGACCGTGAAATGCATGGAAGTGATCATGAATTGAAGCGAATTAACCGTGAAATGCATGCAAATGACCATGAAGTGAAGGAAATTGACCATGAAATGCCTCAAAATGACCGTGAATCAACACAGAATTGTTTCGGATGACTGTGAAATGCATGAAAGTGATCATGAATTGAAGCGAATTGACCGTGAAATGCATGTGAATGACCGTGAAGTGAAGGGAATTGACCGTGAATCAACACGGAATTATTTTGGATGACTGTGAAATGCATAGAAGTGATCATGAATTGACCATGAAATGCATACATATGACCATGAAGTGAAGGAAATTGACTGTGAAATGCATGCAAATGACCGTGAAGTGAAGGAAATTGATCGTGAAATGCCTTGAAATGACCATGAATCAACACGGAATTGTTTCGGATGACCGTGAAATGCATGGAAGTGATCGTGAATTGAAGCGAATTGACCGTGAAATGCATGCGAATGATCGTGAAGTGAAGGGGCATGACCGTGAAATGTGCCAAAAGGACCGTGAATTAACACGGAATAGGCAGGAATGACCATGATATGCATGAAAATGATCGTGAAGAAATGAAATGACTAAAATTGACCGCGAACTGATTGAAATTGACCGCAAAGTGAATATGAAATGGATTTTCGGCCATCGACCTGATGGAATCTTGAAAAATAACTAGGTTAGTTGGCTAAAGTAGCTTCTCCTACCCCAAAATCATATAGGGTACATCAAGTAACTAATTTTTGTTTAGAAGATATTTTTGTTAAATGAATAAAGAAATAAATAAAATAAAGAGAGAAAAAATTTTATATGCTTATATATACATATTTATATAAATATATATTAGAGAAAATTATAGGTAGAATAAAGTTCTCCATGTAAAAAATAAATATTAAAATATTAAAAATTAAAAAATTAAAAAAAAATTTGTATAGACTTTTACGGACTGTAGTTATGGCTACGGCTATAATCCATAGTTATATCTTCGATAATATCGACTACACTTCGATATGTATCGAAAATTACAGGATGTTTTATACAAAGTCGCTGAACAGTTCTGGACCTTTTTCGATTAATCGAAAGACCTTCAATATATATTAAAGAACATATTGAAAAAGCATGGGCGGCAGTTATGGATACGATTATAATCCATAGCCATAGATTCTGGGCTTTTTTTTTTTTTTTTTCTACTGTAATCCCCACCGCCTTTGTAGGTCCTTTTATGAGGTATGTGTTATATTCAAACCATCCATCTATTTGGTGAACTCCTTATAAGTCTTGAGAAGAAAAATAAGACAGATTTAGCTATCAAGTGGACCACACTGTAAAAGGCAGTGGACGATTGAACGTCTACCATTGAAACCCTTTTAGGGGTCAGGAAAGTTTTGGATCATTACAAAATTTGTTTTTCCTCTTCATCCAGGTTGTTGTGACCTTATGAATAGATTGATTGGAAAATACATCTTACGGTGGGCCCTACAAAAGTTTCAATGGTGAAAATCAATTTTCTGCTGCTCTTTGTGCTCTTTGTAGTGTGGTCCAGTTGATCTGTGAATATGATTTTATTTTTTTTTTGGATAACGGTCCGAAATGATCTGGAAATATGGATGGACGTTGTGGATATAATAAATACATAAACTGTAGGGCCATGTAACGTTGATCTCTTTGGAACGGTTCGTAGAACTCGGAGTTCGAGGAGCGTCGGCGCTCGACGCTCGTCTTCGAGCAGCGGCCGATCCGCTTGAAAGAAGGGCATTTTCGACCTTTGGGAAGGCGTCCGTACATCCGGGGCTTATTTTTGCAAGGTAAAATAAGGTGGGATTTGTCTCGTAAATGGGTCGTACAGTCGCAAATTTCTCGCAGAAAACTATGAAGCGGAAATTTCAAAGGTTGGTGGCGTGTTGACGTGGCAAAGCTCCGCAGGCCTCACATGATGTATGTGCTATATCCACACCGTCCATCCATTTGGCCAGATCATTTTAGTACATGTTCCAAAAAATTAGGCAGATCCAAAGCTCAAATGGACTACATCACAGGAAGCTATGGGGTCAAACGCCTGGCATTGAAAACTTCTCCCAGGCTAAAGAAGCTTTGGTTCAAGCTGATAGTTGGTTTATCATTCATCCAGGTCTGCTTGACCTTGTGAACAGGTTGGATTGCAAATAAACATCCCAGCAGACCTTAGGAAGGTTTAAATAGCGGGCGTCACCACTTGAGCTTTGGATTTATTTTATTTTTTCCCCACGCACTAAAATGATCCAGCAAAATGAAATGACAGCATAGATATAACACGTAAATCATAATGTGCGCACAGGGGTTTGCCACGTCAACATTAGCTTGCCCTGTGTTTACACCACGCAAGCCGAGTTCGGATGGATTTGGGTCAACAGCAGCCATTCACGATTATTGAACGAATAAATGTCAAGAAGTCACTTCAAACCTACCGGGGACCGTTACCATTTTGCCCAACTCAGCCAGATCCTTCCAACATATCCTATTGGTGAGGGGGGATTAGGTGGCATGGAATTACATTTGTTCTTATGTAATTTTCAATTAGCATTTGGAAACAAAGGAAAGGATTGGATTAATTCAAGTTTAGTATTACCCATCTCAGCCAGAGATACAGGGCCTGTTTGGATGGTTAGATCCCATGGGATTAGGAGTTTTGGGATGGATTTTAAGGTAATGGTGGTGGTGTCAGTGGATTGGTTTAAGATCCATGGGATCGCTATATCTCGGGACAAGTTCACCGAGTCCTTTTGGCACACCCGACATATCTCAGGATTTTACCTTCCCATCTGTCTAACCAAACATGCCCCAAGCACGATTGAACGGGATTAAGAGGGATGGGATCAATTTTAAGGTAATGATGGTGATGTCAGTGGATTGGTTTAAGATCCATGGGTTTGCTATATCTTAAGACAAGTTCATCGGGTCGGTTCGGCTCGTTTGGCATATCCCGGGATTTTACTATTCCATCCCTTCTAATCACTCTTAATCTGCTCGGCCAAATAGGCCCATAGTAGAATTTTTGGTGGATTTCGAAATGCATTACATCTATGAGCACATATTGATCAATATATTTTGTCCATGCGCGCGCATGTGTGTGTGTGTGATCAATGGATCAGATTTCATAATTGATACCAGTGTGACTGGTATCAATTATGAAATCTGATCCATTGATTACAATTTTATGATCTACCAATCACTAATTTCACATACAGATGTTGGATTGGACTGTCAAAATTTTATGATATTTTCAAATATATAATCATCAGGTAATAATGGTGCTAATTTCACCTAATGTGATTCAATATGGTTTTAACTTCGTATTCTATTCTTAAACCTACGTGTGGTTGGAAGGGTTGGATTGTGCCTGTGGACCGAAACTTAAATGGTATTGGATTGCATTAGGTGGAATTAACACTATTATTGCATGATAATTATGTCTGGAAATACCATAGTATTTCAAAAGGTAAGATTTCACCATTGATGATGGTCACTTGTATATACATACAACTTTAATATCACGTGTAAAAGGCATATACAGAAGTACGGTGTGGATAAAATACATACATTAATGTGAGGCCTGTAGAAGTAATGAATTTCAAATTCACTAAAAATCCTAAGGATGATATATAATGAAAAAAAAAAAAAAAGAAAGAAGAAGATGAAATTTATATTGGACCAAATGTAAATCCGTATTCATAATGGATATGCATTTAATGATGTATGTATTAGTGGATACATACATCATATTGCATTTTATTCTATTAATTTGTTTGGAGTTCAGGCTGGATTTGGTCATCTGGCCAACCCAATGACAAGCTGTATGGGTGGGTCAAGTTCAACCCAGCCTTAAATCCATTCGCTACTGTGGCCATAATTTATTATAGGAGGCCTGGCCCACTACCCATTTAGCTTGGCCCAAAATCGCCTTAGAAACCATTTGAGCCAGTTGATCTGCATATTTCTTTACCCTCTTAAACAATCTAGTACAATATACATGATGCACATGTGTGAGGTCCGGACCATTCATGACACAGGGGAGGACGTGTTGAGGTCGAGCACTATCTTCCTCAAGGGATAACTATTCCGAATCCATGGAAGTTATTGAGATTCCTCATAGAGATACCTTGAATCCACGAGGAAAAATAAGAAAATAGAATAATTTCTAAAAATTCATAATAAATTGATTGATGATTAAAACGAGCTTACAACCTTCTTGAATAATGACATGAAACCTAGGAAGAAGCTTCGGATTTAAACAACAACTAAAACTCTTATAAATCGTAACTTACTATTTATAGACATGGGTGATTCCTACTAGATATCACTGTTTTCTGCCAAAACTAGTAAGTGTCATATTTGGCTCAATCATGCTATTCTCTTAATTATTCTAAGTACTTTTCATGTTGGACGCAGATCCTAAACTCGCAATGGATGAAGAATTATAATCAAACTCAAACTTTTTATAAATAGTAAAAACCAAAATAAAATGGAAATTCAATTGTTGCCAGTGGAATCTCATAAATACAACCTGTACAAGTAGCTTGTTCTACCCCAAAATCATATAT
The DNA here is from genome assembly GCA_037074715.1 of Magnolia kwangsiensis. Taxonomy (NCBI): domain Eukaryota; kingdom Viridiplantae; phylum Streptophyta; class Magnoliopsida; order Magnoliales; family Magnoliaceae; genus Magnolia; species Magnolia kwangsiensis. The sequence continues at coordinate 84,756,611 of CM073581.1, read as the reverse complement.
GGCATGACAGATAACTCATTCCGGTTTGCGAGATATGTCCGCTTTAAGGTTCTAACGGTCCAAATCACTTCCACCTCTGATCGGGCCTTATCCGGTCCGTCTTGGCCACAAAATTGTACGCGACCTGCTCTACATCATTTCATTTGGTGGACCCCATATGTGGAATGGATAATGCTTAATTACATCTTGAATTTGGACCGTTGGCCACATTTGTTTCAAAGGTCCATTTGCATGTCGTAGGCTGGAAGATCATACCCGTACGGCTGGTGCAATCTTCTATTTAGGCCCATGTACACTAGTGCTATCAAGTCAATGAACTGCCCGGATCTTGATCTGTAATCTATTATCTCATTGTGATTGTGGGATTGGTGTCCTTGAAATAGACGCTTAGAAACAGGATTGGTCCACATTCAGAAGGCAAAAGGTCCAGCCATCGGATGGTTAGATTTGTCCAATTGATGAGATTTTTCGACCGTGGCATATCCATCACAAGCTCCACTATATGAATGGTCTGGATCCTCTGATAATGCAGCTATCATGGACATCGACTTCAATGTCGATCGCTATTAATTGCCTGAATGAACCCAGCGAGCCTCGAGTGCTAAATAAAAGGCGCTGGGCCTCGACGCAACGGCTCACAAGAGAATTTTCGTCATTTAAACAATCCTCCATGCACATTAGAAACATGCAAAACATGCAACGGTAGATAGTCGGCCTTCTAGATATTCAAAAAATGCAACGGGCGATTGTCGTTTTGAAGAGTCAGCCCAGGAAAAATGGAAAGATGAAACACCCGATTTTCTAGGAAAGTACCAAAATAAATCAATCAGGGCGGCTTGAAGAGAGATCTCCTCCTATATAAATACCTCTCTCTCAATTCCAGCAGCCTCATCTCAATCTCTTTTTCCGGCCACTCTCCCTCAGGATAAAGGAAAAAGAAAAGAGTTCAGAGAGAAAAAAAAAAAAAAAAACTTCATTTTCCTGGTTCTTTGATCCACCCACGTTAAAATTTCGGATTTCTTGCATTGATACTTGAAGAATCTTTTTCGTTTTGGTGGGTTTTGTTTGTGAGAGAGAACCCGTCTGGCCTTTTAGTTTTCTCAAGCACTAGACATTGAGTTCAACGCAAGAACGCGTTTCTACTCGGAGAGTTCCAATGGATAACACCAATATGTACAGAGTTGCGAGTTTGCGTCGGAGTCGGAATGGATCCGGACTTTGGAGGAACACCAGCGCTGAAGTCTTTTCAAGATCATCTCGTGATGAGGATGATGAAGAAGCTCTCAAATGGGCTGCCTTAGAGAAACTGCCGACATATGACCGGATCAGAAAAGGGATACTGTCTGGAGTCGCTGGGGAGCACAAGGAAATCGATATTGATCAGCTTGGGTTTCAAGAGAAGAAGAATCTTCTGGATAGATTAATTCGAGTCGCGGAGGAGGATAATGAGAAGTTCCTGTTGAAGCTCAAGAACCGAATGGATCGGTACGTTCTCATTCTTTTGTTTTTCTCGTTTTGCTTCTTTTGCTCAATTGTGTTGGTTTGAGTGTGCGATTTTTTTTTTCGTAGCATTTTATTGACAGGTCTTTTCTTATTTTGTTTAGAGTTGGGATTGAGAGTCCTACGATTGAAGTCCGATTCGAGCATTTGAATATAAAAGCAGATGCTTATATTGGGAGTAGGGGTGTACCAACACTCCTCAACTCCGGAGTTAATGTTATTGAGGTAATTCGAGCGTATTTGAGTGTTTACAATCAAATTTTTTTTTTTCTGTTTTTTTTTTCAATGGTAACCAGAACCAATCTTGCAATTTCTCTTTCATTCTTACAGGGCATTTTGAACGATCTCCACATTCTTCCAAGCCGAAAGAAATCTATATCGATCCTTAATGATGTTAGTGGAATCATCAAGCCTTGCAGGTAAGAGAAGGGGTTTAATCAAGTTGCGAATTGGGTTTTATTTGGTTTGGAATTTCATTTCATCATATAGATTCCTGGATCAACAGAAGTTTGATTTCTCAGTAATTATTATTATTATTATTTTTCCAGAATGACTTTGCTTTTAGGCCCGCCGGGCGCAGGGAAGACCACTTTACTATTAGCTTTGGCTGGGAAGCTTGATTCGGATCTAAAGGTAAATATCTTCTTTCTAGTTGTCCCCTTGGAATGATTTCGTCGAAAGACATAGGTTGATATGGGTTTCTTGGAAACAAAAGATTTCAGGGAAAATAACTTACAATGGGCACGGAATGGACGAATTCGTTCCTCAGAGGACTTCCGCTTATATCAGTCAGCATGATCTCCATATCGGGGAAATGACAGTGAGAGAAACTTTGGCTTTCTCAGCCAGATGTCAAGGAGTCGGGACCCGCTACGGTGAGTTATATTGAATGGTTTTAGGAAAAAAATTGAATGGAGGTCATTCGAAGAGTGTGAATGATTAGAGTTTTTTTTCTCGTGCAATTTGTAGAAATGCTGACTGAGCTGTCGAGAAGAGAGAAAGCAGCAAACATCAAGCCAGATCCAGACGTAGATGTCTACATGAAGGTGATTAAGAAGACTTCCTTTTCCAATTGAAATTTTCTCGAATAACCAAATTGAATTGTAGGAGATTGATATTTTGTCTTTTTATCTCCTCTTACTACTACAGGCTTCATCCTTGGAAGCGCAGGAAGAAAATGTCGTCACAGACTATATTTTGAAGGTATATTGACGGAAATATATGATCATTCCACAAATTTGGTATAAGTGGAGTTTTTGGAATTATGGATGTTGAAATTTATTCTCTCTTCCCCTCTTGAAACTACAGATCTTAGGACTGGATATCTGTGCTGATACCATGGTAGGAGATGAAATGCTGAGGGGTATTTCGGGAGGACAAAAGAAGCGTGTCACGACAGGTATAAAAATCAGCAATCCAGATGTCTGAGATTGCAGTCTCGGATTGGAGATGTGGTTTTGTAACTTACTGTGAATTTGGACTGATAGTTGCTGAATTCTGATTGATATAGGTGAGATGCTTGTGGGGCCGGCAAAGGCATTGTTTATGGATGAAATATCCACTGGTCTGGACAGCTCCACAACTTTCCAGATTGTCAATTCCCTGAGACAGACTATTCACATTCTTGGCGGGACGGCACTGATTGCACTGCTTCAGCCAGCACCAGAGACTTATGACCTCTTTGACGACATCATTCTTCTATCAGATGGGCTGATTGTCTATCAGGGTCCACGTGAACATGTGCTCGAGTTCTTTGAATCCATGGGTTTCAAGTGTCCTGAGCGGAAAGGTGTTGCAGACTTCTTACAGGAAGTAAGCTTTACAAATTGATTCTTCTCACCCTAAGTCATCTACATTCATCAATTGAAATCATGGTTTAAGCTGTGGCTGAAGGTTCAATCGAATTTGAATTGGAATAATTCAATTCAGTAAACAGGAAATGGTAAAATGGGGTCCAACTTGAAATGCAAAGGATGGAATTAGGAGCATTCCCTTACCATATAATGAATAGAGTGATTGAAATATATTTCAATGGGAATCCAAACGAACCTCTTATTTCAAATAGAATGGCAAATCCAACAGTAAATTGTTTGTCCACTACCAGGTCACGTCAATAAAGGATCAGCGGCAGTATTGGGCACGTTCAGGTGAGCCGTACCGCTATGTTCCGGTCAAGGAGTTTTCAGATGCATACCAGTCCTTCCACATTGGCCGTAGATTGGGAGCAGAACTTAGCACCCCGTTTGACAAGAGCAAGAGCCATCCCGCTGCTTTGACGACTTCCAAATATGGCATTAGCAAGAAGGAGCTGCTGAAAGCTAATATTGCCAGGGAATGGCTGCTGATGAAGAGAAACTCCTTTGTTTACATCTTCAAAATGGCGCAAGTGAGTAACTAAATACACCCGAATTACAAATATGATATCTGCTCAAGCATTCCAATATGGCACATGTGCCAGGTCATGGAACCCTGTGGATATGTCATGACCCAAAAAATCAGGCCAGTCTGGTGATCAGGTGGTCACTTGTGTATGAAAAATGGATGACTGAAAAAATGAGAAATGGTCCTCATTCTTGTTGAAGATGTGGACCAGCAAACAAATGGCCCAGATCTTGCACACATTGCCATGATGCCACATTGACGAAGGCTTCACCTTTATGGACCTCTTGAACTCCCGACTTACATGCTATATCTTCTATTTTCCATCTGATTACAGCTGATCGTTGTTGCATTGATCGCAATGACCGTCTTCCTGCGTGTTAAGATGTCCCACGACGATATTTCCGATGGAAACATTTTCATGGGTGCTCTGTTTTTTGCACTAGTCACCCTCATGTTTAATGGGTTCGCGGAGCTTTCAATGACCATCGCTAAGCTTCCCGTTTTCTACAAGCAAAGAGACCTCCTCTTCTATCCTCCATGGGCATACGCTCTGCCATCATGGATTCTCAAGATTCCGATAACATTAGCAGAAGTTGCTGTATGGATTGCCTTGACTTATTACGTCATTGGCTTCGATCCGAATGTTGGAAGGTGAGACGTTGAGATCATGTAACAACCTATTCCAAGGCCATGTTCAATTGGCTGTCTTTCATTGGCACCTGAAAATAACTGTAAAGTCATTTTCTGTTTGTGTTGTAGGATGTTTAAACAATATCTGCTACTCGTGTTGATTAGCCAGATGGCATCTGCATTGTTCCGGTTGATTGCTTCATTGGCTCGGGACATGATCGTTGCCAATACATTCGGGGCCTTGGCGCAACTCATAATCATGTCGCTTGGAGGATTCATTCTAGTACGAAGTATGGCGTACTTGATCAGACTGTTAATTGCAATTGAATGCCAAGCTTTCATTTTCGGATTAAGAGTTCAGAGATTGTTAGGACTTGTGAAGGGTTTATGGACTAACCAGACCTTATGTTTTGGCTGCAGATGATGTGAAGAAATGGTGGAAATGGGGATACTGGTCCTCGCCCCTGATGTATGCGCAGAATGCGATTGCAGTGAATGAGTTCTTCGGAGATAGCTGGAATCATGTAAGGATTTTGTTGATTGAACTAGAAAAAGATTGCCACTAAGTCGGAAAATAAAGTTTAGCTCTGATTTTGGTTTTGGCAAACAGATTCCTACGAATTCGACTTCGATGAAATCATTAGGAATCCAAATTTTGGAAGGGCGAGGAGTCTTCACCAAGTCCAACTGGTATTGGATTGGTGCTGGTGCATTGGTTGGATATGTGGTCGTATTCAATGGTATCTTCACTTGGGCTCTCGGATTTTTCAATGGTAAGCATCTTCATCTCTCAATATTCAGAAAGTTTTCATCGTTTACTTCTAACTTTTTGATTAAATTCCTGCAGCATTTGGGAAGTCTCAAGTGGTTTTATCTGAAGAGGCCTTGAAGGAGAAGCATGCCAACAGAACTGGAGAACTCAATGGTCTGGTGTTATCAGCTGCTTCAGCGGAGACGACTGATGGTTCTAATAAGAGCAAGAAGAAGGGCATGGTTCTTCCATTTGCGCCTCTTTCCATCACTTTTGATAACGTCATATACTCCGTGGACATGCCGCAGGTAACATCAACTTCCAAATAATTGATCAATTCATTAGATCAAGATTTTTGGGCCTATCATGAATGAGAGATGCCCCCAAAAGATATTGATACTGATACAAGAGGTATTGATGATGTTGAATCATGAAACTGAGAACTAATTGCCTACTATACTACAGGAAATGAAAGCTCAAGGTGTTCCAGACGATCGGTTAGTACTCCTCAAGGGTGTAAGTGGGGCTTTCAGGCCTGGAGTTCTTACAGCACTGATGGGTGTCAGCGGTGCTGGTAAAACCACCCTGATGGACGTGTTAGCCGGAAGGAAAACTGGAGGATACATAGAAGGAGACATCAAAATATCTGGCTATCCCAAGAATCAAGAGACGTTTGCTCGCATATCTGGATACTGTGAACAGAATGATATCCACTCTCCTCATGTTACTGTCTACGAGTCTCTCCTCTTCTCTGCATGGCTCCGTTTACCGGGCGATGTCGATTTGAAAGCAAGAAAGGTAGGTGGACTAAAACAGAATCCACTGTTCCAAACATGCTTTGTTACCTTTGGGCATCAACTGACTGCTAAACCCGATGAAATGCAGATGTTTATTGATGAGGTGATGGACCTCGTGGAGCTGAATTCATTGAGGGGTGCACTTGTTGGGTTGCCCGGCGTGAACGGGCTGTCAACTGAGCAGCGAAAGAGGCTTACAATTGCTGTGGAGCTCGTCGCCAATCCATCTATAATATTCATGGACGAGCCTACATCTGGACTGGATGCGAGGGCGGCTGCCATTGTGATGAGAACGGTGAGGAACACTGTCGACACAGGAAGAACTGTGGTGTGCACAATTCACCAGCCCAGCATTGACATATTTGAAGCCTTCGATGAGGTGAGGAAAAACCGATGTGAAAGAACTTGTGTTTCATCTGTTTATGAACTAGATATTGATGTTTCTCTGATCTAAGTGCAGCTATTCCTTATGAAGAGAGGTGGGGAAGAAATATACGTGGGCCCATTGGGCCATCAGTCCTGCCATTTGATTAAGTACTTTGAGGTAAGGCTGAATGAACAGGCAGAAGCTGCAAATGATTTCTGTTTTCCGCAATGATGCATACAGTTACTGATTGACTTGGGTTTTTTTCAATCAAGGGAATCAATGGGGTTAGCAAGATAAAAGAGGGTTACAATCCCGCTACATGGATGTTGGAGGTGTCCTCCATTGCCCAAGAACAGATCCTGGGGATTGACTTCAGTGAGACATACAAGAACTCTGATCTTTTCCGGTGGGTCATCCAATACATACTCAGTTATTCTCAAGAGTCATTGAAAACTGTTTGTAACTTGCTTTTATCACTGATTGTTGCAGGCGGAACAAAGCTCTAATCAATGAATTGAGTGCACCTCCCCCTGGCTCGAAAGATCTCTTCTTTCCCAGTCAGTATTCACAGTCCTTCTTCACACAATGCATGGCCTGCCTATGGAAACAACACATGTCATACTGGCGCAACCCGCCATATAATGCCGTGCGGATTTTCTTCACAACCTTCATCGCCTTGTTGTTCGGGACAATATTCTGGGATATTGGCACCAAAACGTATGACTTTACTCTGGTCTTTTACTGTCTAAATACAAATTGAATTTTTTTTACTTAACACTAACTGGACCATGTCTATGTAACGGCAAAAAATAAAAAATTGCAGGACTCGGCAACAGGATCTGATCAATGCAATGGGTTCCATGTACGCAGCTGTTCTGTTCCTTGGAATCGAGAATGCCGCATCCGTGCAGCCAGTGGTGGCCATTGAACGAACGGTCTTCTACAGAGAGCGGGCTGCGGGAATGTACTCTGCTTTGCCATATGCATATGCACAGGTAACTGATTTTACTGACCAAAATACTTTTGCAGTACTGTTTTTGACTTGTATCTCAATATATTCTGCTGTTTTTGTTTCTTGTTTTTCCTTTTCAGGTCGCTATTGAGGTTCCATACATCTTTCTTCAGACTCTAATATATGCTGCCATAACCTATTCCATGATCGCATTCGAGTGGACAGCTGCAAAGTTTATGTGGAATCTCTTCTTCATGTACTTCACATTGCTCTACTTCACATTCTACGGGATGATGGCGGTCGGCATGACTCCCAACCATGACATTGCTGCGATTGTTTCGTCTGCATTTTATGCGATATGGAATCTCTTTGCAGGATTCATAGTTCCTCGACCCGTAAATTCTAAAATCCAATTTCTCTCCATATACTTTTTTTTTTTTTTTTTTTTTTATGTAATCTGAGGAACTAAAGTTTCTTCTTTTGATTACAGAGAATCCCAATATGGTGGAGATGGTATTATTGGGCATGTCCCATTGCATGGACCTTGTATGGAATGGTCGCTTCTCAGTTTGGAGACTTGGAAAATACTATGGACAATGGCCAAACCGTAAAGGCCTTCATAGAGGACTATCTTGGATTCAAACACAGCTTCTTGGGAGCAGTTGCCGGTGCAGTTGTTGGGTTTACAGTGCTCTTCGCTGTCATCTTCGCTTTTTCGATTAAGGTGTTGAACTTCCAGAGAAGATGATTGAATGTTGCTGATCATATGAGGCCCACCTTGAGTCATTTGGGCTGCTACTATACAGATTTTTTTTATATTGTATTTCTCTGTTTCAATGCTAATGATTATTTGATTATATTAATAATTTGCTATATATAAATTTTCTTTTCAATAAATTAAACAAGAGTTGTAATTGAGTCAATTTCAGATATGTTCTTGCAGAAACGAAAATTTATGTGACGATTACATTCGTACAGATATGATAGAATACGATACGATGCAACTTATTTGCATATCACTGAACATATACGAAAGAATTGAGTGAACAGGAGAGTTCGTATCAACTTGATCAGTTGAGCGAACCCCAGATTAAACAGGTTAATCTCTGGACAGTTTTAGACAAGTTTGATTGATCAATCTTAAAAGTTCCAACAATTGATATAATTCAAAATTTTCTTGTTAACTCTTTGAACACCTTTTAGCATATTTGATTGGTCAAACATTGCAAGCTTGATCGACCAAGGTTGCTTGCCCGATTGTCATCAATCGATACTTAAATCAATGACATGCGCAATTTTACATAATTGTGCAATCTATTTCTTACACAGGGGGTGTGTGTGTAACATATATATATATATAGAGAGAGAGAGAGATATGCTCACACACAACTAGTTGGATCGTCCAACTAGTTGCCTAATTAATGCTAATAAATTTGTTCTGAGAAAGTTATTTCCAAGAGGAAAAGGACTTGATGGCTTGGGTGGGACTCATAGTGGAGTTAATGTAAAATCCACACCAACCATTAGATGAGTCGTCCCATATTAGTCATAAGGGCAAAAAATCAGCTGCATCCATAAATAACGGGAGCCACACGATAGAAAATAGTGCCCAGTAAAAGCTTATCCTCCAAATTGTTTCCCTTCGAATGGTCCACTTGAATTCCAGATCAGCGTGATTTATTGGCTTTGGGTCTAATATGGAATTAGAGATCTAACGATAGGAGTGGATCTCACGTAAACATCATGGTGGGCCACATCAAAAGATGAAAGGTGTGCCACGGTTCCGAAAAGACTGGACACACAGCCCAATGTGTTGACGTGGCAAAGCTACATGGTCATCACCATGATGTAAGTGTTATATCCACACTATCCATCTATATTATCATAACACTTTTAAGGCATGAGGCCAAAAATGAGGGACATCCAAAGCTAAAGTAGACCACGCCACATAAAACAGTGAAGATTAAACCCCACCGTTGAAAACTTTTTAGGGTGACCGAAGTTCTGGATCACGTTGATATTTGTTTTTTTTTTCCTAATCCAGGTCTACATGACCTTATGAATAAGTTGGATGGAAAATAAACATCATGCTCGGTCCAAGGAGGTTTTAAGGACGGGAGTTATTGTTCCGTTGCTTTTTGTGGTATGGTCCACTTTAGCTATTGTCTTATCTCTTATGCCCTAATATAATATGAGAAATTGGATGAAGGGTGTGGATATAATACATACATATTGGGCAAACAGAATTTGCCACGCCAACATTATTACTTGCCAGTCTACTATTCAACTGCAATCAGATGTGTACCCGGGTAATATCGCGGTGGGTATTTCCTGACCAGGGAGCCTACCCTGATATATTTGTTGTATATTCACACCATAAATCACATTTTTTCAGCTCACTTTAGCTTATGGTTTAAAAAATAATGTAGATTTAAATCTTAAGTGGACCTCACCACAAGAAAGAGTGGTGATTGACCATTAAAAACTTGGCCATAAAAGTTTTAGATCAAACTGATATTTGTCTTTTCCCCTCATCCAGTTTCAGTGACCTTATCAACATGTTAAATGAAAAATAAACATTATGATGGGCTCTAGGAAAGTTTTAATGATTGGCATTCAATGTTCACCATTTCTTGTGATGGGGCTCACTTGATAGGTGGATCTATATCATTTTTGGGACCATCTGTTAAAATGATTTGTAAAAACTGATGGATTGCAGGGATATACAACAAATATATCAAAGTGGGCCTCCTGGTTAAGGAAGCACCCATCACTATGTTACCCCAGTAACACCTGACATACTCCCGTCCCATCTCCGTAACGTACCAATTGTCTCCAAACCAACAAGTGACTTACAGACTTCAACCTTTCATCTTTTTACGGGGCCACTGTGATATGTGTGTGAGATCTACTCCGATCATTAGATGTATAATTCCATGTTGGGCCCACATAAGAAAATCTAGGCTAATTTGTGAATGAAGTGGGCCATACCAAATCAAAACAATTGGGAAAGGCTTCCACCCTTGATTTTTACAGGGCCCACTCTGTTAAGCCTTGAAAATCCACTCCAACCATTAGATGCCATTAAAAAAAAAAAAGTTAGGCTTGATGTCCAAGAAATCATGCCTATACATGATTCAACTGGGCCATGCCAAGGAAGACGATTTAGAGGATAAGCTCTTCCCTTATTCTGTTTTCAGTCATGTGGTCCACCTTAACCATGGATGGAGCTGATTTTCAGACCATGGGTCCAGCGTAAAGTGAATCATCTGATGATTGGGGTGGATTTCCCATTAACACCATGGTGGGGCCGATCAAAGTGGGTAAGTCATTTTCTTTTTTTAAATAACTTTCCGGATACAACATTTATTGACATTAATTTATGCTTAAATTAGACAGCTAGTTGGACCGTCCAACTAGTTGTGTGTGAGCATTTCTCATGTGTGTGTGTGTGTGTATATATATATATATATATATATATATATATATATATATATATATATATATATATATATATATATATATATATATATAGTTAAATGCTTAGTTGCGCATCGGTTGGCACGGTACTACTCATGCGAACTTTTCGAGGACTCATCATACATTATGTGAGTCCCAAATTTGAACAATCCAAGTGATGTAGAATCCCATTAAACCCCTAAGGCCCAACTTATACTTTAATCCCAAACTTGGTGGGCCATGGAAAAAGAAAACAGTTTCCTCCTTTGCTTTACATCTTCTTTCTATGGCCCACCAGACTTTTAAATTAGTGTGAAAATTAGTCTCATGGGGTTTCATAGGATTCTGCATCACATGAACCGTTCTAATTAGACGCCCATGACACATATGCAAAAGTGCGAAGTGCGAACGTGTGTAGGAGAGCATGCCTATATATATATATATATGGCTGTAATTGAAGGATTAGAAGAGAATAAGAAGGGCTAAATCATTTCTACGGTTTGAAAGTAAGAAATAAGGATTTTCATATCAATAAGTGATTTCATGTCTTATAGTTTCATTTTCACAGTGAATTTGTTTGTTGATTTGTGCCATGGTTTTTTTTCGCAAGGGTTTTACACGTAAAATCGTGTGTTCCTGTGCATGCTTTATTTGCATTTATTTTTCGTCATGTTATTCAAATTCAGAATTTGCTTCAGCGGTTCCCCAACGAATAGTATAAGAGATATATGTTGGGATTTGAGTTTGAATTTGAAACATGACGATGAAGAGATCTAACATGAAGTATGAAATAGAGAAGTTCACTAAGAAAAATAAATTTGAATTATGAAAGGTGAAGATGAGAAGCCTTCTACTTCAACAAAGATTGCAATAGGCACTCCTTGGATCAAAAATGTGATGAATTTTTTGATTACTTGCTGGACTCTTTTTGTCATTTGTGGTCGGACCAAAAATGGTGCACTTTGAACCGAAAATCCCTGCAATGCCTCTAAAGCTTATCTGATCTTGTTCAAATTAATTCTCAAGGCTTTGGATGATAAAATAAGGTTTTCTTATTGAATTGTATTATCTAGAGGTAGGTTATTTTAGAACTAAAGGGATCTAAGGCTAGGTTCACCAAGACACCTTAATTTACTTATGTCTTCAAACATTGATGCCATAAGTCTTCAAATCTTTGGTCATCATCTTCTTCCAATGAGAGTAGATCAACTGACTCAAGACACACTAGCACACGTTATTGACAAACCAAGGCAATTACAAATTCCTTCCCACTTTGCTATGGCCCATCAAATTTCTAAATTAAACTAACTTTTGGACCTTAGGGGTTTAATGAAGTGATTTATCACTATTCATATTTTGTGCTTACATTACAAGTTAAAAAGTGCTCACAAGTTCTTGTGAGAAGCGGTTCCTAGGTGATATATATATATATATATATATATATATATATATATATATATATATATATATATATATATATATATATATATATAGGTGATGCAGAACAAGTCATGAATTCGTTCATGACCATGATGGACCTAAGAAAAGAAGCCAAGAAGGATCAACAATATTCAACATAGTTTGACTAATTGACCAAATGGGTCGACGGGATGAAATTTTAGCAAAAATTCCAGAATTGTTGCTAGACAATTTCTGTCAATTTCAACAGTTCATCAGATCTTGTCGACAAGTTGACAGATAGGGTCAACGGGTTGAAATTCTCAAATTTCCAATTTTAGTCTCTGGATGTTATTGAGTCATTTTGATTGGTTGACGATAGGTCTACGGACGTAGGAATTTATGCATTTTTCATAATCTGTTTCTTTATTAGATTAGGAATCTTTTAATTACATTCTTAGAGTTTATTTAGGGTTATTTAATGAGGTTAAACTCGTTTTTATCATTCATTCAATCAATAAAATTTCTTAGAAACTTTTTATTTTTCTCATGGATTCGAGAATTCTCCCTTAGGGATCCAAGAGTGCCTTATGGATTCAAGGCTTTATCGATCGAGGAAGATGATGATCGACCTCATCAAGTTCTTCCTTATATCAGCTGGTATCAGAGGGAGGCTTTTTCTCAAATCAATGGAATCTAACGATGGGTCGAGCAACAATCCTATGGACAGTGCTCCAGGAAATTATCCCGTAATAGTAATGACTTTCGAATCGGCACGGCGAAGGAATCAGCTAGCCATGCAAGGGCTATAGGCTGCCATTGAGCATATAATGGAGGCTCTAGGGCAACAACATTGTCATGGTGACGACCCGCCTCTAGTAAGTGCTAGAATTCACAATTGTGCGAATCAAAGGGCGATGCCGACGATGAATTGCAGAATCATACTTGAGGAGGTGTGATCTAGTGACGATGAGATTGATAACATGATCCTCCAACATCCCAAACAAGGCGAAGACCGGGTAGATCAGACAGATTGAGAATTCAAGATGAAAGTTGACCTTCCTAGTTTCAATGACCAACTCTACATTGAGGACTTCCTCGACTAGCTGCTTGAAGTGGAGCGTTTATTCAATTACATGGAGATTTTCAAGGAGAAGAAGGTCAAGTTGGTAGCATACAACTTGAAGGGTGGAGCTTCAGATTAGTGGGAGCAACTTCAGCTCACACGGACGAGGCATATGAAAGCACCAATCTGCACATGGTAGAGGATAAAGCAACTATTGCGCACACATTTCCTCCCCAACAACTAGGATCAACTGTTGTTCTAGCAGTACCAAAATTGTTGGAAGGTAGTTGAACGATGAGAGATTACACTAAGGAGTTCTACCGTTTGACGATGCAGAACGATTTGGTCAAAAATGAATCACAACAAGTCACCCAATTCAATGGTGGATTGCATGTTGTGAACTAAGATCGTGTTGAGATGCAACCCATTTTGATGATGAATGAGGTGATCAAGCTAGCTACCCAGGCGAAAGCGCAGCTCAAGCGTTCCAACATACAGACCTTTCCTACTACTAGGGTCACCACTACGGGACCTTGCAAGAATCTCCATAGACCACAGGGAAAGAACTCATAGGGGGACATCCTCAACCACTTACACTTGGGAACCGAGAGTCAGGGAGCAGACAAGGAAGACCCCAAAGAGTAGCAACCACTGTTGTTGGTCAGAGCATAATCCCGAGGCCCGACTATTGTTACTAATGTGGCTAACCGGGTCACCTATCAAACACTTGTCCCCAACGAAAAGTGGATAACCTTTCCACTAATGACAATAGTGTTGAAAATGTAGATAAAGACCCAGATGTTGATGAATTGGAGCACGCCACAGATGATGAGGTTGAGGAAGATTGGGTTCCATAAGATCACGGTGAATTTCTAGTAGTGAGGTGATTATTGTATACACCAAAGAAGGACGTACACTCGCATCGTCACGACATCTTTTAAACAAGGTGTATGGTGAATCAAAAAGTTCGCGATGTGAATCGAAAAGTCTATGATGTGATCATTGACAGCATGAGCAGTGAGAACATTGCCTCCAAGGTCATGGTAGATAAGTTGCAGTTGAAAAAAGAATGACAGTCCTGCCCATATATGATCAGATGAATTAAGAAGGTCAGCGAGATGAAGGTAACTGAACAATGCACTATTTCCTTCTCAATTAATAAATATTATATGGACCAAGTAGTGTGTGACATAGTTGACATGGAGGCTTGTCATATGTTACTCAGTTGGCCATGGCAATCAGATAGTGATACCACTCATAGAGGATTAGATAATATATACATTTTCATCAAGGATGGCCGAAAAATCATACTTGACCCTATGGGTCTGGATGAATAACTAAAAACTTTTAAAGTGGAGGGGCATTCTCTCCTAACCATGTAGGACTTTATAGAGGAATCCAATGAGATGGGAGAAATATACAGATTAGTAGTGAAGGTGGAAGATGTTGAACCTATGAATATTCCTGAGAATTTGAAACCCACTACATGAATTTAAAAAAATTTGGCCTGACGATCTTCATGAGGGGTTGTATAAATATTTGGTCATGCCCTTCGATCTTTCAAATACGCCCAATACATTCATGTGGTTAATGAACTAAGTTCTGAAGCTATTCATTCGGCAGTTTGTGGTAGTCTACTTTGACGATATACTTATATACAATAAGAATGAAGCAAACCATATGGAGCATCTTAAGCAAGTGTAACACGTGATATCCAAGAACAAGTTATATCTCAACCTGAAGAAGTGCAGCTTCCTGATCGAGAGCCTCTTGTTTTTTAGGCTTCGTAATGACATCCATGGGCATTCGGGTGGATGAAGAGAATATGAGAATCATTAAGGAATGGTCATTTCCAAATAACATCCATGAAGCATGGCGTTTTCACAAGTTGGTGATGTTCAACCATCGATTCATGGAAAATTTCAGCACCATTGTGGCACTAATTACAGATTGTATGAGGAAGTGACCATTTTAGTGGACTGGCGAGGCTGAAAGGAGCTTTCCTAAAATCAAATATAAATTGTCCACAACCCTGGTTCTTGTACTTCCTATCTTTGATAAACTATTTGAGGTGTAATGTGATGCTTCATATATCAAAATTGGGGGAGTATTGTTAGAAGAAGGCATGCTAGTAGCCCTCTACAACGAGAAGCTTGGTGATGCCTGCAAAAGTGGTCGATGTATGAGCTGGAATTATATGTAGTGGTCCAGGCATTATGACATTGGAGGCATTACTTGATTCAGCATGAGTTCATTCTTTACAGAGACCATCAAGCTCTTTAATTTATAAATAATCATGCAAACATGAATCGTGTGTATGCTAGGTGGATTTTGTTATTGCAGAAATCTACATTTACACTAAAACATAAAGTCGGGCAACAGAATAAGGTGGTTGATGCACTTAACTAACGTGCATAATTATTCTTCACTATGAGTAACGAGGTTGTCAGGTTCGATTACCTCAAAGAGTTGTACTTAGAAGATGACAATTTCAAGGACGCATGAATTAGATGCCAGAAAGGTCAACCCAATGACCTCCATATTCAACATGGATTTCTCTTTAAAGAAAATCAATTGTACATTTCATGGAGTTCATTACAAGACTATAAATCCAAGAGTTACATGGAGGCGGCCTTTGCGGTCACCTAGGGCGAGACAAGACTATAGCTCTTGTGGAGGAACGACACTACTAGCTGCAATTGAAATGTGATGTGGGAATAACAGTATAATGATGCCACATTTGTCAGTCTTCCAAGGGGTAGTCTCAGAATACGGGCTAATACACTCCATTACATGTCCCTAACAGTCCCTAGGAGGACTTATCCATGGATTTTGTGCTTGGTTTGTCATGGACCCAGTGTAGCATGGATTTGGTATTCATGGTGGTGGACATATTTTTAAAAAGGACACCTTATTCTGTTCAAGAAAACTCTTGATGCTACAAATGTTGTGAACCTATTCTTTTAAGTGGTTATGCGGCTATATGTTGTTCCTAAATCCATCACATCCGATCATGACAAAAAATTCCTTAGTCACTTTTGGTGGACTTTGTGGAAGTGATTTGACACCCAACTTCAGTTCAGTAGTACATATCACTCGTAGACAGATGGGCAAACTAAAGTGGTAAACCGTATGCTTGAAAACCTCATTTGGTGTATTTATGGAGATAAACCGAAGCAATAGGATTTGGCCTTGGCTCAAGCGGAATCCGCGTTTAATAACAAGCTGAACCGTTCCACTGGCAAGTACCCATTTAAAATTGTGTATGGACGAGTGCCCCGACATTCTCTTGATTTGGTTCTTTTGCCCAAGCTCCCGATCATAAGTGTTGTTGTAGAACATATGGAAGATTGAATTATGGCATTCACGCAGATGTTTAGGACAAGTTGCAAGCTTCCATTCACAAATACAAGGAGTTAATTGATAAACAACAACGTTCGAAGGTGCTTGAGGTGGGTGACAACGTGATGGTTTATCTACACAAATATAGATTTCTAATCGGGACGTACAATAGGCTGAAAAACAAGAAGATTAGACCGGTACCTATCCTCCATAACATCAATGACAATTCTTATGTTGTTGATCTTCTTGAAGACATGGAGATTTCACGCACGTTCAATGTAGATTTGTATGAATATCATGAATTGATGCCGGAAGATAACACGAGGATGAGTTCTTTTGAAGCAGAGGGAACTGATGTAGAATGGGTCACAGATTCGTTCATGACCATGATGGACCAAAGAAAAGAAGCCAAGAAGGATTGACAACATCCAACATAGTTTGACCGGTCAACTAAATGGGTCAACAGGTTAAAATTCCACCAGAAATTTAAGAATTGTTGCAGGATAATTTATGCTAATTTTGACAACTCGAGAGATCTTATTAACAAGTTGAAATATTGTTTGATAGGTGTTCAGAACCCCAAGTGTTGGGTAGTGATTTAGTAATAATCTCGGTAAGATCGAGGTCGAATTCATAGGGACTGAACTTGTGTGTCTTCTGAAAGCAACTAGAACTAGAACTAGAACTAGAAGAAGATGAAAAACTAAATCTGAAATATTTGAGAGAGTAATTGTGAATTATTTAACTAAAACTTATAAATTCAAAGGTGGAAAACTAGGGTTTCCAAGGATTAACTTGTAAAGATCAGGGAGATCTGTGCTTGATTCACAAACACAACTGGAATCAAAGTATCATCTTATCCAATTGGAAGATATTTCAATAAAATCAAATCTGAACTTCCTTTTACCTAATTCTCAATGGATGAAAGGTTTGAGAACTAGAAGTGATTCCATCACAAAACCATGCCCATGAGACAATGGCTCACAACAGAATTTCCAATCCCACGATCGGTCATCAGAGAATTAGGAAGATTAGGTAGGATTTCATCACCCAACCATGCCCATGGGACAATGGTGAATAACAGGATTGCCTAATTCCACAATCTCAATACATGAAAAGAATATACTAATTGTTATCACAGATCCATTGTAATTTGAGTCACAACAAACCGACTTGGAAAAATCTAAAAACCCTAGAAGATGTCTAGGGATGTCCAAGGGATTCCTATTTATAGTTTTGCAGCACCTCTTTTTGCACCGACTTGGAAAAATCTAGAAACCACATCAAATTTTTATAGTTTCTTAAAATCGATTTCACTTTGTGTAATTCCACAGAATGACCCAGAGTTTCAGAATATGCTTCTTCAGGACACTTTTAGAAATATGTTTATTTTCAGAACAATTTCAGGATTAATTCTTTTTCTTTACTTTAAATATTTGATTTTCTTCATTCCTCACTTGATTTTCTTAGATTTTAACATATGAATTCTTCAATCTTGGCCTTCTAAGATCCATCTCTTGCCTTAGTGATTCTTGAGCATCAAATTCATGCTTTTAGCACCCTTTTCAATCCAAGCTCTTAAATTCACCTTACAACACAAACATGAGTAAAATAGAATATTAAACATTATTACGTTCATAAAACTAAGATATAAATGGGGGATAATATGTAATATTTGACCCTCAAAACAATCTCCAACCAGCATTTTGCTAATCCCAAGCAAAGTATGCGTGAAATGAACTTTAATGTGCAATGTTTAAACCTTTTTCAGAAAATAAGCTTTTATGTAATCAAGTATGAATGAGTAGACTCAATGATGAGAAAGTAAGATTTGAAAAACTAGATTCGAATCACATAAGCAATCAATCAAATAAGTTCTTTATCCATTAAATCAGAGCATAGTTCGCATATCAAGTTTTTCAATGTGCACAGTGAAGATTAACTTACTTTGTACAAGGATACTGTCATTACATCATGTTAGCCCTAATCATCACTTTAAGATTGGCTGAAAACTCGAATACTGATTCCAAACTTATCCCATTTTTCCTTCTTTTTTCAGTTTTTGATTTTATATCGACAGTCATTTATATTCATTTAGTCTTTTCTCTTTTCTTTCAAATTTTTTTCATTCTTTTTCAAACTTTTTTCAATCTTTTCACCACACATGACCCTTTTTGTCGATCTCATATTTTTTAACTAGTTCTTTTCATCTTTTAAGGTTGATAAAATTCTCCTGGCTTGATTCTCACCATCTATCAATGATTCACATATTAACAATAAAAAATTCTAACATGTTCACAGAAAACAATTTGAATAACATAATATTCAAACTTCTCCTTAATCCATGAAATGTAAGAACCATAAGTGATTGATTACTTAGTTGCTCCAACTCCAACAATTCAAAATTCGATTTCTATCTTATTTCTATATTCAAAACAATCTTAAATACACAACTTATCACTTTTCAAATAGATAAACATTGAAAATTTCTCAAAATTTTGCTCAAAACTGATAAAACACTGATTAGTTTACCTAATCTCCTATCCCTAACTTAAAATGTACATTATCCTCAATGTAAAAGAAATAAGCATGATTTGTAAAAGAGACTATCATAATTAAAGGAAAAGTGATGGAAAGATAGTACCTGATGAAGGAATTTTGAAGCTTTTTCTAAAAGGTCTCACCGTGAAGATGGGTTAAGACAGGAGTTAAACTAATAAAAAACAAACTATCCTAAAATAAATGGAAAACAAACTATCTTAAACAACATAAAGCCGACTATCCTAGACATAACATGAAAGCAATAAAATAATCCTAAACTAGGAAAGCAAACTATCCTAGAACGGCAGAAGCAAACTCTCCTAAACAGCAGAAAGCAGTAAACCTAACTACACCTCCATCAGACTAAGAGGTCAATCCTGGTAAACAAGATCAATCAGAGGTATGGACATGTCCTCTGAATCGAATTTCTCAACAAATGGCTTTAATCGATGTCCATACACTTTGAATTCTTTATCATTGTTCGGATCTTGTATCTTGATGGTCCCATGAGGATAAACATTAATAACAGTGAATGGACCGATCCAACGATATCGGAGTTTGCCCGGAAAGAGATGTAACCGAGAATTATACAAGAAGAATTTCTAACCTAGTGTGAATGATTTTTGAAGAATGTGTTGGTCATGAAACACTTTCATCCTGTCCTTGTAAATTCTCAAGTTTTCGTACGTATCATTCTGAATTTCTTCGAGTTCATTCAGCTGAAGTTTACGTAGCGAGCCAGTGTTGTCTAAATTGAAATTTAAAATTTTAATAGCCCAGTAAGCACTATGTTCCAACTCCACAGACAAGTGACAAGCCTTCCCATAAACAAGTCTAGAGGGAGACATTCTAATAAGCGTCTTAAATGCGGTACAGTAAGCCTATAAAACATCAGTCAACCAGATTGACCAATCCTTTCAATCAGAGTTACCAATTTCTCCAAAACGTGTTTGATCTACCTATTGAAAAATCTCATCTTGCCCACTTGTTTGTAGATGTTATGGAGTGCTCACCTTGTGAGAGATGTCATATTTTTTCATTAAGTTAGCGAATGATCTATTACAAAAATGTGAGCCCTTATCACTGATGATGGCTCGAGGTGTTCCGAACCGGGAAAGGATGTTCTCTTTTAAGAATTTAATGACCGTTTAATGGTCATTGTTCCGGCACGGAATTGCTTCGACCCATTTAGTGACATAGTTTATGACAAGTAAAATATATAAATTCTCAAAGGATTGGGGGAATGGTCCCATGAAATTAATGCCCCAACAATCAAATGCTTCAATGATCAGAATAGGGTTCAAAGGCATCATATTTTGATGGGACAATGCTCCCAACTTCTGACAATGCTCACAAGCTTTGCAAAACTCATTAGTGTCCTTGAACATAGTGGGCCAGTAAAAACTACACTACAGGATTTTGGTCATGATCTTTTTAGTAGAAAAGTGACCACTACATGCCTAAGAGGGACACAAGGATATGACATTTTGGTATTCATTGTCTAGTACACATCTCCTTAAGATTTGGTCTGAGCAATATTTAAACAAATATGTATCATCCCAGAATGTAACATCTCGAAGAAATTCATACAAAGACCTGAGTGTCACCTCTGGTAAAAATCACTAAGGATCATATTCTGTGAAAATTAGACAAAAATTAATTAAATACTAAACTAAATTAAACGGTGGATTAGCTTGAACCACTATCTATACAAATGGAAAGACCCAAAACCATCAAAATCATTAGCTCAACACTACTTAAAAACCTAGGAGAAATTCCAAAAGCCAGTTGCTCTCGGAAGCACATTGAAACCCCATATCGGACCTAGATCGCACGTCGAAAGCCCGATAACTGTGAAACTATAGGATTATGTCAGTCCTACTGGGCTTGACAAGCATCGTGGGAATCAAGCCCAAACAGTGTCGAGAAACGCACAACCTGAGCCCCGAGTGAAGTGTGTGAGAAACGCGAATATCGTTAGAAAAGGCATTGAAACTTAAGTGAATTGGGCCGTTCGCTTGCAGGCGAAATTGAAGATTTTAGACTGTCAGTTTCTAACTGAACTTCACCCATGGATCAGGAAAATTTTCCTACACATATCTATATATTTATAGCCCTGATAGAGTGACAACGACCGTTGATCTAATACAAGTCCGTCACGGTTGATCGGCCTATCCAAACTCGTTGAAATCGCATCACGGCTTAAATCCATTGACAAGGAACTTACTCTGTGACATAGACAGGTAATGGACCTCCAGAAGTGTCCCGTCTGCCCGAAACAGATACCCTTTGGCTATAACCTAAGTATACCATGGCCCTAAGGCCATTGACATCAGTTTTGGGCCTATATAATGCCTTTAAATCACCTCTTTCCCATTTCATACGAATTTCTCTAACCCTAGGAGAGAGAAGAGAGAAAAGAGGAGAAAAGAATGAGGAGAAGAGAGAGAGAGAGAGAGAAATAGGGAGATCGTTACTGGGATTCACTCCCACTACTCCACATGTTGTTTCACCTCCTCACCATCGTTACACGAATCGTTTCAACTATGATTTGGGTAAGAAATCCTAACCCTAATCTTGATTTAGGAATCCAAATAGCGTAAACGACGAAATAACTAACCTATTTCAATGTTTAAGTACCCTTTGTTCTGTATTCGGGAACATAGGATTCGAAACGAGTATTCCGATGAAAGGTGCAGACTATAAACATTTATGTTATGATTTTTAAGGCTTTCAATGTCAACTAACGATTTATATCTGACTTGACTACTGCCATATGGTCTTAGACAAATCGATTTCGATATATTACACATGTATGAACTATGTTGTATGAAAATGCACTCCATGTGTTTGTTGAAATGTTTGAATGAATGTGAAATCCTTATTTGTGCTTGTCATGATTACTAATCTAAGATCCATGTGTGTTATATGCTTTATAACCGATGTTGTGAAATGAATTGTTATAGTGAATATCGTTATTAATTTAGTATATGTATTTACTTATGTGTAGCCTAAGTGTTTGATAAATTAGGTAAATGAGAAAATGTTGATGATTTGTACTTATTACAAGTATTAAGATAGTATTTTGCATCACCTTGTACGTATGTATAATTTATTTCATGTAATCATACTTGCCTCTAAGTAATTCATGAATAAAATGTAAGTGTTTGTTAACATGTTCAAGGTGTTTGATAAAATGCTCAAATGAAGTATTTACTTGGATTGTTTGTCAAATGCTGAAATGATTATCACATGTATGTATTCGCTACATCTGAATAAGATTGGGGCTACAACATAGTCTAGGCAATCGGTAAGAGTCCCTATTCAGGTGGTCGAATTAGTTGCGTCACATTAGAAAACTTCGACGAATCAGGGTCACAAGAGGATTGTCGGTAGTGGTTGGGCCATGCAGAGTGTTTATGCACTCCATGTCGATTACATTAGTGTGTGCTCATACCAATCGAACTTCTCTAACAAACCAATCGGCCCATTGTATGTTCACCATGTATGGACGCCACTGCTTGAATCTAAGATACCCCCACTAGTTTTAAAGCCTATTTTAACCATGGTACCATGATCCACTAAGACTCATGAGCTGGATATGGTGGTATGAGACACCGTAGTTGTAAGACTTGTATCCTATACTATATCGTTCCATAGGCTTCCGCAGTCCTCCGGTCAAAATTCGGTGACCTGTGATCTGTTATCGGCATTTGCGCACAATCTTGAGTCGTGTCCAGTATATCTGAGTCAGCTCGACTTGAAACTTGTACTGTCATGACCGTATTATTTTCGCGGTTCCAATGCCACGTCTCGTGCAGCAATGCAACGCTTAGATCATAAGTTGTGGCCCATGCATTATATTAGTTATGGACCACACATTGCAGGACCTACCTGACCCTATGGCACCATTCCCTAGGTGGGTGATGTCATGTCCTTACACAAGCAATAATGGCTCCTCCTCTTAAGTCAACACCTCCCCTTACCTAGGCATTTATGATGGTCGTACATCATTATGACAAGTTATAACTTCTCTCTCCCTCTCTCTTTCTTCCTCATTCTCTATTGTAAGAACCATGTACGTCCAACCCATCCCAAAAATCTAACTATCTTCCACCTTAGATCCTCACAAATCCAACCTCTATATCATGATCTCCATCGTTGAGGAAGCTTCGTAAGGGCATTAGAGCTTAAGGGTAGAAGTTGAAGGGAAAGATCTTGACGTGGGTGCTTCTCTCTCTCTCTCTTTTCCTTTTTTTTATAATGAGTGTCCCACTTGATGATGCATGTAATATCTAGACCGTCCATCTATTGGGATTGGCCCACCTTGCTGCCCACCATCCAATAACCACGCTACATAATTTTGGGTCGGCCTAGCTACGGAGAAACACAAATATCGGATTGATCCAAATCAAGTGGGCCATGTCCATGTGGGACCCACCTTGATGAATATATATTTACAATGTCCGTTCAACGTCTCTGGATGTTGGATGTGCTTAGTGAAGTGAGAACTGACAGTGGATTGTACCCACAGCAACACACACACACACACACACACACACACACGCACATATACACACACACACACACATTTAAGCTTGTTAGGTGGGCCGCTTATGTAGGCCCTACCTTGATGTATGGGTTTAATCCACGCCGTCCATTCTATTTCCCAGCTCATTTCAGACGTTGAGCCAAAATATGAGGCCAATCCGATTATCTGGTGGGTCATTTCATAGAAAACAGTGATTCTACCGTTAAAATCCACTCTGATGTTTCTACACATCAAAATACCTCTAATATTGGGCTTATTTAGCCTATCATGAGCCGTAAGATCTAATAGTTTGAGCAAATTCCTCTGATGCAGACCTTACCTATGAAAAACTTCTGAAAAAATTAAAAAAAAAAAAAAAAAAGCAAGGCAGCAGGCACTGCCGCTAACGTCAGAGGACGTGCAACAGTGTCCTGCTGTTGCATTACAGGTGAGAGAGGTAGGGATCGTGGGTCCCAACCGTAGGCCCCACCAAGATGCGTGTTGATAATCAGTACCATGCATTTGATGGGTACCCTCTAACCAGCAGGCCACCCCAAAAATCAGCCATATGTGATGCTCAGGTGGCCCACATCATAGGGAACAGTAGGATTGGACGTCTACCATTGAAACTCTTTTTTGGGTCACAGAAGTTTTGGATCATTATGAAATTTTTTTTCCTCTTCAATCCGAGTCTGTGTGACCTTACCAACAGATTGGATGGTAGATAAATGTATGGTGGGCCCCACGTGGGACCCACCTATGTGGAACGGACTGGCTAGTGTACCTTACACTAGCTATATAACTGTCGTACATGCGCAACAAGTTCTGTGAGTATGATCACAAGGTATGTGTTTCATCTCACCGTCTATCTGGACGGTGGGTACCACCTTGATGATGAATACACCTAAACCGTCCGTGGTCTGGATGCTGAACTCCAGCAGATAATAATAATAATAATGAATATGATATTATGTTAATATAATAATATAATATTATAATATATGATGGTGGACCCTGATGTACGTGGGACCCACCACATATGGAAGCAGATTGGCTATTGTACTCACACCACCAAATGTGTGAGTCTGATCCAGACCATCTAACCTTTTGAACGGGTGGGATCCACCTTTATGAATGTATTTTATATCCACCCCATACATCTGTTGTGGATGTGGGACCTACCCCACACGTATGACACGTGTAAGCAGGTGGGACCCACCTTGATGCATGTATTCTTTATCCCAGTTGTCCATCTCTTCCTGGATGCTGGAGACCTCCCTTCCTTATATATATATTATAATATATTATATATTTGATAGGCCACATGTGTGGACCCCACCACGATGTGTATGTTTTATCTACACCATCCATTCATTAACTGGGATAGGCAGGAGCTTGAGTAGCCACCTTGATGTGTGGTTCACATCCACACCGTCCAGAGGTCTGGACGGTGGGGCCCACCTTAATAATTCATGTTTCACCTTTGTTGTCCATCTCCAGCAGATGGGACCCACCCCTGACGTATGTGTTCTATCCAAGTCGTCCACTTGTTTTGCCAGCATGGACACCACCATGATATATTTATTCCGTATCCACACCATCCATAATGTTTGGACGGTGCTGGACATCGATTGGATGGTGCCAATTTACATGGATGATGTTTGGATAGGTGTTGATTTACATAAGCAATGTTTGGACGATGCTGACTTACAGAGACAATGTTTGATGGTGCTGATTTTC
This sequence comes from Magnolia kwangsiensis, assembly GCA_037074715.1. Taxonomy (NCBI): domain Eukaryota; kingdom Viridiplantae; phylum Streptophyta; class Magnoliopsida; order Magnoliales; family Magnoliaceae; genus Magnolia; species Magnolia kwangsiensis. The sequence goes on along the minus strand of CM073581.1, from coordinate 84,731,155 downwards.
CTAGACAATGTTTGGATAGTGTCGATCATCATTAGTGGGCCATGTGCCCCATGGAATGACAGTATACAGATACACATGTTACACCTGCAACTATTTGCTGGTGCTGACTTACAGATACACATGTTACACCTGCAACTTCTGAAATGAATTTTTGGTGTCGTCCAAGCCCACTTGAGGCCCATTGGTGCTGCCCATCCATGAGGCCTGTCATGATGAATTTTTGAGGGCTCATGTGATGGGGCCCACTTATTGTGTATTTATGGCCTGTGTGTGAGGTCCATTGTAATGTAATTCCTGCCCATATGTCGTGGCCCATTATGATATGTTTTTGACCCATATGATTAGGCCCATTGTGATGTATTGAGGCCCATGAGTCATGGCCCATTGAGATATATTAATGGCCCATATGCAGGGCCCAACTGTTATGTATTTAAAGCCCGTGCGATAAGGCCCATTGTGATGTATTACCGACCCATAAGATGCAGCCCATTATGATATATAGGCCCAGGTATGTGGCCCATTGTAATGAATTTGTGGCCCATTTGGTGAAGTCGATGTGGTGTATATGTGGCCCTTGAGTGAGGCCCATTGTGATTTATATTAGGCCTTTGTGTGAGGCTATGGGCCCACCATACGTTTAGCTTTATATGGGCCACTCCTTGGAAGCAATGTAGGTTAAATGGCCACATTGATGGACAATGATGGTTTAATGTCCACATTGTGACCTTTCCTTAGGCCGATCCCGATTATCAAGGCCAAGTATTATGGCCGATTCTAATTTATCGAGGCCGATTGTATAGGTCGATTTCGATTGTCAAGGTCGAGTATCTTGGTCGAGTCAGATTGTCGAGGTCGAATCCGATTCCATTGTTGAGGCTGATTCCGTTTGTCGAGGCCGATTCCATTGTTGAGGCCGATTTTGATGGTCGAGGCTGATTCCGTTTGATGAGGCCGATTCCGTTTGTCGAGGTTGACTCCGATTATCGAGACCGATTCCAATTATTGAGGCCAATCATCGAGGTTGATTATGATTATTGAGGTCAATTCTGATTGTCAAGGCCTAATGTAATGTATATAAGGCTATGGAGCCCTTTGTGGTGTATATTAGGCCAGTGTTAAAGGCCCATTGTGATGTATTTGTGGCTCATGTGATGTGACTCACTTGATGTATATGAGGCCCAATGTGACGTACTTATGGCCATCCATTGAGGCCCACCTCGATGTGATGCATAATGGACCCGTGTGAGAGGCCCATTGCGATGTGCTTAGGGCCCATGGGTTGTAGCCCATTATGATATATTCGGGGCCCATGGGACGTGGCCCATCTGATGTATATAAGCCCATGTGATGCAGCCCATTTGATGTGCATTAGGCCTATGTGACGCGGCCCATTATGATTATATGAGGCCCATTGTGGTGTATTTGAGGGCCAAGCTATAGAGCCCATTGTGATGTATGTTAGGCCCATGCGAAAGGCCCATCGTGATGTATATTTAGCTCTTGAGTGAGGCCCATGATATTGTATTTTTGGCCCTCTTGTGAGGCCATGGGTCCACTATATGTTAGGCTCTATGTGGGTCATTCCTTGGGGGCAATGTTGGTTAAATGTCCACATTATCGAGGTTGATTATTGATGTCGGTTAATGAAACCAATTATGAGTATATGACAGCACAACATTATGATACATGCCCATATGCATCATCTGTATGTTTGTTATGAGATGTGATTGACCATTACATATGACATTGGGTAGGTTGTTATGAGACTTTATGATAGGCGAAGGATATCTCACATGAGTGCACAGTATGCATAGGATTATTGTTTGAATGGATTGTATGACTCATGCATCTTGCATTATGTGTTGTAATTATTGTACGCCCTAGCGACATTAGGGTCGTAGCCTCCACAAACATATCGTGGATGGTCAGATAGGACACCAGAAATCTATTACTAGCATCGAGCTGCCATAAATGGCCCTGGGTGAAAATCCCTAAACCCATTAGGTACCAAAGGATTCCCCAACGTCGAGACTGAGTAGATACATGAGCACCCGAGTGCCGAATATCAAGAGGTCACGTCTCCCACTGTGTCATGGTTAATTGGGAGGGGGTGTGGCCTTACCCGCCCGAGTGTATGAGGTATTGTTAGGCTGAGTTTGACCAGTTCGTGAATGGGTCAGTTATCGACGTACCGGTAGATATTGGCTGACTACTGGCCAGGCGGATAGTGAGGTCTCTTTCACTTGCATGGTCATGCGTCAGTGGCAGTGATTTGCATGTAGAGTGTACTAGACCCCGATGATAATCCCAAAGAGGAACCGTATTAATATATGAACTTATGGAGTAGGAGTTTCATACTCATTTATTCATTCATTCACTATCCACTCGGGATGGTGGTGTGCAACTATTTGTTACGTGTACCTTTGCAATAGCCGAAATTTTGATTGGAGCGCGCGACTAACCTGAGATCAAGAGTTTACTATATTGAGTTTGACTATCCAAATTTAGGTATTTGACTAGTTTGGATAGAAGTCCCTTATGATAGACCCTATAGCCTGCAATACTACGTACTATCATACCGACTTTACACTTCAGCATGGTCATTCCATTCGCACAGTATATTACATTACATCTGTGACATATGATATTTTGAATTACTATGTTTCTGCACTTATATGGCCTAGACGGACTTAGCAGGATTTACACATTGTATTGCATCCTCGGCATTTAATATTTGACTCTCTATGACTCCTCATTGGCCTAGTTGATCTGTATTGCATACTCTGATATTGTATAACTTATGGATTTGTCATTATTTTCGCTTCCTCTGATATCGTATGATTTATGATCTTGTCAGTATTTCTGTTTACTCTAATAATTCCTGATCTCGTCAGTATTTCTACTTATTTCACTATTGTACGATTTATGGATTACTAGTAGTTCCGATATTGTATCGAATACTTGACACTTACCTTGTGCATACACTTACACTACCCTTTAAGCTTTCTATAAGCTTATGCATGATAGATGCATGCAAGCGATGTTAGGTTGCAGTAGTGTGGAGTTTGGAGCATCTAGCTGACTTTTGAAGCTTTAATTTTTACATATGTATTTTCCTTTCAGCATTGTATTCAAATGTTTACATTAGTAGATATGTGATGATGATGTTTCCTTTGTGATTTAGGTATACTTGTGGTTATGCTTATTACGAGTTAAATGTACATTGAAAAAAAATCTTCCTTGTACGATCCCATGATCGAAATCTGGTGCATGGAAGCTAGGAGCCGAGAATGGGGTACTACGGAGGCTGTCGGTATCGGATTCGGCAATCAGGATTCCTGTGAATCCGCTTTCAGGGTTTGGGGCGTGATAGTGGTCAAGCTATTGGCCTACACTGAGGTGACGAGCCTCCCCATAGTGACCAGTGAGCAACCCAAACTCGTGAGCCGAATACGGTGGTATGGAACACTGTATTCAAGCTGTCGGCCTGCACTGAGGTGACAAGCCTCCTTGTAGTGACCTCGAGTATAAACTCTTAAATTTTTCTATCCACTACATTCATTAAGGGTGATTCCCTACAACTTGTCTATCGTATGTGATTAACTAGGATTGACGACCTTAGATAGATCCTCGTTTGGATTAATGATGTAAAGGGAGGTACCTTAGCTTCCCGAATCTGCTGTATGAATAAGCCTAATTAAGTACTCGGTTAATACGACCATGCACCACATTACATGTGCTTTGGCAAAGAAGTGCATGTTTAGGGAGTTTTCCATGCACGAATGGTTAATGAAGTCGCTTGAGGGAGCTTTGTGCAAGGGCATGCATCATTACTGCACACCATCCTGACATTAACAAGAGTAGCTAGGAAGTGATTGTTGTTTTGCTTTATCATTACTGCTTGATTGAATTGATAACATGTTAACATTTGCCTTATAATACCACTGAGTTGATCACTCACTCTCACTCTAGGACAATGTTTTAAAACACCAACCAGACTCTATTATAGACGTAGGTGATGAAGACGTATATGCAGCGAAGTTGGACTTCGTAGACAAGGAGGAAGAGTTTTCCTATGTTCAGCTCTCTGGCAGGTCTATGTAGACCTTGTGCTGCTTCGGTGGGATTACAGGGATACACGGATTAGCTGGATACTCCACATTTTGACATTTTGTTTAGTTTGAACCAATACATGTATAAATTTCAGCCCGGTTATATGATCATACTCCAGAGGTTGTTGAACCCTTGCTTGTTATATATGTCTCATTCTTTCACTTGCTAAATTTAACTATATCTGGAGTATGATATGTTGTTTTAGTATAATCTCCCTCATGTTAATGCACGAATATGGACAACATTTAAACATCATTATCTATATTGCATAAGTGATGCGTTGGATCTTGGGAGTTGAGCTTTGCTCGACCCTCGAAATTCGAGGCATTACATAAAAGAACTTACGAACCACGGCGAAGAATTTTCTCTTATCTTGTGTAGTCCAATGTGTTGGCGTGAAACCTATGGCAAGATAATTAGCAGTATCAGCAAACCAAGGTGAATGAGAGACTTTAAATAATTGTACGTTAGGAATCTGTCATTTATATGTGTCGTCTCAAGGGAATCAGAGAGATCAAGGCAGAAAAGATGGTCAACCATTACGTTCTCTACACCCTTTTATCTTTTATTTTTAAACCAAATTCTTAGAGTAGGAGGATCCATCTTATCAGGTGGGGCTTAACATTATTCTTAGAAAGAAGATACGTGAGCGTCGCGTGATCTGTGTAAATGACGATCTTAGATCCGATTAAGTAGGACCTAAATTTATTCAAAGCGAACATAATGGTTAAGAGTTCTTTCTCCGTAGTCGAGTAATTCACTTGGGAAGGATTTAGAGTTCTACTTGCATAATGAATAACGTAAGGCTTCTTTTCTTTTCTCTGGCCTAAGACTGCCCTAAGAGCATAGTCAGACGCGTTGCACATAAATTTAAAAGGAAGGCTTTAGTCCGATAGTTGCATGATAAGTGCAGTGGTTAACATGCCCTTGAGCTTAGCAAAAGCTTCCTGACATTGCTCGGTCCACTCGTATAGTACATCCTTTTGAAGTAAATTATATAAGGGACGAGAGAGGTAACTAAAGTCTTTTATGAATCTTCTGTAAAACCCGACGTGTCCTAGAAAGGATTGCACGTCTCATATGTTCTTGGGTGGAGGTAGGGTAGAGATAGGATAAATTTTAGCCTTATCTACCTTAATTTCCTTGGATGAGATGATGTGTCCAAGGACAATTCCCTTACGAACCATGAAGTGACAATTTTCCCAATTCAATACCAGGTTGTTTTCCTCACATTGCTTCAACACATTTTTCAAAATTTTCAAACATTCGCTGAAGGATGGACCAAAGACCGAGAAGTCATTCATGAAGACCTTTAAATATTGGCCCACCATGTCAGAAAAATTACTTAATATGCATCACTGAAGAGTGGCGGGGGCATTACATAGCCCGAATGACATCATTCAGTAAGCAAAGGTGTCGTAAAAACATATAAATGTGATCTTTTCTTGATATTCAAGGGCTATCTCGATCTAATTGTAGCTCGAATAACCATCGAGGAAACAATAATGGGAATGACCAACTAGCCTTTTCAAAATTTGATTAATAAAGGGCAAAGAAAAGTGGTCTTTCCTCGTGACGGTATTTAACACCCTGTAGTTAATGTACATTCTCCAACCAATAGTAACTTTAGTTGGCACGAGTTCATTATTGGCATTGGCTACGATGGTGATTCCAAACTTCTTAGGAACCACCTGAGTTGGACTCACCCATTAACTATTGGATATAGGGTATATGATACCCACATCTAATAGTTTAGAATCTCATCCTCAACCACTTCCTTCATGTTTAGATTTAGTATATATTGTGATTGTCATGAGGTCTTTGCATTATTCTCAAGATGAATGTGGTGAGTACAAATCAAATGGTCAATTCCCTTAAGGTCTACAATCGACCATCCAAAGGCTCCTTTGTGCTCAATGAGAGTAGAGATGAGCATATATACTCTCTTATTCTTACTCAAGGTGGGAAGAAATCACCACCAAGTACATCTCATCTTAACTTAAATAGACAGATTTCAAATCAGAGGGCAAAGGTTTTAAGTCAAGCTTCAGTGCCTTGAGGTTAGACAGTAGAGGCACTATATCAATTTGGGATAATTCTTCAAATTGTGGCCTCCACCAGTTAATTTTAAATACTAACACGGTATCAAACATGGCTCTCGTCTCCTTAATCATATCATCATCAAAATCATGAGAGTGTGTCAGGCACATCTCTAAAGGGTCAGAGGATAAGGTCAAAAGTGTTTTATCTTTCACGAAAGTGTCAATCATATTAATGTCGTGGAAATCATCATCATCCTCTAACTGTTTGCCCGTATTGAAAAAAATATTTAAATCCAATGTCATATTTTGAAAAGACATACTCGTGACTCCATTCCTGCAATTAATGATTGCATTCGAAGTGGTAAGGAATGGGCAACCAAGAATGATGAAAATTTGAGTGCTCATGTTACTGATGGGTTGTGTATCCAGGACGATAAAATCTATTGGGTAGTAGACTTTGTCAAATTGGACCAACACATCTTCAATTACCCCTCTCGGTACATGAACTGAGCAATCAGTAAGTTGTAATATGGTTAGGTGAGTTTCAATTCATCCAAACCTAGCTATTTGTATACCGAGTAAGGAATCAGAATTACGCTTGCTCTTAAATCAAGAAGTGCGTGCTCAATTCGATAGTTCCTAATTACACAAGGTATGGTGGGGCTATTGAAATCTTTGTATTTCTATGGCCCATCTTGTTTTAGGATTGCACTCACTTTTTCAGTTAAAAATTAAATCTTGTTTTGAATATTTTACCGTCTTTTGGTCATGCATAAGTCTTTCAGAAATTTGGCATATGAAAGTATTTGTTTCACCGCATCCAATAAAGGAATATTGACCTTCACTTGTTTTAGCACCTCTAGAATGTCTTGAGAGTTAGACAGAGGTTTTGGTACAACCAACCGTTGGGGAAATGGAGTAATCAGCTTTCCTTGAGGTTTCGATTCTAATTCTTGTGGGGCATGGCTAGATCTATCATTGTTGTCCTCTTCCGAGTCCTTAGGCTTTTCAACCCTAACCGAAATGGTTTTGTCAATGGTCTTCCCACTCCTAGGAGTGGTAATAGATTTAGCTTGCTCCATCTGATTTGAAGAGCTCAGGTCGCTAACTTCATATTGTGGTTTTGGATTGGGAAGGGGTTGAGCTGGAAGGCTCCTCTTATTCCCAATCATATTCCTTGTGTCAAGTCCTTGTATGACCTTTGTAAAGTCTTAGAAGGCTTGTAGCATCCCCTGATTAAAAAGCTCTTGATTTTGAAGATGCTTTAAAACCGGATCCTCTTGAGGTTTCCCTTGATATGGAATTTGGTTAGGGAATCTTGAGGTGTAGCAGTTTGTCCATTTCTCCAACTAAAGTTTGGATGATTTTTCCAGCTGGAATTGTACGTATTAGAGGTAGGCCCACTGAAAGTTCTTTGGTAATTACTTACGGCATTAAATTGCTCATTTAGTACCTCTTGAAAAGTAGATATTGTTGGACAATTTTCAGTTGTGTGAATGTTGCAACCACAAATACCGCAAACAATTTCTTTGCCCTTATCCTTCTTTAATTTCATGGCCTCAAGTTTTCTGATGAGGTTAACCACTTTAGTATTGATATCATTGTCTTCTTTCAGGAGATATATTCCACCCCTTTCTTTGGATTGACTCGACCTAGACATGGTGCTTGATTTTGGAGAGATGTCCCATGATTGTGTGTTTTCAGCAAGCTTATCAAAGTAGTCTCACACATCATCGACACTTTTATTCATAAATTCTCCATTATATATCGTCTTGACTAATTGGCACATGGGAGATGTCAGTTCATCATAGAAAAAGTTCGTGGTGCGCCATGTTTCAAAACCATGTTATGGGCATGAACTGACAAAATCCTTGAACCACTCCCAACATTGGAAGAATGTTTCATCTTCCTTTTAGGCGAAGTTTATGATCGACTTTCTAAGGGTGTTCGTCTTATGGTATGGGAAAATTTTCTTTATGAACTCCCTTGTCATGTCATTCCATCTAACAATAGATTAAGGGTGTAGTGAGTGTAACTACCTTTTAGCTTTCTCTTTCAAAGAAAAAAGGAAGGAGTTTTAGCCTGACCATGTCATCGGATACATTTGGAAAGTATAGAGTGGCTATAATCTCGCTAAACTCTTTCAGATGTAAATATGAATTTTCATATTCGAGCCCACGAAATTTTGGAAGGAGTTAGATTACCCCTGGCTTGATATCCATGTGTCCCATATTTTCTAGAAAAACTATACATGAGGGCGTGCTCACCCCCACCTGTTGTAAATAGTCTCGTAAAGTACGAGGCAAGATTTCTTGATGCACTTCATTCTCATACTAGACTTCCTCAATCCTAGGTTGAGGTTGTCTTCCCGGTTGATTGACCGGTTGATTGGCAACCATAACCTCAATTAACTCTGAGGATCTCAAGTGGTGTTTAATCATGCGATGGATAGATAACCCCTCAACCAATCCTCCTTCACTCAAGAAACGTAGAGTGTTGTCACGGACCCACTTGGGCATGAAACACTCTCAGCTCTCAATTTTAGATTCTAACCTAAACCTAAAAGAAAGAAAGGAAATAGAAATCTAGAAATAGAGAGAGAGAGAGAGAGAGAGAGAGAGAGAGAGAGAGAGAGAGAGAGAGAGAGAGAGGGAATTAGAAAGAAGTTACCAAATTAGAAGTTCCTAAATTAAGATCCTGCAAAACAAAACAAAACAAGTCAATTTCTAAAAAAAAAAATATAAGTTCTAAAATTAGAAAGTTTCTAAAAACAAATTAAGAAAGTAAACTAGTTTCTAAAAAGGAAAGTTTCTAAAGAAAGAAAATAGAAAATTTCTAAAAAGAAAAAAGGAAAGTTCCTAAACCTAGAATTAGAAAGTAGATCTAAGAAAGTTTCTAAAAAAATTAGTTTCTAAAAACAAATTAGGAAAGTTTTTAAACCTAGAAATATAAAACTAAGTTTTTATAACGAATTAAGAAGGTTTCTAAATCGAGAAATAGAAAGAAAAGTTAGTTTCTAAATTTAGAAATAAAAAAGAAAAATTAATTTCTAAAAAAAATTAAGAAAGTTTTTAAATCTAGAAATAAAAAGTTAGTTTCTAAAAACGGATTAGGAAAGTTTCTAAAAAATAATAATTTAGTTTCTAAAAATAAATTAAGAAAGTTTTTATCCTAAAATTAGAAAGTAAATTAGTTTCTAAAAATAAAAAAGGAAAGTTTCTAAAATAATTCTGAAAAAACCTTAACCTAAAAATACAAAGTAGAAAAATCCTAATCTTAACCTAATTCCAAAACTAATCAAATCCACAAAATGCAATCGTCGATCCCCAACAACAGTGCCAAAAACTTGTTCACAACCTCAAGTATATGGTTGCGATATAGTAATAATCTCAGTAAGACTGAAGTCAAATCCATAGGGACTGAACTTGCTTGCCTTCTGAAAGCAACTAGAACTAGAACTAGAAGAAGATGAAAAACTAAATTTGAAATATTTGAGAGAGTAATTGTGAATTGTTTAATTAAAACTTGTAAATTCAAAGGTGGGAAACTAGGGTTTCCAAGGATCAACTTGTAAAGATCAGGTAGATCTATGCTTGATTCATGAACACAATTGGAATTAGTCTCATCTTATCCAATTGGAAGATATTTTAGTAAAATCAAATCTAAACTTCCTTTAACCTAATTTTCAATGGATGAAAGGTGTGAGAACTAGAAGTGATTCCATCACCAAACCATGCCTATGAGACAATGGCTCACAACAGAATTTCTAATCCCACGATCGGTCATCAGAGAATTGGGAAGATTAGGTAGGATTCCATCACCCAACCATGCCCATGGGATAATGGTGAACAACGGGATTGCCTAATTTCACAATCTCAATACATGAAAAGAACATACTCAAAGCTATCACGGATCCATTATAATTTGAATCACAACAAACAATTAAAAACTGAAAATATTCCTTATAATCAAACTAGAATAAAAGAGAGTTCAATATAAATATTAATCAAAGTAATATAAACATCCCATCACGCTACAAGCTTCACCTCTTAGCCCTAGCTAAGAGGTTTAACCAACCATAAACATGATTGAACTAGAATCTCTTAAAAAAAAACATAAAAACAACTAAGAAAAGGAAAGAAAAACTCTTGGCGACGGCTTCTCCATGCTTTTGCTCCACTCTACAAACTCTAGAAGATGCCTAAGGATGTCCTAAGGACTCCTATTTATAGTTTTGCAACACCTCCTTTCGCACCGACTTAGAAAAATTTAGAAACCGCCTCAAATTTTTGAAGTTTTTCAAAATAGACTTCAGTCTATGTAATTTTACAGAATGACCCAAAGTGTCAGAATATGCTTCTTCAGGACACTTTTAGGAATATGTTTATTTTTCGGACAATTTTAGGATTCCTTTTCTTTACCTCAAATATTTGATTCTCTTCATTCCTCACTTGGTTTTCTTAGATCTTTAGTATATGAATTATTCAATCTTGACCTTCTAAGATCCATCCTTTTCCATGGTAATTCTTAAGCATTAAATCTATGCTTTTAGCACCATTTTAAATCTAAACTCTTAAATTCACCTTGCAACACAAACATTAGTAAAATTGAACATTAAGCATTATCATGTTCATAAAACTAAGATATAAATAGGGGATGATATGTAATATTTGATCTTCAACAATGGGTCAAAATTCATGAGATTTCCAATTTTTGTTTCTAGATATTTTTTTAGCAGTTTTGACCAATCGATTCGATCGGTCGAGGACAGGTCAACAAACGTGGTAAATTGCACATTTTTTAAAATTGCGTTCCTTATTCGATTAGGACTCTTTTGATTATGTTCTTAGGGTTTGTTTAGGGTTATTTAAAGAGGTTAAACTTGTTTTTTATTATTCATTCAATGCATAAAATTTCTTATAAACTTCTTATTTCTCTCATGAATTTGAGAAGTCTCTCTTGTGAATTCAAGGCGTTTATCGACCGAGTAAGATGGTGATCGACCTCATCATGTCCTTCCCTCACTACACCAAAATCGCCAAACTAGTACGGTTGGAATTTTGGTTCAGAAATGGCTTTAAGCCGTTCCTGATTTGAAACAGTATTCAACCGTCCTGAAATAGTTGCTGTTGTACATTGTTACTTTCACTTCTTTGTTGGTGTGTCCCGATTGAGTGTTGGATATTCTTATTTCTTATTATTATAGGTTATTGTATTATTTTGAAACAGATGGACGGCATGGATTCTATTAGAACCCTATAAGTGGACCCCACATGGCCCGAGGTCACATTTATGTAAATCTGCCGCAGGCTACTGGATCATTTTCATCACCAAAACGCCCTAATCCCTCCAAAACGCCCAAAACGCGAGCTCCCTCTCCCCTCTCCTGATCTCCCTCTCCCGATCTCCCTCTCTTTCAAACTCCCTCTCCTGATCTCAACCCTATCTTTCCATGCAATTTCCTCATCATCTTGCTCAAAATGTCAACGGATTGAAGCTTTTTGGCCCTTTGCAGGGTTTTCAGCTAGCTCTGCTGCTCCTGATGCAAGATCTCGTGCGAGAACGGAGGAAAATGATGGATTCTAGAGATCTCTAGTGTTTTGGCAAGTTTCATGTTGGGATAATCGAGAAAATCTGAGCTCTTAGAGGTTTCCTTTTGAGATATGCTAAACAGCAGCGGCATTGCTAGAAAATCGAAGCTTTGTATGAGATTCTAGGGTTTCTGTTGGAAGTCCTGATTCAGGTATTTTGAAGAAATCATGGTTTTTTATTATTTAATTTCTGGTTCTTATTATTTCTGTTGGGACAGAGATGTAAAACTCCGATGGCATTTCGATGAACAATGTTGAAATTACAGTGCTCCGATTTGTCAGTTCATAGATATCCGAGCTGACTTCTTTTGAGATTTGTGTAAAAATGTTGAGGGAAAGGTTACTTATTTCTGTTAATGAAATCTTTGACCCTTGCAAAAAGTAAACACTATGATCTGTTTCATAAAGGAACAGGGAATGGTATTAACCCATTTTCTATAAATGGTGATTAATGCTTAGCTTTTCTCATACTAGTCATACCAAGGAAGATCATTCGGTATCTATGGCACTTCTATGTTTTCTAGTATATTCCGCTTTTATGTTTCTTTAAAGCCACACTTACATATAAAAAGATCCCAGAACTACGATCCTCGACTCACAGTATACAATTAACCAAAGACACATCAATTGGTCCATGTACAATTGAAAGAATACCATGGCTAAAATTAGATTCCCATGCCATTCCATCAATGCAGGACATGTATGAGCATGATTAATGCCTACCCCACTACACCAAAATCGTCATTTAGAAACGGTTTTAAACCGTTCCTAAATGCTTCAGGAACGGTTTCACACCGTTCCTAAATGAGGCGTCGCAGAAAATCAGGAACGGTTCAGAACCGTTTTAGGGTACCGTTTTTAGGAACGGTTTTAAACCGTTCTGGTGCCAACGGTCATATTTGGGAATGGCATTTTTTTTCTTATTTCGGAACGATTTTTTAAAAAATAATAATAATAAATAAATAATAAAAATCTGCTGTATAAAATAAAATAAAATATATTTAAGCCATATTCATTTAAGAATCAAAAGATAGTAAAAACAACCATGATGTAATTTGAAACATTATTTACCTGAATTGCAAACCTGAAAAAAAATATTTGGTGGAAAAATTGAAATATATTTGTACTTCATTTCAATTGAGAATCCAAACGTATGTTATATAAGAAATAGCAAGGGGTTTTCTTTATCTCCAAAATATCCAAAATTCCATAGACATTTCAATGTAGTCTTTCATGAAAATAACAAGGATATTCCATAAATGTTGATTCAAAAGAAGAAAAGAAGAAAATGTTTATACAGTTCTTAGTTAGTGAGGATGCATGACGTCCTACCAGTTTGAGTTAGTGAGGATAATCTTTCTTCTACATTTTGTTCCATAAATATTCCTTTTGACTCTTGGTCATTCCCACATTTATTGATTAAAGAAACAGAGAATAAAAGTAAACCCCCAAAGTTCCTCTGTTCTCAATTTCTTTCATTGGATTAGCGTATTCCTGATTTTACAATGGCAAAAAAGATCTATTTCCTACAAAAGAGAACAAAGTAACCCACCAATGCAAAGTTCTTTAATTCATGTTGAAGAACCATTTAAGAATAGGGATGGATGGCAATTTACACCCCATGATTAAATAACTTACCAGCCAACTCAGAATGGTTGAACAAAACCCAATTCCAAGAAAATGTTCCCTGATAAAAGCACGCTGATGCACATGAATCACCTTCTTATTCACAACTGCACAAATATTGCCACCTAGTAAGAAAAATCAGACAAAAAAGAAACAAAGATGGCTCTCTCCAACTCCTTAGCTGTCCAGCAATTTAGCTTCAAAGGAGTTTTCAGAATCCAAAAGCATTACCCTTGTCTTGATCATATTTATCTTTCTTAATAGAATCCTCCCAATGTTTCCATTGACGTATCTACATCGTGATAAAGAGGAAAAAAAATGCTCTTAAGTAATCATATACCACTACCGATGATAGACAAAAAGATAAAACAGTTCCAAGTTCGAATGCTAGGACAACAAGGGCTCTGACATGACATGACAAAAAGATAAAATTCAGAATTTCAATCAAACTAGCAGGCCTTTAGCACTAGCACTAGAACATGTAGAGATGGGCTTTAGCACTAGCACTAGCACATGTAGAGAAGGGCTTTACTCAGAAATCTCTGGTGGAGTTGTTACTCCTACTGTTACTCTTACTGCTCAAACTTCACATTTAGGCTATCAAGAACATGAGATTTACAGTGGATAGAATTGAATTGTGCTGGTATTGGTAATGTGTTGCAAAAAAAAATTGTATGGTGTTCAAATGATAATTTGAACCCTGACTACAACTGACTATTTTCAATATCAACAATACTTTCAGTACAAACCTCTTGTAATGAGAAAAGAAGTCCAAATCTGAGTATTTGCATCAGTGTAACATAAACTTAAGGAATAACCTAACACTTAAAATGACAGACAGTGTTGGCTTACCTGTGCAAAGTGCTCGAAAATTCTCTACAGCAATGACAAAAACAAAAAGAGATTAGGTAACATCCAAAAGCCATATGAGAAAGCACTTGAAGTGGAACAATCAACAAAATGGCAATGGGTTGCAACTTGCAAGGAAAACAAAATTGCAGAACAAAAGTAAATGAACTGAAAAACCTGAAGACCATGGATCATGAAAACATGAGTTCAATTAACCTGTAGTTTTCAAGAGCCTTTTCATAGAATTTCAACATCGTTTTTTTCCCTGCTCGTAATCCTGTATCGTTTGTCATTGGTTTGATTACTTTGGAGTGTTTACATGAGTGCGGGTATTTTGCTTTGGTTTCAATAAAGATAATTTCTTCTCTCATCCTATCTTTTCCTTTGCTGCCTGTTTGGATTCAGTGTGAACTAGGGGAATGCAAGGGAAAGTGAAATTGTGACATTAGTATTTAATAAATTGACATCAGCACTAGCGGAAGGAAATCCCTTGCACCTGTTTGTTTTCCTACAGAAACTATGAAAGGAAAGTGCTTTACCTTTGCACTTTTCATTAATTCAGTTGCAATTTTCTTGGGGAAACCTTTTTTCCCTCTAATTTTGCCATTTAAAACTCAATGTGGATGAACTGAGAGCAAAGATCCTTGACCTTTTCAAACTCAACCCAGATGCTGATTTCACCCTTACACTGCATCTTGCCACAGAAAAAGGAAAAAGGTCTGACCTCCCACATAAAAGTCAATACTATTTCTATTTTAGTAGAGAGCTTTCTCCTGCCTTTTTCATGGCTTGGCTTCGACAGTGATATCCTTGAGCTTCTCCTTCAATTCTCTAGTCTGTGAATGGATCGACAGGAGATAAAACAAAGAAATGTTGAACAAAACTATATTAATATATAGAGCTTTGTCAAGCCCTTGTGCATCTATATCGCAAGTGCCAAACTGGCAAGCATGTGGGACAACATCCAAGTGGTGTGCAGCTGGAGGGCCCCATTGTGTTCTAGGTGGCCTGCTTCAAACTCAGGAAGCACAGCTCATCAGGTGGACCAAACGTGTATGAAAACAAAGGCAGTTCTTAAACAATAGCCATCAGTCCACATTAAACATACACGTGGCCTCCTGATGGTGTACCAACCCTGATTTTTTCACCAGGTCATATCAACTAATAAGCTTCCAACTACCTTGTTTAGTTCAGTGCCTAGATCAATCAAATTTATTTATTTATTTTGTGCCTCCAAAGTTGAGGAATCTGCTTTCAATTTGGTTACTCTGGAATGGTAATACTTCAACTGAAATTTTAATCTCGTACCGCCACTCTACTCATGGGTACACCCTTTTTTTTACTTCCAGCAATAAGACGCACGGCTTTGTACTATTGCATTTCCAAGAGTAGAAAAAAAGGGTGCATCTATCATAATAGAGAGGGTGCAAATACTGTCTCCCTTCTCTAGCCTCTACAGAAGTACTATTGACTCTTAGTTTTATTACAGTTTTCTAGGTTTCTTTAAATCTCCTCTTTTCAGTAATAGTCTTTTATTTTCCCAAAGAGAAGAATTGCAGAATACACGAACACAACATAATAAAATTTTAAAAAGCCTCAAGATTTTGACCTATAAAAAAACATTTTGAAAAAGAAATTTAAGACGTTAAAAAATTTGAGAAGTTTGAGTAAAATTGGCAAGTTTGAAAAATCATGAACATCAGTACTTATAATACCATTGACAATTTGACTATTACTTGGATCCTTCATTGGCAGATGTTATGCAGTCAAAAAGCCCATTTACAACTCACGAAAGTATTCCTTTTTTCTGTCCATCACACTCTGACATACTTGGGCCCTGCTTCAACATGAGGATGTTACTAGATATCATCTGAATTGAAAGCAAAACAGTTCAAAATACACCACTATTTTTTAGAATGACTCATTAAACAACCCATTCATGAATACAATTTAATCACTTCACCTTCATGCTGTATGTCTTCCCAGCTCCAGTCTGTTCCAAATGCATTATTTGAAGGTTACAATTTGTTAGTATGATATGAAAGCTTTACATTACTTGCTGAAACAAACAAAACACAACATCTATCAGTTTTGTTTTTTTGTCAATATGAATATGAAAGCTACATATTGCTCACTGGATGCATATTTTGTATCCTGGCCTCAAACAGAACAGGCAATTCAAGGATATATCTTCGCACTTGCATACATGTGTACCACAGTGCATGCATGTTTGCATTCATGAATTCATGCATTTAGAATCTGAAAAACTTCAGTTAATGACAGAAACATAAAAAGAAAATGTTGACAACCAGAGCAAGCATCATTTCAAGTAATTTCTATCAAATTGCAGCTTACCTGTCCATAAGTAATGATTGTTCCATTTATTGCATTAATGGCATCTGTTGATAGAAAACAACAGAAAAATTGTCCATAAGTAATGATTGTTCCATTTATTGCATTAATGGCATCTGTTGATAGAAAACAACAGAAAAATGAAACACAGTATGAACACAAAAATGAGGCAGATCCAAATCTTAAGTGGATGACACCATAGCAAACACAGTGGGGATTGAAGGCTCGCTTTTGAAAACTTCTCGAGGGCCATGGAAGTGTTGGATAAGCTGATATTTGTATTTTCCTATGAACAGGTTGGATGGGAAATAAACATTGGGTGGACTATTTAAACATTTTATATGTTTGACTTGTTTTTCAGTAGATGATGAAAACAAAATTGTGTATTAAATGACAAGAGGAATGACTACTCATTAAATATCAATTAATCAACTAGTTACAGCATCATTCCAAAAAGGGCTGCTGTTTTTTTCTGAACCATCTAAAGTTGGTTTCACTATCTAAACGATAGAATAAAGCATTACTAGCATGCAGAATGCAAGGTGGTGGAAAGATTAAGCAAACAAGAAAACTCACCAACAACATTGGAACCTTGACAACCCAAACTTGAGAGCTTCCGCTTCCATACTCAGCTCCAACCAGGACAATGGTGTCATGGCTATAAGCCTTGTACCTCTGAAACACCATATTGATAACATGCTTTTAGCAACCTGTATAGAAGTATAGGTTTGTGTTGGATCTGAATTCTTATACTGATCTAACCTTGAATAGTTTGAGAATAAGAAGTTGTGGGCTCATTAAGAAAAAAAAAACAGAGAGAATGTTCTGACTTAGAAAGAAGGAGAAGCATAGAAGATTTTGATTTGGAAATAAACAGGTGTAGAAGTTCCAAATATTATTTAAAAAAGAAAGGGAACTTGTTCACCTGCACCAAGGATTGTTCGTGTATCATCATAGAGCTGGTTCTTTGGGATAAGTACATTGAGGTAGGCTATAAGAAACTGTTTTTGCGCAATACAATAAGCATTTTAGCTTGCAAGTATTATGAACATGCTATATTCTAAAATTTAAGGTGGCACTCTTATCAAGTAAGCCACATATATTTGACATATATTTGTTGAATCTAGGCTGTTGGACTTCTCTTTATTGTTATTTTTTCTCATCCAAGTTTGATATGGATCAGCGAGCCAACATTATTTTCAGAAAATGCATCTTAATAGTGGAGCTCAATTAATGGCCAAGCCATGCTCGGGCCAATGATGAATGGCCCAGCCTAGCCAATTAGCCTGATCTAATCTCTAAGTGGGCCATGCTTATAAGAAAGAAAAGAATGCATGGTTTAAAGACCTTTGTTAGCAGCTCCCATTCAATCCAGGTGAGCTAGACTACCATAGGTTTCAATGTTGTAATGCAGATTTTCTACCATTGAACTACATGCTCAAATCCAAACTCATACCAAAGTTCAGAAAAGATAATTAAAACTGAAGTTTATGCAAAATACTAGAGTTGATGTAAAGGAACAATCAAGGGAAAAAGAATATTTTGCATGAAAAAAAATATCCATGTAAGAAATACAATTGTATGTTAGGTGGGATGGTCATCATACAATGGAAAAACATGAATGTCCCTGAACACAAAATTTGAATGATTAGAACTATGGCCTTTCCAAGAAAAAAATTCTGAATATACATGGGAGTTTCTATTGCATGATGTCTTTAAAAGCATGAACATGCTTAGCTTCCAAATATACATGGGAGGCTCCTTGGAACATAAATATCAATCCAAGTCAAGATGCTCAATTAAAAAGAAACAGATTGGTGAACTACAATATACCTACTGAAAGCATGGAGTAAATGTTGGTGCATGCTATGTTGCTAAATGCTAAAAGCTAAAAGAAAATTGCAAATATCGCTTCCAACCTGAGAAGTTTTTAACTACTTTTGTGCTATGTAAATTAATTTTTTTTGGATAAAAGCTTTGACATTCAGGCAAGTTGAAGTCACCACTAATTGATCTTACCAGCATAATTTTTTATTTTTTATTTTTAAAAATGAAGCTCCATAACAAAGGATCATGAAAGAACATGGAGAATATGAGTCAACAAGAGATATAAACCCCAAGTAGAGACTTGTAATAAGAAAGCATATGCAGTTCATGTAACACAGTCCAGTATTAAAGTAATTACTTGAAATATCTTAAAATGCTTGAAAGCTAAGTACTGTCAACGAACTTGCTGAATTATCCAGGCCGGTGCCTCTGAAATACTTAGGTCGAGATATGCAGAAACCGGTACATAAAGATGGCTCTTTGATGGAATCTTCATAAGAACTGACTCATGTAATATTTAGTTCAGAAATTAGTGTTAGTTATCATTTATTGCTAATTCATTTTAAAAAAGAAATCCAGAATGTACAAGCAATAGCAACTTCCAACTTCATGGCATTCATGATGCATTACATTCCCCAATAAAGGTTGCCTATACTAGCTAACAAATCAAATATTTAAAAATGATTGCTTCTGGATGAATAATTGCTTGTGGAATCATGAAATATTTGAAAATATTCAAACATATAAGAGAACTATTCTTCTGTTTTTTAGGTAGCATTTAGAGTTTACTGGCAAATCATGGATGACAGTTGGTAGGGCTTTCAGCTACCTGCCCACCTTCCAAGCTGAGATGGACCTAACCCATTCCAAATCCCACTTAAGAGCCTTGGCCTGAACAAGATGAGCACTTTTCTTTTTCTTTTTCTTTTTTTTTCTTTTTTAAAAATTACCAAGTGAGGTTTTACAAGGCAAGAGTAAGACATCTAGGGATCCAACCTGGTTCATTCATGCACGTTACAGTCTCTGCCGTCTCTACCTGAAGAACAGTGATATTAATTTTTGAAAAAAAAAAAGAGAGATTTTCAAACTGATCAATAGAGAGAGAGAGAGAGAGACCTCTTGCTCGGAGAGGGGCTTGCGCTGCATGAGCTGAGAAATCTGCCCATCGAGCTGGCTATGGGAGTTCGAAGAAGGGATTGGATCCACACTCATCTTCTTCTTCTTCCTTTATAATATAACATCACATCAGAGTTGGGAAAAAAAATGTAATCCGTATAATAGGAACCCTGTTTTACAAGGGTTCCTTTATAAGGAACATTGTCAGTTTGAGGATGCACAGAAAACATCACATTGGAGTTGGGAAAAAATGTAAAATAGGTGCACCTTGCAAGAAAGCATATAGCTTCTGCTTCCGTAGCTTTAGCTTAACAGTACTTATCGAAACAAGACCATCCACACTATATTTTGAAATCTGGAGCATATGCAAAGTTACTAATAAGAAAATACATGGAAGCAGCTGGCTCAATCCTGATAAGGTAAGACACTAAAACAAAGTTTTTATTTATGAAAGAAGATTGCATTTTTTCTGATCATCAAGATAATTATCTTGATGATTTGAAGAAAAAATGGGAGAATGAATTATTGTGGAAGAAAAGGACACAACCTCATTCATGAGACTCTTATTTACTTCAAAATTAGTAGCAGGTTCCATGTTCAAATCATTAGATGAATTTTGTTGTTGCTGTTGGGCTTCTGCTTTCACCTGGCCAGCATCTGCATTACAAATAATAACAAATTTTAATTTCAAGAACAAAGAGAGGAACTAAATATCAATAAACTTGGAATGTAGGAAGGGTACATGCTGAATAGTGATGTCATGAGCACTTGCATCTTTCGCTCCAGCTGACATCAATGCATGCTGAGCAGACTGTTGATGCATGGAATTTTGCTGTAGTGAAGAAGATGTGATAGCAGGGAGATCCACAGGTGAAAAATGAATTAAATCATGATAATACGTAAATGGGAAACAATATCATACTCGAAATCAATCACTTTAAGATAGATATAGACACCTATTTCGTGAATATGGTTCAAATAAGGTTTTTCCTGACCTTCACTACAATAGGGGATTCCACCTGCTGCAGTTCTGGGGCTGCACCTACCGCAGTTCAGCTGAATATATGCTTGAAATTGCACCACAACAGAAGTAAATCTCGCCTATACAGATACCTGAAAATCCCTCTTCTAGGAAATCCTGGATTTGTCACAAACCTTCATTACATCTATCATGTCCAGTCTATAGAAACAACTAATCATGTAAGCTATACAAGATGTACTTGGGACAGTCCACAAAAACAATCAAAACATACAGTCCAAAAAGGTGAATTGTCCAAAAAAGTGTTAGACTATTGTCCCTAATCGGTGAACTCAGTACAGCAAGAATGTCATGCAACAAATGAGCCAATTCCAACTTTGCCTAAAGTCGAATGATATCCGGCTTGGGCAATTTGGTCTCCTTTAATAATGATATCAATGAAAACCTTGTAAAACTCTTCCCGAAGAGGTTTGCCATGAATCATTTTGAGTTAACGCCATCAGCTATGGCCCACCAAATAATCCATATCCTAACCACTGCATCACGCTCCACATGTACAGTGCAGATGTTTCAGACAACGCATCGCATTGCTATAGCATTACTCCTGGATCTCTTGTACAAGTGACCCCTTGGATGAAGGGAGCTGCATGCTAACATAGAGCACTTCCAAGAAATGCATGGATGAAAGTTCGTTGACTTTGACAATTTGACGAGTTAAAAGACTATTTTGCCCCTGCTGCTTCTGGAATCAAAATAAAACTGTACAGGCAAAATGGTCATTTCGTCCCTAACAAAAATGACCGTTTTACCCCCCAGAAATCTTCCTCCCACTAAGTAGACCGTACGGACACTCACCTGAACTTCCCAAAATGCCCTTCAGCTTAGAAAAAAGGCCCACAAGAGGAGCATTGCAGGCGATGGACGGCTCTGTCTGTTCGTAGTTCCACCGTTGATCAACGTAGTCATCTTGCCGATTGGGCCCACCTACAAGGGCCCTCACAATCACATTGGGATTGCTACCGTTGATGCGGAACCATTTCTCAAACCCTTCGAGGCAATCAACGTTCAAAGGTAATAGCGATTTCGATTCGATGGAAGCTCCTCAGTGGTGAACTTGAAGCAGGTAGTTCCTCGATGGATGTTGCAGGGAGAGGGAGATCGAGAGAGGGAGGGAGAGTGAGAGCGAGATCGAGAGAGAGAGTTGAGATCGGGAGAGGGAGATCAAATGAGAGGGAGAGGGAGAGGGAGATCGTGAGAGGGAGAGGGAGAGGGAGATCGCGTTTCAGCGTTTTGGGCATTTTGGAGGGTTTAGGGCGTTTTGACGATGAAAATAATCCTATAGTCTAGCAGATTTACATGAATGTGACTCTCGGGCCATGTGGGGTCCACTTAGAGGGTTCTAATAGAATCCATTCCGTCCATCTATTTCAAAATAATACAATAAACCATAATAATAAGAAATAAGAAGATCCAACACTCAATCGAGACACACTAACAAAACAGCGAAAGTAAGAACGTATAACATCAACTATTCCAGTACGGTTTACTACCGTTTCAAATCAAAAACGGCTTAAAACCGTTTCTGAACCAAAATGCCAACCGTACCGGTCTAGCGATTTTGGTGTAGTGCCCCATTTAAGATATCATGAGAAACAGCACCATTAACTAGCATTAGAAATTTAATGTGATAGGTTGGTACACCTGTCTTATATGCCATAAAAGCTAAAAGCTCCAAGGTATATTTACGAGCATGAGAAATAGCTTGGCATTTACTAGGCTGAAATTTTACATGATAAAAGAAACAACACCATTTACTAGCATGAGAAATTTGATATGATAGGTTGGCATTCCTGCCTTATCTGCCATTAAAGCTCAAAGTTTCAATGCTTCTGCTGTCCAAACTCAGTTTTCCAGCATGTACAAGAGCCGCTGTTTTTTTGCATGTTAAAAGGAAAAAAGGCTTCTGCCCTAATTGCTTAAGACTTTCTCTACTAATAGAAGAAAACCTGGATGTCGATTCCGATGGGGTACGCTCTCAATCGAGTTGTTCTAATTTCTCTTGTGTCTTATGCTACTTTCATCCCTATGATAAGTTTCTAATGCCGTCTGATATTGTCCTTCTTTGTTGTGACTTTATCATGCTCTTTTCAGAGTAAAGTGGATTTTAATGACATAGAGACATGTGAATTTTTGTTTAAGGAATACTGGGATTTGATAAAGCAGCATGAAGGCTTATCCGTGTAAGATCTTCATGCTGCAGATGCCCTATTGAAGAAGGGTGAGAACTATGAGGAACTCCCTGAAGATGAAAGGGATTTAATCTTTGATGTTGGTGAAATGGACCAAAAAAGTGATGATGAGTTTCCATTAATTGGAAAATACACAGAATAAGATGTTTGGAATTCCTTTCTGTTCTTGGATTTGCAGCTCGTGATTTCCGTTTTATCCTCTCAGGCATAAAGAGGGCTTCTGAGTCTTACAAGACAGGAGAGATTAGTACAGACATTGTCCTGAATGTGTCCAATCTGATGAAGGATATTCGCATTTGCATGGCATCAGACGATGACTTCTCTGAGGTAAATGTTGTCACCAATTGCTTATGTTTTAAAGATATTGTGGCAAGTATACTCAACAGTTGATCTCAATTTTCATAAGCTACCAAATTAATTGACTTGGAATTCAGCTAGAGCAACTCAGTTTAGTTGATTCCGAGTATGAAATCAGATTGCATTTCTGTAGAATTTCTTATGCGTTGGTTGACTGGCCAATTTCTTCATCATGTTGTGGGTTTTTAAGCCTGCTATCAGTATATGTGTGCAGATTGTTATTGATCTTTTGTACTTGATGACATTAGGTCGTAGAATCTATCTGTGATAAATCACTAAAACTAGTACATATCGATGCCCATGCCAGCACCATCTCTTAGAATTGTTCTTTGTTGCATGTTTGTGGTCGCAGGAAGAATGTGAAGATCTATGTTGCAGAATGAAAGAAGGCCATCTTAAAAGAATGGAAGACAGCTGTTTCTGCTCACACAACTGCCGAGATCGAAAGTACTATCATCAAGGCTTCGTGGCTCATCTAGATCAGTATTAGAAAAAGTTCCTAACATGGATGCCTCCCGTCGTACATTTATTAAACTAATTGTATATACATTTACCATTAGCTCTAATATTAATCTAGTGGAAGAAAAGAGCTATTCAACAAGTGAGAAATTGCTATTTTGATGCAGGGAGCAGATGAAAGATCTTAAGCCTCTGAAACAGGGGATGCCCAATAAAGTTGAAGAGCGCCCTCGTTCTTCTTCTTTGTATCCTTTATAACTATAAACTATTTTATTTCAAGTTGTATGGCTTCTTTGATATCTATTTTATCTAGCGATTGAGAATCCGTTGAAGGTTTTTTCATTTATCCTTAAGTGCATTTTAGAAGTCCCACTGCTGCAGGTTTTCAACCCTGAAGAGTGGGCTCTACTCCTTCCTATAGCTTTAATTTTAGATGCAACGAACGAGCTAAGAAAAGAAGGGAGGTTCGTCTGATATGTTCTATTTTTACATATGGTCATTCCTCACAGCTTCCACACTTCATCAACTGAAGATATTTCCACCATGTTAAACAGTTCTACTCTAAGCTTGAGGAAAAGATTCATGCCAAGAAAGTGGAGAAAACTACCATGCAGGCCAAATCTAAGGTGGTACCATTTTAATTCTAATCTCCAAGCTGAGCAGTGATTAACAATTTGGTTTTTTTTTCTTTATTGGATTGAATGATTTTGATTGTTTCAAGTCTGTATATGATGTCAAAGCTGGGAAGATTCTGAACTCGTTTCATGTATATTTGAGGGTGTCCATGTGCACAGAATTTATTGTATCTTTCTTGATTTAAGAAACTGTGGGCCATCTGCAACAGCTGCTATAAAGATCACTATGTTTGGAGAAAGGAGAGTTAAACTATTTAGCTTACTAGTTGAAATGACATCTAATTATCAAAGTTCAGTGAAAGCATGTGTCAGCTTGATGTTAATCCATATTTTCTATAAATTTAATCATTGGGTCATGGAAGTTTGCTTCTTGAAGGTACCAATAGTCGTTCTCTGTTCTCTTCTCTTCTTTTTTTTTTTTTTTTAAAAAAAAATCCTTTTGATAAATGTGTGATCTCTCTTTAACCAGTTTCTATGTTTTTGTTCTTAAAATTATTTGCTGGCCTATTAGTAGCAGGCCTATATGCCTTGTGAGCATGATGACGATAATTATCTTGCAGGACTCAGCAACAACTTTTTCCGTCTATGGGACATTTCTAGATCCAATATGGTTGCTGAAGTAAAATGTCCAGGTTAGTTTTCTCAAAAGTAAAATGTTCAGAAGTAAGTTGTTCCTTCTTTCTGATTGGATTTTGAAGGGATCAGGTTTTGGTAGTTAAAAGGCAAGAATGCAATTTCTATGAAATTTACATTTTAAAATGATGCTAGATTAGCTAGTCAGACCAATCTCGTGCTTTTGAGTTAACTACCATTCTGGAGTTGCATGATCAATGTAATCCCATTTTTTTTTCACTATTTTACATAGATAAGAATAAACATACATAAAATGTCTCATTTTGGATTGTGATTTTGTGCGTTTTTATTTTATTTTATTTTTTTCAATACCTAGCAAGTATTTGATCCATAGTCATATCATGGTCATCTGCGTTGATTATCATATTTTGTCATGAATGCTGCCATTTCTTCACAATTAAGATCTATGTTGTAATTTCCCTATCTTTTTGTAGGGTCAAATTTCTTTGTAAAAGTTTCAGAGTGGAAACTACAACAGAAGCAACAAAGAGAGCAACAAGAAATAGTTGATTTAACAATGGGAAACAATGAGCTTGGCAAAGATTCAGAATCTTTGACTTGTGAGTCTATCACTGCTTTCCACTGTCCCATTATTTTGTCTTTAATGTCTATCAAGCATTACCATAAGCTACTTCACCCTGGTTAATAATGCTGCCTATCTGCCTATATGAACCATTGCAGAGCCAATAATGGATGGTAGCAACTTGCAACTGGAGACTTTGGTATCAATTTGTATTAGATCCAATTTTTAACACTAATTCACAATTGTAGTCAAGTTGAATGCCTGAATTCTAACTTATAATGGGGTGGTTGAATCATTTCTTTCATAAGCCATAAAAATTCCTTCTTTCCTTAAAAAGTGGAATAAAAAGTTAATTGGCCCCACACTGATAATTCCATAAGAACTTGCATAAACTTGAAATATATTTTTTTTTCTTGGAGAAAAGAACTCATATATGGGTCGGTCCATAAGAATCCAATATAAAATGGTGCATGTCTGACATATGGCCTCGAGCCATTGCTCAAACATCACTTCATGGTTCTCCGGTTACTCCTAATTGCCTTCATTGTCATTTCACATATTGTAAACACAATGGATCTTCTTGAAATGGATGATCAACAATTATATAACATGGGGTGAACATGTAGAGAGATAAACATCAATGGGGATAGAGAACCCATTATCTTAGCATTACCTTTGATAGGCCAATGACAGCTGATGTGTTTCAGTTGTATGATAACTACACCAAAATCGATTATTATTGCCAATACAATCTATTTTCTATGAGATAGCATGATCACTCCCAACGGATGGTTCGCCACACAAAAAGGGATACGCCTATCCATGAGCGATTGTAAGTCTTGGGTTGAACTAAGTTGTGATGTTTCTTATATCTTGAAAATTTTCTTTTCATCTTCTTTCAGTTCATTCAGAGACTTAGAACCCAATGTGGTCTGTGGCAAGGTAAGGTGAAACGAAGTTTCAGTTATGTTGCTGGAATGCTATTTGTTTGGATTTTGGTAATTGGTTTAACTGCTTTCACATTTTGACATGCTTAAGTTGCATATGTGCAGCTACAGGTTTCGTATGCTCCTCAGAACCTTTGCTTGCTATCAGAATGGACTTCCACAATTATTATTATTATTATTATTATTTATTTATTTTGGTTTCTCCCTAACAATGACCATGATATCGTTGTTTTTGCTATTCAAAATATGTTTTTTTTTTTTTGGGCGTAGTAATGATGACAATGTCCCTTTTTCCATTCAAAATTACTGATTGACCACCATGCATGCGATAGTGTGTTGGCTATGGTTCTTTTATTTTGTACAAAAAGCTTCTGTCTATTATTGTAGTGTCCTCAATTTCAGCTTTGCATATATCAGCTAACTTAGTCACCCTGATCATCTCTACATAGCTATACTGCAAGCGAGCTAGACATACATTAGGATAAAACTCCTGAAGAGTGCGCTCTTCTTGTAGAATCTAGAAGGGAGTTCTGCTTTCCATATTCTATTTTACATCTTAGGGAGGGCGTTTGTAAGGTTTTTTTTTTTTTTCTCTATGGTAAAAACCTCTGAAGGATGTATTCTGGTTAATTTGCTTAATTTGCTTTTGTGGAATTCTTTTGCTATGTTTTTTATTATTTCAAAATTCAAATGCTCTCTCTCTCTCTCTCTCTCTCTCTCTCTCTCTCTCTCTCTCTCACACACACACACACACACACACACACATTTGCGTTTTTTGATATTAGCATGTATTGATGTTTTTCTAGATTTTTCCTGCTCAGCAATCCTATCCAATTGTACAAGTAGCGATGGGCATGGCATTGTACTTCTTGATTTGTAGACGAGGGGATATGGACATAAATCATCTTTTATTGAAAGTAATTCTCTTTCATGGTAAAGGACCTTTCTTGTTTCAAAGTTTGTCCAAGGATGTTCATGTTGTTTGCTTATTTCATGACTTTGAAAATGCCTTGGATAGATTAGCTTATGTTTTTCTTTGGATTAATCTTATTTTGATGGAATGCAATAAATTTCTGTTAATTTATTTCCCTTGACCCTAAATTTCGTGTTTATCAGGGTTTAAAATTGTTCTTAAAATTCCGTCCTAAAATCTGACCGTTGGCAACATTAATAACCATTCAAAGCCATTTCTAAAATTGTGCCTAAAATGTGACCGTTGGCACCAGAACGGTTTAAAACCGTTCCTAAAATTCGGTACCCAATCGGTTCTCAACCGTTTCTGATTTTCTGCGATGCCTTGTTTAGGAACGGTATTAAACCGTTCCTGAAGAATTTAGGAACGGTTTAAAACCGTTCCTGAATGACGATTTTGGTATAGTGGCCTCCATCAATAAGAATTCCTTAAAACATGAAAACTCTCTCATAAATGAATTTTAATTTATAGTAATTAAATACTGAATCTATTTGGTCAAGCCTTCAAATTAAACCAATTTTCATGAATATTATACAAGTACTCGCCTAAATTGATCCATCTCTACCAAAACTTTCCATTGTCCACATTCTCAATTTTACTAATGGCCAATAACTCTTGTTTGTTGTTGTCGGTTTTTTTTTTTTAATCACCTTGTAGGAAATTTTAAATTAAAAAATGTCTTTTGGAATAAAATAATCTAATTTAATTTACCAAAAAAAAAAAAGAAGAAGAATTGTTTCCTCTATTTTGAAATATACATTATTAAAGTTGAAGCAACTGTACAAAGATTTTTAAAACCATGAACAGTTTCCTAACTATGGTTGTGCCACCACTTTAACACGCAATCCTTGCTTTCATAGAATATTTAATTTGTACAGAAGGTGGGCCACACCATGATGATAAGTTCTTATCAAAATTGGATTGATTAATTTGGTCATTTTGGTGGGACATACCAGTACAAATGGTATACCATTGGTTTTGATAGTCTTGTCCAATAAGTGAATTTACTTGATTTTCACACTAGATGGTTACCATGTTTGTTGTAAAATATTTTGGAAAACTAAAAAAATTAAAAAAATATTTCTTTTAAGATAAAGCTAAATCACGTATGAATATGTTGTCCTTAAAGCATGCTTTTCCCACATAAGGTTGTGAGAGAGCGACCACTTTGCATGTAAAGTGCATCATCTAGCGCACATAGCCCACACCCTCGCCCATGCCTGAGCGCCTACGTGTATTCCAGTGCTACGTACTAGAACACGCAACCCGAATATCTCAACCTCCAAATCTCCAAGTAAAAATAGTACACATACCTCTACATATAAAGTACAAAACATTTTTATTCATTTCTGATGTGGAACTAAAGAAAACTGCACTTTTCATCTAACAATTTTAAATCATTTTAGTGAAAAAATGAAAATTTTAAATATTTTGATTTTTAAAAAAATCAAAATTTCAACAATGTTGAGGCTCACATTTTTCATCATGAACTGAATATTCTACACACCTAACATGTTAGTGGAAAATAAATAGTTCTGTGATAAAAGTTCATGTAAGCTGTTGGATGCGTTTAATTCTCATTTGAAATGGAGGCGGCACTACACAAGGGCATCTGCCACCCCAAAAGCAAATTGCCCTGCACGAACTTAAACATACGTAGGCACACTTATATATACTTTTTTTTTATTTGGAAAATAACGATATCATTCCCGAGGAAAAATTACAAGCCTATTTCGAGCAGAAGATCTACCTATCATGTGCTATATATGTAAAATGTGGGAACCATTTCTAATGTAACCAAGACTAGTTTTATCCAAAATAACCTGACCCTTGATCAAGCAGGGGAGGGAGGCGAGACCATGAAAGAGAGACTTAGTCTGCTCAGAGCTGCCAATCTTGGCCAAGCTATCAGTCGGGTTGTTCGCTTCCCTAAAAATGTGGAGAATCCGAAAGTTCCCTTGAGAGGAGAGACGTTTAATCCTTGTCAGCTAGTAAGACCATTTCCAGGAAAGCGAGGAAGCTTTGGTTAGGCAGGACATCACCCAACTAGAACCTAATTCAATGATAACATTAGAGATCCCGAGAGCCAAACAGAATTTAATAACGTCATGCACTGCATGCATTTCAGCCGTATTGTTGGAGGCAGTGTCGTATCCGTATGTGAAGGCAAAAATAGTGTCGCCGTGGTGATCCCAGCAAATCCCTCCACCACCAGTAGGGCCAGGATTGGCCAGAACCAATCCATCTACGTTCAGTGTGAGGAAGCCAACTCTAGGCTTGATCCATTTGACAATGGATGAGAGACGGACAGGGATATGGATGGTGGGGCCAGCGAGGAAAGCTGAAACTGGAGAAGAAAAAGGGAAGCAGAGCACAGTCGGTTGTCAAATCCGGCAACATTTCTAGCCTTCCAAATCTCCCACAGAATGAAACCCAGGGCCACACAAATGATCGATTTCCTACTCTGAGGGGGGGGGTCTCTGCCACCACCAATGAAGCCTATTCGTGATGGAGAGATGACTAAAGAGCTGAATCCCAAGGAAGGCAGTGGCCTAACGCCACACCAAGTCAGCGAGGGAGCTCAAAAGGAAAAGATGTGAGGGCATTTCCGTCTGGGGACCAGAAGAAGAAGCAACATTGCAGCAGCTGCAAGCCGACACCAGCTGAATTCCCTTTCGTTAAACCAGATCATCAACAGAAAGGGCATTGTGAAGCAATCTCCAAAGAAAAAAAGAGATTTTGGGATTCCAAATCCTTTTAGTCCAGGGAAGGACCTAGCCCCGAATCCTAGAAATATTCCAAGCAGATTTGGCTGAGAAGTGCCCCGAGGGCTCCAGAGGCCAGAGGAGAGAATTGTCGGCTTCTGAGGTGCATAATCCGCCCCTGACGATATGAGACTTGAGCCAAATGGCCATCACTCGAGATTGGTACATCCCATAACGTTCATTAGATGGGCACACCATCGATGACCACAGTTGCAAGCAAAAGCCACAATGGGCAACCCATCGCTGGTGCGGCCTCATCATCCAGATCATTCATGTAGAAAATCCAACTATATATAGCCACGTGGTCAAAATCTAATGTAGAACAAGTCACAGATACCTTCATGACAAAGATGAACTAGAGAAGATCTGCTCGGAGGCCAAAATTATCAATACCATCATAACCTTAAAACAGTAACTATCTCACAAATTGGGATGAGTTTTTTGACATATCATATATGATTTTAGGGTAGGGGAAGCCACTTTAGCCAACCAACCCACCGTGCCTGGTTGCTCACGCCGGATTTGCGAGATTTCATCAGATTGATGGTAAAAAGTCCCTTTTAATTTTGTTTTTACCATAATTAATAAGTTTTAGTTTGGATATAACTTTTGATCTGTTGAGTTATAGAAGTCATGCCCAACATGGAGGGTTAGAAAAATTACAAGAATACTGTGGTTAGGCTAAATTAGACACTTATTATTTTTGGGCCAAAACCATGAAATCTAGTAAGAATGGAGACTGTCTATAAATAGTAACTTTACTATTTATAGTAAGTCATTTTTTTAGGGTGTTTAAATCTAAAACTCAATCCTAAACTTGAGCTCATTATTTAATATTTATTTTGAATTTATTAGAAATTATTTATACCGTGCCTTATCTTCCGTGGATTTGAGGAAGCTCATTGAGGAGTCCAGAGAGCTCCATGGACTCTAGTAGATATCCTGTGGAAGACGGTAGTTATCGACCTCATCATGTCCCTCCCTGCGTCAAAATCTTATGATTAGAGATCCTCACCGTACATGGGAATTCTGGACCGTTGGTCTGAACTCTGTTTGAATGATTTGATCTCTAATTACTCAGATTCTTATGATGTGAGCCATCTACTCTATGTTCAGATTTTTATACAATGCTTGGGCGGATGATTGGACAGTATTACTATTAGGTTGTTCAGTTTGTGCAAGTGGGGCCCATGGTTCAGTGAGCTACAACGCATCACCAAGAAGTCCCCATGATTGGAAGATCCTAGCTCTATAATATTTGGCCATTCTCTTGGTTGAATGTGAAGTGTTGATATATTTTCGATGATAGGACAGGATTCTACCAATCAAGGAATTATTGGTTCATGGGCCCACCCAATCCTTACGTAGGTCATTAACTGTTTGGGTCATGAAACATAGCCCATCTCACCCTTGCTTCTGAAAACTGAGGTACTATACAGCTAGTGGTGGCAAAGGACCTGGTCTAACCTACCCAAACTATAAGCCCCAAGGCCCGAGCCTAGCAAGGCCTGTCCTACCCAATACTATTAGCCCCAAGACCTAAGCCTGGCATGGGCCTACCAGAGAAGTCCCAAGCTGAACCTGAGAAGACTAGTTAACTGGACAGGCCCGGCCGATCCATTCCGGTTTGACTTGGCCCCACTAGGTTCTAATCCATCCACTCGCATCGTGAGATTGCTCTACCATACTCCGGTCCACCAGCTCTACCATATCATCTCCCTTGTACAAGAGGCATAAAAAAATGCTAGGGCAGGTGGGCATGTTCAGGTTTTCAGTCTGTATTGTAAAATGCTAAGGGAGGTGGGCATGTCCGGGTTTTCGGTTTGTACAAGTGAGCCCATTATTCAGTGATCCTGACCTTTGTTATGTGAGTCAGCATGAATATTCATGCACAAAAAATACCCATGAACGGAGGATCGATAATCTTATATAGCATCTGGCCTTTTTATAGGTGAATGCAAACCTTTGTTGCATTTCCTTTCTTAATTGTTGTTGGGTGGAGCTATTAAAAGTTTGGGGATTTTTATATTTTCAGATTTTTGGTGAACCGGGCCAATCACAGTGGATCCAATGATCTGAACAGCTTTGATGACTGAATAATGGACCTCTCTTCTATATATATATATATATATATATAATGACTATTGAACAGTACTGTACAGTGGCTCCGGATCAGCCCAAGTATAAAACCTCGTCGTAGATTTACAATGCAGTGCTAAATCTCTGTACACACTGTTTGGTCCGTGGGATTGGATGGTATGGAGTTGTATTAGATGGGATTAACGTCATTATTGCACAATAATTGCATGTCTTGAAATATCACAGTATTTTGGCCATTGAAAACCCATGTTTGGGATAAAATATTTGCTATGGGAAAAACATTGGAATAATCTCATTTGGTTGATCATGAAATTGTAATCAACTAGCCAAATTCATAACAGATATCGGTCACTTGAACATGTATATAACTAGAATATAAGGTGTAAAGAGAGTATATGGATGGATGGCATGGATAAAACACATGCATCAATGTAGGGCCCACATATAATGGATTTCGAAATCCACCCAAAAACCCACATGAGACTAAATGCAATTCCTTCCCACCTAATTCCATCTAAGCCCCTGTACCAAATGGGTGGGTGGCAATGTACTGAGTTTGGGCCAAGTAAAGGGCCTATTTGGGAGCGTGGATTTGGAACCCTCATATTGGAAACCTCCTGGATTGGCAATCCTCCCAGTGTGTTTGGCACCTTGGAGTGTGAATCAACTTTAAATCAAAAATACCCATGCATGGTATATTTATAGGGGTTTGAATTTAATTACTAAATCAATTTTAATATCTCTAATTAGTGAGATATATAATTTTGGACATTATGATTGTGATATGCCTGTTAAAATATATGCTTTGCTTGAAAATGATGAAATTCCAAGTCTCGGATGGACCACAAGAACAAGATTATGTCTGAGTAACTAACCAACGATTTTTAATCATTGATTAATATGGACAATGTTTGAACGATGCTAGACATTGTTTGGACGATGCTAATTTACATGGATAATATTTAGACGATGTTGATCATCATTAGTGGGCCATGTGCCCAATAAAATTATAGTGTACAATGACACACATGTTAGACTTGTAACTATTGAAATGATTTTAGGTATAATGGAATCTCTCACCGTGGAATCCCCTCAAAAAAAAGATTAGAAACTCCCTGGATTTGAAACCACTAGTTATTTTATGCGGCCAAACAACTAAGGGATTTAAAACCCCCTCCAATCCACGGTGCCTAATGACCCCTAAGTCTAGTCTACCACTCCGACCAAAAGATGCATCACCTCATTTTAGGCATGTCCTAACAAACGGGGCTAGTCCGTGGTTCAAGTGAGACAGGAAGCTTGAAAAAATGTAGGGGGGTGCCTACTTTCCAAACTCTTTCCATTATAAACCAGCCTAATTTTTGGGCCCAACACCAAATATATTATAATGCACCTGGTGGATGGATTTCATATGCACTTCAGTATGGGCGTTGTAAAAAATAAGTGTGGGTCCCTCTTCCAAGTGTTTCCCTTGGTATGGTCCGCTCGATTTTACCGCTAAAAGTAGAAGAAATTATCAGATGAACTTTGTTAGCACCTTTATTGAGTTGTAAATAGGCATGATTTGAAGAATAGCCTGCTTGATTATAAACTGATAGTGACACATCGGGAACTCGGTTTGCCTGCATTCAGCATGTGCACTCCTTTTGGGTGAATTACTATATATGTGTTTCATCCACACCGTTCAGCAATATTATAGTCAGCCTTTTTTATCGCGTAAGTACAAAAGTGCCTCCCCAACGGTTCTTAGGTGGACCACACTGAAGGAAACCATCGATGGTTTGTAATGGTGGGTGATCAATCACCACTGTATGCTGCATCCTACCCTGCTCGGCTGTCCAAGCAGGCTCTGTGGGGCCCACCGTGATGTAAGTGATTTATCCACGCCGTTCATCATTTTTATCAGATCATTTTAAGGTATGATGCAAAAAGTGAGGCAGGTGTAGGGCTTAGGTGGACCACAAAGTGAGGATTAAATTAACGTCCACCATTAAAAACTTCTTGAGAACTTGAAAAGCTCCAGATCAACCCGATATGTGTTTTCACTTCATCCAAGTCTACATTACCTTATAAATAGGTTGGATGGTAAAAAGAAAAAAACCATCAGGTGGCCCTTTCAATGATCGGTGTCATTATCGTTGCAGCTTCCTTTGCCGTGGTCTAGTGTGGAGCTGTAGACCTGCTTCGTTTTTAGGATCATACCTTAATATTATCTAAGAAAATCGATCAATAGTGTAGATAAAACACTTAATATATATAACAGTGGGCCCCAAAGAGCCCTTTCAGGACGGATTACTGTCCAGGCGGGGGTAGGACCCAATCCGATGCTCAGACGCGGATTAGATACTGACAGGTTGAGAAGTGAGTCAGCTACCAAAGTGACGTTACCAAAATTTGTGAGCCCACTATGATGTATACGTTATATCCACACCGTCCATCTGTTTTTAGATATCATTTTAGGGTATGAACCAAAGAACGAGGAAAATAAAAATCTGTAGGGGACCCCACCAAAGAAAACACTGGGGACAGTGATTCCCACGGTTGAAACTGTCCTAAGGCCCATTATAATGTTTATTTGAAATCCAACCTGTTCAAAGATTAAAAACAGACGTGAAATAAGGGAAAACACAAATATCAGCTTGTTTTAAAACTTTGTGGCCTTCAGAAGTTTTTAATGGTAGGCATCACTATCCCACTATTTTTTGTGCTAGGGTCTACCGTAGATTTGGATTTAACTCGTTTTTTGAATATTGCCCTAAATTGATCTCTCCAAATGGATGAAAGGTGTGGATACAAAACATACATCATGGTGGGGCCCACAAGTGTCATTGTGCATCTTGGAACAGGTTGGGATGGTAGATCTTGGGCTCTCCAGAAAAAGAAACAAATAGGGTAAAAAGTTGCAGCTGCAGTGATCAATTTCTCTTGACCTAGAGTTGGGCATGGGATGACTCGACTCGTTCGACTCATTCAGACCTGACTTGATCCGAACTGAGAGATTGAGCCAGTTTGAACCGAGTAGATTTCATCCAATCTGAACTCAAACTAAGTCGAGTTGAGTCACCGAATAACTCGACTCGAAATTTGACCCGGTGCTGACTCGACTCGATCCAAAATCCAAATCATATATTAAAAAACCTAAATTTGATGTTTCATATATGAGATGTTGTATAACTAATGAAGAGGATGCAATTTCAATAGGTGCACTTAGGTTCTGAGTTGTGATTTATATTAGTTTAGTTTAGTTGTTAAAATATCTTTTAATAGAAACTTAGCACTAGATCATTTATTTGTCGCCCTTTAAGTACTTTTCATTTATTCATTTTAATTTTTATTGCTTTCAATTTTGATGCTATTGCATATGTTTATATATTAAGGATGAATGTAGAGTTTAGGTTGGGGCAGGGTTTATGGGGTTTTATTTGGAAAATTTTTTAGATTTGTGTTGAAATTTTAAATTTTTCAAAATTTCAAAAATTTGTTAAGTTACGTATTTTGAAAATAATACAAAACACGATTTAGCAACAGACCAAGTTCATCGCTAAAATGAGATTTGTGATGAATTTGGTTTGTTAGAAATTTGAGACCAATTGGGTTCGTCGCAACTTAAGATTTTGTGACCGATTTTCTTTGTCACAAAATACCACCAAAAACCAACTAAACATTTTGCGATGGATTTTATTTGCTTTTACAACTGATCATGGTTCTCGTAAATTCATTTTTGCCCCAAGCCTTGCTTTTTTGGAGAATTTAATGGAAAATTGTACTTTCTTGTAGTCTAAGAATTGATTTTAATAGAATTTTAGTGGTTTAGTTGTATTTATTTGTACCTAAGATTTTTTTGTTTCAATTGATTGAATGCATTTTTTTTTTATATCAATTGAGTGGAATTTATTATTAATTTTTTTCTTTAAAATTGATATTTAAATGCTTTGCAATATCACATGAAATTAAAATCCCACAATACAACCATATATTTTATTAAAAATCAAGATTCTAGAAAATAAAGTTCGAAAAAAATTGAGATTAAATAAAAATTGAGATTTTGATAAATAAATGACATTTTGAATAATAAAATTGAGAAGTTTAAAAAAATTATGAATTAAAAAAAAAAATTAGTTGAGAAGTTTTTAAAAAACAATAGACAATGTTTGAGGAATAAAATAAAATTATATATATATATATATATATATATATATATATATATATATATACATACTGTTAGTTAATAAAAATCTTGATTTTCTAAAACAAAATAAGAAGTTTGAATATAGCTGATAATTTTGAAAAAGAAAATTCAAAGTTTTAAAAATTTTGTGATTTTGAATAAGAAGGTTTAAAAGTTTGAAAAATAGTAATTATTTGAGAAAAATTGAGATTATGATCAATATATATATATATATATATATATATATATATATATATATATATATATATATATATATGGGAAAAGGTACCATGCGCGGGAGCTCACAATAAGCCTATCGTGAGGTCGAGCTGTGTGGGCCCCACCGTGATGCATGTCGACCATCAACACTGTGCATTTGATGGTTCCCCTTTAAATAATGGGATATCCCAAAAATCAGCCGTATAAGGAACTCAGGTGGGCCATACCATCTAAAATCATATGAAGACACTGTTAAAACATATAAAAGCACTTGGTGGGGCCCACCTGAGTCTTAAATGTTACTGAAACTTGGTATGACCCCTAATCCTAGTGGGACACACATAATGGATGGGTTGGATTTGCAAACCACATCTCGGTGAGACCCAAAAAATGATTATGAATGTTTTAATGGTGTACGCCCCCCTCTCCACTTCTGTATGTGGTGTGGCCTACAAAAGTCACGGATTGACTTGATTTTTGTGACCTAGGTCCATGATGGAATGGTGCATCTGATTGATGGAGTAGATGTTTGAAATGCATCACAGTGAGGCCCACACAGCTCGACCGCATGGGACGGAGGCGTGAGCTTGAGCACATAGTACCTTTTCCCTATATATATATATATATATAAACTAAAATGTTTTAAAAAAAAATTGACATTAAAAAAAGTGGCACTTTTTAAACAATTTGATAAGTTTGAAAAAAAAATTGAGATCTTTAAAAAGAAGTTGAGATTTTTATTTTGAAACAAAATTTAAAATTTTTGCAAAAAAACGTGATTTTGAAAATACACACACACATTTGAGCAGTTTGAAAAAATGACATTTTGAATAGAAATGGAGAGATTTGAAATAAAAATAAAAATTTTGAAAAAGGTGAGATTAAAAAATTGAGATTTGGCAAGAAATTGAGATTTTGAAAAAGAAAATTGACAAATAATTTTTAAAAAATAAAATTAACAATGTTTGCGAAAAATTGAGATTTTGAATAAAAAAACTTTGAGATTTTAAAAAGCCTAGAGATTTTGACAAAAAATTGACATTTTGAGAAAGAAAATTAAGAAGTTAAAAATTTGAAAAGTTTGAATAAAATTGATAGTTTTAATAAAAAATTAATTTTTAAAAGAAAATTAATATTTTGAAAAGGAAAATTGAGAAGTTAAAAAAAAAAATAACAATTGTGATTTTGATAAACAAAGTTCAAAAGTTACAAAATAACATTGTTTGAGAAATATTGAGATTTTGAAATGAATTGATATTTGATGTAGAGCGGGTCGCGGACAATTTCATGGCCAAGATGGCTCAGAAAAGGCACGGTCGGCGACAGAAGTGATTCGAACCATCTGACCTTAGATCGGGCGTATCTCACAATCCGGAATGAGTTATCCGACGTAAAATATATGATTTTGGGGTAGAACGAGCTACTTTAGCCAACCAACCCTGCTATGTCGGGTTGCGCAGCCCGGATTTGTGAAAAACCCCGTGATCGACGGTCGTTTCCTCGTTTTAATTTTGTTTTTACTATAAATAGTAAGTTTTAGTTTGAGTATAACTTTTCATAGGATAATTAGAAGAACGGTTTGGTGAAGCCAAATAGGACACTTACTATTTTTGGCCGAAAACCTTGCGCACTAGTAGACATTATGATCGTCTATAAATAGTAAGTTTACTATTTATAGTAAGTTGCGAATTCTAGGAGTTTTAGTTGTAGTTTGAGTCTGATTTCTTTCTTATTGCTTGGTTCCCTTGTTTAAAGGGTTGTGAACTCGATTTTGAGAATTCATCAATTGATTTCAAATTTATTAGAATTTATTTCTATCTTCCTGCTTTCTTTCCTCGTGGATTCGAGAAGTCTCCGTAAGGAGTCCAGAGAATATTTAAAATAAAATTGCGATGTTGAAAAAAAGTGACATTTAAAAAAATGGCACTTTGCAAAAAAAAAAAAAATAATAAAAAATGATTAGTTTGAAGAATAATTTAATAATGAAAGAAATTGAGATTTTTAAAATGAAATTGATATTTTGTATTTTCAAAACAATTGAAAACTTTCATAAAAAATGTGATTTTGAAGTTTGAAAGAAATGAGAAATCTCATTTTTTTTTTTAAAAAAAATGAGATTTTGAAAAAAATTGAGATTTAAAAATAAATGAGAAGTTTGAAAAAAAATGAGATTTAAAAAAAATTAGTGAAAAAAAATTTTTGATATTTAAAAAGAAATTGAGATGTTAAAAAAATTTGACATTGAAAAAAGATTGGCACTTTGCAAAAAATTAATTAGTTTGAAAAAGAATTTAATACTAAAAAAAAAAAAAAAAAAAATTTGAGATTTTTTATATTGAAAGGTTCCATAAAAAGAATGTGATTTTGAAGTTCGAAAGAAATGAGAAGTTTGATATATATATATATATATATATATATATAAAGATTTTGAATAAAAACTTGAGATTTCGAAAAAGATCAAGAAGTTTTTTAAAAAATGAGATATAAAAAATTTAGTGAAATTGAAAATAATTAAGATTTAATTTTATTTTTTTTGAGAAATTTGAAATGAGTGGACCAAATGTATTGGTGAGCGTTTATTGGACAGTCGAAAATGAAAAATTACACTCATTTGATTAGATGGCTATCAAATTGATTTACATCGATCGGTGGAAAGTTTTTGAGATTTTATACTTAATTATTAAGGATATCCATGAATCAAATCCATTCAAAACACTCTTTAAATGGGCATAATCAATTTCTTTAGATCTAGAAAGATTTTGGACAATTTGATTAGTCCTTAATATTGAGTGTAAATAACTTTTCATACGTTTAATTACATTTCACTCAAATTTGATGGTTGGATCGCAAGATATGACCCGTTGTATTGTTGATCAATTTTGTATATCCAATATCTTTCTCATCCGAAACTTGATTGGGGTGAGTGACCAGTCAAATCGAAGCTCTTGACGAGTAAAATAGAGTGAGAAGTTTGAAAGAAATGAGAAGTTTAATAATTAAAAATGAGATTCTAGAAAAATAAATAAATTTGAGATTTTAGAAAAAATTAAGATTATAAAAAAAGTAAGTTTGAAAAAATGAGATATAAAAAATTGAGAAATATGAAATGAGTGGACCAAATTTATTGGTGGACATTTATTGGATGGTCGAAAATGAAAACTTACACTCATTCGGTTAACCAGCTATCAAATTAGTTGACATTTATCGGTCTATCGAATAACTTATTTGTTTGAAGTGTACTTACAAGAATAACTTATAATGATGAGATTGATCAAATTCTATGATCAGGCCATCCTGTGAGGTTGCTGATAATCTCATAAATTTTGGGATTTACATCCATGCTCTAGCTTTTATTTGATTTCCGCATACTATCTCTTTTTTGCTATTTTTTTTTTTAATTTTTCCATTTTGCCATTCCAAATACTCCTTGCTTTGATTTACGAGGGACTTTCGTGGTTTGGCTATCACTGGATTGCTGCCTGCTAATTGTTTCTGTATTCGATCATTTTAAGTATTCCTTGCTTGCATTATAAGGATCTATACTTTTTAACTTGGAATGCGACATGAAGATCTTGCCCATAGCGTCAATTTGAAATGGTGTTCTTTGATTTATCCGAGGCCTTTCACTCCATGTAAGTTTTACATGCTTTTGTTATAATACATGGGAAGGCTACTTATAGGCACATTTGCCTGCATGACATGTGTATGTGTGGTCCAGGTTACATCCTATGTATGCTAAGGATGTGAATACTGTGGTTTAAAAGAAAAGGGCCATTTTGCTCATTATTGCATTTGTATTTGAGGATAGATCAATTAATACATTTGAGGATAGATCAATTAATACATGATAGAGTTTGGCCATTTTGCTCATTGTTGCATTTGTATTTTGAGGATAGATTAATACATAATAGAGTTTTCTATTTCAATATGAGGGTTCCTTTTTTTGAATTCAGGATCATATATCCTGGTTTTGATGGATTTTCAAGGGCGGAACTCTTTAGTCTTGATTTGAAGATGAG
Source organism: Magnolia kwangsiensis (assembly GCA_037074715.1). Classification (NCBI taxonomy): domain Eukaryota; kingdom Viridiplantae; phylum Streptophyta; class Magnoliopsida; order Magnoliales; family Magnoliaceae; genus Magnolia; species Magnolia kwangsiensis. The sequence goes on along the minus strand of CM073581.1, from coordinate 84,690,613 downwards.
AGATTCTTCTGAACAATTTGAGAATGTGTAGATTTTGAAAAATATTTGCATTTTACTAATGTAAATGTGTGCTTCTTTGAATAGATTGTCACTGTAAAACAATTGGATAGAAATGGGCTCCAAGGAAATAAAGAATTCTTCATAAATGTTCTCATTGGAAGACCATTTCCCTATTAAGTTGGCAACTACCACTTCTAAAGAAAGGGCAAAAGATATAGACTACGTTAATTTTTTGTTATGCATTTAAGCCATGACTATGTGTACTACAGTTTTATTCCGCAGCTGGAAAGATGCCACACCATTAACAATTAACTGTGGTGTAAGGGGATGTACAGGGTCTAAAAAAAAAAAAAATGTGTCCTATCTAAGCCATTCATATACTTTGAAATATCATATAGGGCATGAAACAAACAATTAGTTAAGTCAGAGGCTGAAGTGGACCCCACGGTAGGAAATATAGAAATTAAATCACATGTGCATCTTATGGTATGGTACACTTGGGCCTTATTTTTGAAATTATTTACTAAAATTAATGAATGGAATGGATGAAGAAAATACATCAGGGTGGGCCCCACGGAGCCCCTTCCAGGACCGTCCATGGGTCCCCACGCCCAAAAATGGGCGCACGCTCGGAACGTCGCCGCGCCCAAAGCTCCTTCCATTTCTCTCTCTCTCTCTCTCTCTCTCTCTCTCTCTCTCTCTCTCTCATATCTCCAAATTCGCTTGAAGCGGCGGCAGGGAAGACGAACGGTAGTTCTTCGGTCCTGTCTCCCGCCCTCCGGATCCCTCAATCTCCTCTCCGATTCTTGGGATTTCCACACTGATCGGATCCTTCCTGTAAGCTTCCTTCCGCCAAACCCTAGAACCCCCCAAAACCCTAAAAAATAAAACCCCTAAATCTCCTATTTCTCTCTCTTCCATTTCAATTTTGCAGTTCCTGTCCATCTTGATTTCTGTTAGTAGCTGCCATTCACATTTGCCGTCACTTGTACTCTTCATAGTGATATTGGTTTCCATCTTGATTTCTGTTTGTATTTATCTAGATATGGTAAGCTCTCAGCTTCAGCTACACCATATGCAACCGGCCGTGAATCAAGGGTCATTACTGCTCTTGCCCTTTTGAAATCTCATTTTTTTAGGTAAACATATTTTTTTGCTAGACCTCAAAAATGCTATATTTGTGATATTGGAGCTTTTTGTACACTTCATGATACTTTAGATGAGGCTGACAATGTTTAACTCTTGGCCAGTTACCAAGGTTATGTTAGTGCTGCTTTGGTGCTTGGCGGTGTTGATTTTACTGGACCGCATTTGCACACTGTAAGTTTGATTTTGCATATAGGCATATGAAGGATGCAGCATTTTTTGCATAAATTTTTGTGATTGAACAATTATCTTGTGCAGATATACCCTCACGATTCAACTGACACTCTACCATTTGCAACCATAGGTTCTGGTTCTCTTGCTGCGATGGCCATGTTTGAGTCAAAATATAGAGAGGGCTTGACTGTAAGTTTGCTTGCTAGATTTGCATTTTGCTCCTCCATCAATGTTTTGCATCACCATTGTTATGCTGTCATTGAGAAAGAACACAGAAGGTTGTGCCAAAGAGGTGGGGCTTGCATGGATGCTTTTCCAGAACAGAGCAGCCTGTAGCTGCTGAGATCCTTTCGAGAAAGAGTGACACATCCTCACGAACCAAGCTAGCCTTTCGAGAAGGATAGCAAACAGGAGTCTCAGACTAAATTAGACCATTTAACATGATTTCATGGTAGAATCTGTTCTGGTCTTTATTTTATTTGATTTCTTGGAAACCATTCCATACATCTCTTACCATAGAGGATTTGACATGATAGTGGAACTGTAGAAGTAGTTTATTTTTTTGGATGTGTTTCTCTTTGCCATCTTTCAGTTAGAATTACACAATTGTGAATTCCCATGCCTTCACTGATGAAGATAGAAACGTGTGTCCTTAATACTAGATCTCTGGCTACTGTTAACATGAAATATAAGGTGATGGGATTTCTTTTGTAGAGAGACGAAGGAATAAAGCTTGTGTCTGAGGCGATTTGCTTTTGAATTTTCAATGACTTGGGAAGTGGTAGCAATGTCGACATCTGCGTAATAACCAAGGTCTGTACTTGATGAAACATTATATTGTTATTGGTGTTTCCATGGACCTTTAGTTTTTCTTGTCAAATCTTGATGTATAGGGCCGCATTGAGTACTTGAGGAATTACCGGTTGCCAAATCCTCGGACCTGTGTTAGTTCAAGGGGCTATTCCTTAGGACAGACTGGTTAGTAACCTCATTTACATCTGAATTACATATTATCAATGTGAACATCTCTGAATTACATTTTGCCAATGCAAACATGATAAATGTTATGATGAATTTGTTTTTCCTTTGTCTTTGCTATTATTTATATATCGATGTATAGTCTTATGCAAATTCCATCTTGTAGTTGTTGTGTCTGCTGGTCCCTAGAACCTAGCCCAATTGAGGTGGACGGTTGATGTTAGGTGGTAACAGTGTTGTCAAAATCCTATGATTTACGATTTGAGTACAATCTTAAGAAAAATGATTTGAATCCCACCAGTGAATTCCTTTTTATATGAATCCTATGATTTTATGATTTGAATCCCGATTGTAACCTCCCCCCCCCCCCCCCCCCCCCCCAATTTTAAGCTCTACTCGCTTTCATTTTGTGTTTTTAAATTGGTGGGGGCTTTAAGAATCATTTAGAAAAAAGCTTTAAAAAAGGAATCGTTTAGAAAAGGTAAATTATTTTTATTTTGCTCTTTATAAGAGATTAAATGATATATATTTTCTTCAATGAAAACTGTAAAGCTTTTCTTTTTAATGATTTCTTACTTAAGTGTCGAAACACCAAATTGATGTATGACCTATCTGGAATGTTTTTATGAATGGTTACGATCATGTTGACTTACATTTATTGTGGAATGATAGTAAAAAATCAAAAAATATTTTTCCATCGGTCTACAAATACAAATGCCGCTTTTCCAATGAAATTTTACATTCAAAAAAGGTAATAAGAACATAAATTATTAAAGGATGATAGACAAAAGAAAGGAAAGATAAGAATCCTTTAACACTATCATGATATGGTATTACTTGGTGCATATTGATGGCAAAAAGGATGATTGTTGATATGGTATTACTTGGTGCATACCAATTTCTCGCGGTCATCAGCATCATTGGTCCGACCAGTGTTGGCAAATCGACGATACTAAACGAGCTTTATAGATTCAATGAGAGCTCGCCCTGTAAATCCTCTGAAAACTTCTCTGTTTTCTACTCAAATGCAGTTCCTTTGTTTTGGACTAATTGATGATTAGGGCTATGCTGGTGTTATTTTAAACTAGTGATTAGAGATTTGAGTTCTTAGGTTTGATTAGAGATAAGTTTGATCTATTCTAGCTTGCAGGAATGCTCCCACCTTTTACATTGCAGTCGAAAGAAACACGAGCATTGGTTAGGCATTGTACAACGGGAATTGAACTTAGGATTTCTGCTGAAAGGCTGATTCTTCTTGATACCCAGGTTCCTCTTAGGCGTTTTGGCTGCTTCTCATTTGTTGCACCTTTGAAACTGATTTCCAATCACTCACATTCAGGTTGTCATGGTTGGAACATGACAAGCCCTTTTCAGGAGTAGGTTTAATTTAGATTTGTTGCTTGGGAGATCTGTTGATCGCCCTTTTATTTTGACAAAACATTCTTTTTTTTTTTTTTTAAATGATAATACAATTTATTTAAAAAAAAAAAAAAACTGTACAAAATGTGGATTAGCAGTCAAGAACATTTCAGGGTCAGCTTGGCTCTATCAGTTTTATTTATTTATTTTTAATTTTTAATTTAATTTTATTTTTTAAATAAAGAAAGTGAACTTGTCTTGGCTCTAGGGAAACTGTGGTTGAATTGAGGACTTGAAAGTGTCAACCAAGTACATGGAACGAAAAAAAAAAAAAAAAAAAACCAAACATTCCATTTTCTTTTCCACTAATTTCTGTGTGAACGCATTTCAATGAAATGTTGGTATCTAGGGAACTTCTACTAGATTTCTATATGAGTTCGGGGAAAAAGAAGCCTGACCAGATAATCATTTTCTGGTATGTTCTTGTTATTATTTTTGGAAAAGTTTTTTTTTTTTTGGAGGCCCATTTCTGGATTATATTTCCATAGGTCTGCATTTGGTTGGTGTTGTAGAATGATACCATCGGATACTCAGCATTTGGTAAACTATATGTGTGTGTGTGTACATATATAATTGTTTGCTAGATCAACCATTGTTCTCTCTACAGGCACTCTTAAATGCAGCTATAGGATATTTGAGCTGTGTCTCGGCTCAAATCCTCCTGTATGTATTGCTTGTAGTGAGATTGAATTTTTTGCCTACAGGTTAAAGTTATGAAGGAGAGTACAGCGCCTAGAGCAGTGTATGTACCCACCGCCACTGTCCGGATGGCACCTGCAAGCACAGAGCAGCAATCGCTTGCGCCAGCAGCCCCGCCTTCAACACCTGAGACCCCAACTCCTAGTGACAGAAATGCCCCTGAAAGCAGCAATATTCACGAGGAAGGTGACTTTGTATTTCATTCTGTTACTGACCAATCAGCCCATGAGCAATGCCGAATTCAGCTTAGGCACGATCATATATGTGTGGGTCATGTGGTTTACTTAGTATCTACTTCACTCACTTGTCCCTATACTAGTCACCTCACCTCTTCTTCTCCTTCTTTCTAAACTGAACATGGGCAAATTCAGTTTGCAGCAATGGTGAAGGCTATCAGGATTTGAAGCTTGGATTAGTTCATGAAAACTCTCTTCATCAAAATATTTGTCGGTATGCAATCGGAACATGTTCCTATATGAATTCATCTAAAATCAGATTAATCCGTGGGCTGATTATCGATATCTAATTGACCCGCTTCCAATTTTTCTTTTCGTTTATTGCATAGTTTTGAAATTACCCATATCAATTTTTTCGGCAAAAATGTGGAGATATAGCGTAAAACCCAGTTCTTGGATGATTCATTGAAAACCATTTTCATTGCTTAATGCAGCTGCGTAAAATAGGTGTTGTAGACAATTCTGGTCCTTTATGGACTGGTTTGATTCTTTCATTGTTTGGGTTTCTTGTTATGTTTGTTTCTTTATAGGTAGGAAACTGTGATTGAGAGTAGATGGGTTATCGATTCAACACCCTTAGTGATCTAGGTTATCGTCAATGACTAAGGGTGTTGCTTCCCTTAGTCAGTGAAGTATCTGGGTTGAATTGGTTTAAGTTACATAGTTGTTTTTGAATGTAAAGATGTCATGTGCAATACTCAAGATCCAAGCACACCTGACGTGTTTACCATGTCATAGATGCCCTGCTCCAACAATCAGGCCAGTCCACTCATCATGTGGGCCAGAGCACACAAATGGCTGTCACTGTCAAAGAAACCTTGTTTTTTAGGCATGCCCCAATGAGGAGCAGACTGTCATGACTTGTGGGCAAGGGAATGTACATAGCAGGGTCCACCTGCTGATGGCTTGGACGCTCACCGCACATGCCTGCATATAGATGGGCCAGGTAATGCACAGGTGGGATTAGAAAACCTCAGTCTGCAGTAATCAGTCAAATTTTTTTTGGGCAAATGAAATAGAGTTGAGCATCAAATACATAAATATATAACACATTAGAATTACAAAGATACAAGCTTTCAGCTAGCTGTAAGTGTGAGGGACACTTCAAGTAGATTTTTTTAATTTCATGAATGACTAAAATATATTTCAAAAAAGAAGAAAGGATAATACATCAGCATCTTCTCAGTTTTGAATGCACACAGACACTCCACAAACAACTTTTGCTGAAATTTCTTTCCATCCATCGAGGATTGCATGGACTCATTTTAATTTTCTTATTCTTTTGGCAAACCAGGTGGTGATTGTGGAAATCGGTCCTCTACTTGTCAATGATCTGTATATTCTGGAAGAATTATGTACATGATTGTTGAGGCCACAACATTTCTTCGGTGGTATTTTCCTTAAACTTTAATCAGAATTGCAACATGGGTTTGCAAGGAAGCAACTGGCTCCGACAATGCCAAAGACCCAACATTCCCTTTATTGTTTTGTTGTCATGAAAAAAATTCAGTTAGTCCAGTTATCTATTTTTATGAATTATTGATTGTATTATCTTCTTTCCAAAAATCAGGTCTCCGCCAAAACTTCCTGAGGATATCTTACTTGAAGACTTTTTTGTGAGCATCGCTGTGTCATTGAGACAAGAAATGAACAATGCTTTTATCATTGGGACTTCGGAAAATATCTGATGGTAATTTTTCTCATACAAAGATATCTTATTGCTCTTGTTATTTGGACATAAAATGTTGGGAAAAAGAATCTGTGCAGGTGATTGTGGGCTTGTGGGTTGTTGTTTTAATTGGTAGTTGGTTCAATTTCTTGACTCTCTTCTACATAGGTCAGTTCTCTTCAATTCTTAAATAGAAATTCTAATTTGAAATTGGATATGAGTTGCTTTCTTGGTTTGAATGCAGCTTACCTATTATATATATGTATGTACGTTTGCATATGAAATGTAGGGTGTAAGTTGTCATGGTCATGAATAAAATCATTTTTTGATTCATGTTCTGAAGAATGCCATTTGTCTTTTGGCATTGCAACATTCATGGGAGGTACAGGGATGCAATGGACTTTCTCAAATAAGGACTCGAAGATGGAGCAGGCACGAGAGATTGTTGGGAAGCTAAAGGAGAGGTTTCCTAGAACTGCTCAGATGTGGGAGGATGTGGAAGATGGTTGGCCTCAAAAGGGAAGATGATTTAGTTAGTTTGGTTGAGGTGAGACTGAGGAATTGAATAACCATTGTAATTTTTCTCATCTCTTCTTGATTAAGCTGAATGTCGGCATTTACATCAATTGTGCATATAAACATGCCCCAGTGCAACTGTCACAACTCCACAGCATCAAAACTCTTGTTGAACTTCAGCTGGACCAAACCCTTAATAACCATGGTTTTACTTTCCCTTTCCCACAAAAAGTCTTATCTTTTTGCCACTCCTAAGTTTGAAATGGAGCTGCGGAACTGTGTTAGAGAAGAAGATTCATGATTGTGTGCACTTCATCAATAAATCTCTGACTGTAGCTCCCTATTTGGCTGCAATTGATGTGCTTGTCCAGAACTCGCAGGTACCATGTTATTCATTAAAAAAAATAAATCAGGTATTGTAGTTTTGTAGTTCCAGAGGAAAGCTAATGTTGCATTAGAACCTAATTTGCATTTTGTGGAAGCAGAGCCGTTTGGCATGAGGCACAAAGCGCAGATGGCAAAATGTACTGATAGGAAGTGGGTCAGACTGGCCATTTTTGGACTGTGCCTACCCAATTTTTGTTGTTGTTTTTGTTTTTCTACTCAGACCAATTTGTTGAATCTTGAATCCAGTTCTGTGGATGACTCGTGGGCCCATGGCACTGAACCAGATTGGCAACTAAGTCCAAGTCTTTTTCTTGGTTGAGTTCTTTTTTATTTTTCTTTCATTCTTTTGTCCCCCTCTGTTGTTGGTCTATAAATATGATGTTGAACTCAGTAGCTGCCACATCTTACATATATGCATGCCATTCACTCATGATTGTTTACATCTTGATCCTTGCAATCACTTGTGAATGTGACAATGGTTGCAACTGGCATCATTCTGGGTCCATATGCTTTCACTTACAGAAATTGCTGCTACATGGAAGTGTACTTTAAGCTGAATATCGTTAAATACCCGTTGGAAGGTATATCTTCAAATTATCAGTTCATCTCTTGTAATTGACAAGGTTTTTTTTCTTTTAATTGGTTGGTTATTTGTTCCAATGCAAACTAGTAAATATGCTAAATTCCACTTGTCATTTTGTTTTTTGCAGAGACCAAAGTGCTTCATTGTTGTATGAACAAAACAGGAAGTCAAACTAGTGAAGTTCATTGGGATATCTAAAACAGTTTAAATTCATTTTTAAAGAAATGGGTTTGACTGAATTGTTCCATTTCAATCGGCAAATGTCACATTGCCATCATGCCTTGCAGGTATGCAAGGATGAGTTCTATATTATGAAAGGTTGTCGACCTATTTTGTACTCTATATGTGAATGGTAAGTGCATCTTCTACTAAAAGTTACACCGTTTGGCAATAATAGCCCATTCATTGGTTGTATCTCTTTTATGCTTCCTATTTCAATGTATGGAGCACACGTTTGTGCTTTTTGTGCTTTCTCAGATTTTGGGGTGAGTGTCCATATCTTTAGTTAGTCTTCTTTATCAGATTTCTGTTTTTGGGCTACATGGTACTTCTCAGTTTTCCATTTTGGTGCCTTAGAAATAGTTGATGATTATTACTCACAGGTAATGTATCAATGTTCTAATCCTTTGGTTGGTACCTCTGTTGCTCACACTTCGATGAAGTCTACAGTGGTTGCGTCTAGCAAACAGAGAATTAGATGGACTAGGGAACTGCACAGGCAGTTTGTCAAAGCTGTCAATCATCTTAGAGGTGTGGCGAGTGAGTAATGTAACACCCACAATCATCTTTTTCAAACTATTTAGCGTTGTATGTTGTATTCTGAAATTTGTTTATTTAGAAATGTGAATGTAGGATGCATTGTATGATTTGATTGTTATTTGTAATATGAATCCATTGTTTTCTTTCCCAAATGCATTTTATGTACCATTCCTAGCAACATTAATTGTATTAGCTTAGATGAGTTGATCAATCACAGCAGGTTCTTGCAATGGTAACAGACAACCTTTGGTACAAATATTATTTATTTAAAAATAGTTACGAATATTAGCCGTAGCCTTTGTTATAAAACCGTAGCTACTACTCACATATGTTATATGTTATTGCTACGGACTGCAATCTACTCTTAACGCAGATATTTCGCACGGAAAGTATAGCTACGGATTATATTCGTAGCTATTGATCTATTGCTGCGGATGAATCCGTAGCAATAGATTCTAAGTTTAGCTACGGTACTAGTTACTACGGACTATAACAGTAGCAATATAGCTTTAGCTACGGTTTTTATCCGTAGCATTTTCTCTTTTTCTTGTAGTGCACACTCAATTTTACCTATTTACTATATATTTAGTTCAATTTGTCATTCAAGCCAACTGAGCATCCAAACATCTCCAAAATGATATTTAGCCTCGGTTCTTATTCAATTCATTCTTTTGAATTGTGAATGGGATTCTTACTAAAGAATCTCGTGAAATTATTATTTTTTGGATAACTATTAGGTGCAACAAATTTTAAAAATAAACAACGATTTTTTTTTTCTTTATTTATTTGTTATTTTTGCAGAAATTTAAGCAATGGACCAAATCCATCATTAATTTTTGAATGTAAAAACCCACGTATTTGAAGTTCGTCACTGCTCTTAGACTATATCCATTGCCAAATTTTATAATGACGAATAATCCAGGGTTTTTTCCATAATTTAGCGATGGATTTTTAATTTTTGTGATGGATAGGATCTGTCATTTATTTGCGACGGATCCCTTCCATCGTTTAATTTTTGCGATGCAGCAAACAACGACAGACTATACAACGAACCGAGCCCGTCCTTAATTGCGCTTTACAACAATCTTAGTCTGTCGCAAATTCACAATTTTATTGTAGTAGTTAGCTAATAGAAAACCAAGTCTCAATAGGAGCCATCGACATTAGAAAAAATGTGTTTCTCCGACATGGGTGTGTACGTGTATGTTAATAGTTAGTTTAGGAGAAACCTCCGATAGTGAAGTAGCGGTACACTTAAGGAGAATGAGTCTGTCAGGAGTGGAATAGACTAGCCAAACCATTATACATGTTTGTGTTTTGGATTGTTATTTGTATACATTTCTCTTTACGTCTGTAAGTTTAATTTGTTGAATTACATAAATGCATAATTAGATATATGTTAGGTGTTAAATAGTTAACATATCTCAACACAAGATCACTATCTCACCTTATAGACTATTTGTTAATAATGTTGCATCTTTTTTAGTCTATATGATTGGACCTACTTTGACTTAAGCTTTGTCAACCTTTTGCATGCCGTAGTAGTCAATCCATGCAATTTCAGACCATACTAAGCATGTGGGGTGATACACGCTGCCATGTAGTAGACGCACAAGCCACCACATGCTGGGGAGCATTGTTGGCCCCACACGCTACCATGTGGGCAGCAGTATGGCACCACATATTGCCATGTCAGTATGGTGGGCCAGCCCCACTAAGGATGGGCTGGGTGCAATCAGGTACCCGATAGACAAACCGGGCATTGCTTGATGTACCTTTTATTTGATATGATAAAGAGATTACTTCATGATTAACGTTGTATACATGCAGATCCATCATCAAGACACGTAGTGGAACCTCTAAATGGATCCATGATCATGAAAGTAGCCGCCACTACATTGCCTTGGATGATTGGTAACTTGGATTCAAATATGTATGAAGATAAACTTGTTATGTACATATTGGTAACTTTATGATCTATTAGATTCATTTTGATCAAATGATGGATTCGATTTAATTCCAAACATTGTATCATCAAATTCATCATTTGAGTATGATGGATAACTAAGTATGGATTTAAACAACCAGCATAGATCATACATTAATCAAGTGTAGTGGGCCCCACGTTGAAGGAATGGACAATAAGTATACTTTGATGATCATATCCTTCCTAATTGCATGTGATTATGGGTGAGTTACATATCATTAATTGTACCATAAGATGGTGGCCCACCACATGATTAAGATGTATGAACGATCTAGTAATGTAGAGTTCTTATTATTAGATTTGACAATGTATTAGGAAGAGATGCATGTCAATCATCTCATCTAGTGGACCTTACAATGAGTAATCACGATTACTCAAGGTGGGCTCCACCGTATGATCTTGATCGAAACGGTTAGATTGAGTTAGATATGAAATTTATGTCAAAGGAAGAGTTAAAGTGTAACTTAGCTGAATCATACATTTATGTAGGGCCTCACATGTTGGAAATCTGATTTTAGAATTGTCGTTAGAAGCATGGTAGAAGGTCTAATCAATGGAATGAGTTTTAACATTATTTTAGTAGTAAGAACCATCGTTGGCAAAGTAGTATAGTGGTGGGCCCCACCAATATTAAAAAAGGCATCCTTGAGTGGGCCCTGTTTACACCCAATTTCAATATCTTGATGTGGACCAAAAGGAAGATATCACGTGGAGACACTATATGTTTGGCATATGCAAAATTCATACTCACATATGAAGATATTTTCTTTTGATATTCCTTCGGCGTTACCTATTATGTCATTAATGCAATGGTACGGACTCTTATCAGGCCCTTTAAGGGGGGTTATTCATCCCATGCCATGTGGCTACAATTAACATGCCCATTTAATAAGACAACATGCCTGACATGTCTATAAAAGATCTGCCAATCAAACGTACGTATCCTATCTCATAACTAGATATGATCCCATTAGTAAGTTTGTCTCTCACAATCCGTCCATAATGGGAGATTTTCCTAGAGATGTTCGGAGAACCAACAACAATCCAGAAGATTTTGAAAACCAACCGGTTGAATCAACTTTCGAGCCATCCCAGATGCGGTCTTAGAACCAGAACGTAAAGGGACAACTGAACCTATATTAGGTCTCGTTCTATCTGATGATCAAAATCAAGAGAATGAGAGATATGTTCTATCCAAATGGAAGATCAATATCGGGGGTTAAATCCATCCAGCACTCGACCATCACCTCAGGGATGATTAAATGTAGGAGGTAGTTTGATATTCAGACCATCTAACAACTCGAAGTGGATGGGGTGAGCCACCAAGAAGTATTAAGTGACCATGTTTGATAGAGATCAATCCTTGAGCTCCCTGGAACTTAGCCTGGTTGTCTTCATCGGAGGAACTTCATTGATCATAGGCCTAGTCTTTAGTGGGCCATGAACATTTGCGCAAAAAATCAACTATAGAAGAAGAGTCCAGAGTCATTTCTTTTCGAGGCAAGTCCTAATCTGCTAAAGAAGAGATTAGTATCCGAAACACCCGCATGAAGGATCTAAAAGCTTAACAAGAGGCTTTCACTGCCTCAAGAAAGCTATGAAAGGAGAATAAGAAGAAGAGCTCGAGGCCCAATACCAAACACATCTATACACACACACACACACACACACACACATACACACACACTTTTACCTCTAATATACCTTTATGTCTATCTTACTTTACCTAATTTAGTTCACCATTTCCTGGCGGCTCTTGCTATAGTAGTTTATCTTAAAAGTAGGGTAAATATATGTGACCTTAAGTTGTCAGATCACCATGTTCATCTAAGTTTCAATTCAATTGTTCATACTCCGATCATATCCTCCTGACCACCTACATTGATTGTCTAGTTCAATAGGCATGTCAGGTATTTATCAAGTTTCTCACTTTTATTTATATATGGTTGTAAAGCACGACAATTGTTATAGGGCCAAGTCAATAATAAAATTGATCATGTTTAGCCTAGCTTATATTCCTTATTTTATTTTTTTTTGCAAATCTTTCACTTTCATTGTGAAATATCACACTAAAGCCATGGTGTAATAAAAAGTCCTTAAGTCGATTGATCCTGCATCTACCTACACAAGGCAAAAAGAACTCATTGGTGAGGGCTAACTCCTACCCTTGCACAAATTGCCTGAGTACAGAATACATTAAACGGTGGTCGAGAGGACCCTGGATCCTAGAATAGAATGAACAATGGACCTTATCCACTAATTGTGGATGTTGATTCTAAATCTTGTAAATCTTGATCATTACACGCTAATCATTAAAGTAATGATCTGGATCGTTAAATCAATGATCTGTTCCAATCCAACCATTGATCAGAAGTCTAATCAGCAAATTAATTGGAATAGGCTTAAGGAAATTAAGATCCAATCAACCCAAATCTCGATCAGATTATCTGATCAAAGATCAATCAAAGCCGTTGAACTAAAATTATAAAAATAAGAAAATTAATAGTCGAATCGGATAGATCTTAACTTCCAATTGTTTTAAAGTTAGATCTTGACCCTAAATTGAACTTAGTGAAGGTTTAAGACGTTTGAACATGACAAGTATTGACTTGTATGATGGACTATATATGGCTTAGATCTAAGAAATTAGGGACTTGATTAGCCAATTAATCAATTAATGTAACAATTGTAGACTTTTAATTGCTTTTGCAAGTATTATGAGTTAGAAAAGGTACTGAAAAAGAATAACTAAACTTGATACTTTAATTCTAATAATGACTCAAAAAAGAAAACTTTTTAAAGAATGCAAACTCAAATTCAATTATCATATTCATGAGGAAATAATCAAAAAGTTAAAATGATGAAATACAGAAGGAATGTTATAGTTATCATGGATGAATTTTTATTCCCATACATTGCATAACGTTACATGCTTGCTTTTGTTTAAATTGGATAATCTGTTGATATCTGTCAAGTATGCAACTGTCTTGAATTTTAATTATTGTAAGAATAATATGTAATCATTTTGAGGACACTAAACAACTTGATAATTGGACAATTGCTAAATTCTTGAGCAAAGTTATCAATGGAACCTGAGTTGGTACCAATAGAGACTCCTTAGACTTTGGTCAAGGCTGAGGAAGGAGTTTGGTCAGCTCTAGAATAATTACTCATTGTCATACTATATATTTATATATACATTATAGGTGAGATACATCAAGCCAACGTTCGTATAATATGTGAGTATACTCTTACATGTGTTGGACTTGTGTGGGTCTCAATCGAATGGGTGTTGGCAAGCCGAACGTTATGCGCAACTATGACCTTGGCAGTTCACTGAATAAATTATTTATATGATAGTGTGGCATACTGAAATTTATGTACATATATGATGCCTATGCTGTGTATCATGTGTATAATTGTTATTAGCTTATTTTGTTTATTAGAAAACCATCCAAGATAAGAAAATGAACCAAAGTCTTCCCGAGTGAAGTTATGACTCTGAGAGGGGTAGACTGAGTGAAAGATGCATCGTTTCAAGACTGAGGTCTAGGCGTCGATTGCCTGTTAGGGGTTGTTACCAATGAAGTGTGATCTAACCGTAGGTGGACTAACAAGCTAACAAAAGAAAAGAAAAAAAAAAAGTTATGACATTGAGAGGGCCAGTCCTGCAGATTACCTATGAGAATAACGGATTTTTCTGATTTATATTTATTGTTTTAATAATGATATGTGTATTTGGGCTAGATGTCAGCCAATGAATATTTTATACTTCTTGATGGATGGGTGGACTTCAAAGGTTGGCCAACTTGATGAACGATCCATAATGAAGCTAGGGCCCCACATGATGAATGGTCCACATCAGGGTGGGCCTGGACCTACATAATGCACCATTCACATCAAAGGTAGGCCCCACATGATGGATGGTCCACATTAAAGTGTAGCCCTAAATAATGGATCATCCAAATCAAGTGGGCCTCACTTGATGGATGCTCCGCATCAAAGGTGGGATTCGCATGATGGATGGTGGACATTGAAGGTGGGCTCACATGATGGGTAATTGACATCAAAGGTGGACCCACATGATGAACGACTCATTTTGAAGGTGGGGTACTACATAATGAATGGTCGATATCAAGGTGAGCCCACATAATGGATGTTGTGTGCCTCACATGATGGATGGCTCATATTAATGTGTGGATGGATTGTCCAAATCAAGTGGGCTCTGCCTGACGAATGGTCCATAATCAAGATAAGCCCCACATGATGGACGTCCACTTTAAAGGTTTGGTCTACACAAGGGATGGTTCGCATCAAAGGTGGGCTCTATATGATGGACGATCCACATCTAATGTGTGACATGATGGATGGCGAAAATATCTTAAAACATGAACATTATAGCCATCCATTCTATTGTCATTCGGATCACCATACATCTGTACATTTACAGTGAAGTCTACCAAAACAGTTGTCTAACTTGCTTCCAAATATGCCTATTTCAAAGGAAGCGGATTGCGTATTAACTCGGTACGCGTAGCATACTGAGTAAACTATGTGGGGCCCAACATTATGTATTTATTTTATCCACTCGGTACTTACGTTTTATAATTTAATTTTAATAAACGGAACCAAAAATAAGGTATATCCAAAGCTCAAGTGGACCACACCACAGGGAACAGTGTGAATTGAACCTCTACCGTTGAAAAATTCTTTGGGTGGACAGACGTTTTGGATCAAACTGATATTTTTTTTTCCCTTCATCCATGTTCTTGTGATCTTATGAACAGTTTGGATGACAAATAAAAGTTACTGTGGGCCCTAGGAAGGTTTAAACGGTGGAAATCATTATTCCCACTGTTTCCTGTGGTATGGCCCACTTGAGTTTTAGATATATTTCAATTCTTGGATCAACCTCTAAAATGAGATTAAACAATGGATGGGCGGCGTGGATAAACCACATGAATTCACGGTGGGCCCAACAGAGTTTACTCAGTACGATAAAAGCGTACTGAGTAACTCAGTACGCAGTCCGATTTCTATTTCAAATAAGAGTTTCTTTCGTTTTTGGAAAAGTAATTTTACCAATCAAACGTATTACAATAAATCTTATTGGAAAAGTTCATAGATTACCGTAGAGATGCCAACAGAGCTTTGAGTCTTTTATTATGGTCACGGGACGAAGAAGAAGTAGATGGAGGATTTGGTGATTGAGCATCTGCTATTGTTTCTTTCACCAACGGATGGTGGATATAAATTGAGAAGGTATGAGTGGCGTAGAGATATTCGGTGATCCTCGAACCACTATAACTGCTTCGCGTTAATGTCAATTGCCATCTCGTCAAATCCATCTAGAACTTCTTCTATGGACGGAGATTTCCGCATACATTTCTCTCACGAGTCACGACCCTGGGCAGGAATTCCGGAGTCAACAGAGGTGTAAATAGCATTTCTCCTAACGGCGGTGGTGGGTTATAGTGAATGCAGTTTGCGTTGACGTCAACAAGTTCTGTGGGCCATCATAATGTTTTTGTTATATCCAAACCGTACGTTCATTTGTGGAGAATGTTTTAGGGTATGAACCCAAAAATAAGGCAGATCCAGAGCTCAAGTGGACCACACCGCAGAAAGCAGTGGGACAATGATGCCTACTATAGAAACCTTCCTATGGCCTGCTATAATGTTTATTTTCCATCCAGCCTCTTCGTAAGGTCATTCAGACCTAGATGAAGGGAGAAAACAAATATCAGCTTGATCCAAAACTTCTACCGGCTGAGAAGTTTTCAATGGTAGACGTTCAATACCTGCTGCTTTTATATAGTGTGGTCTATTTGAGCTTTCGATCTGACTCGATTTTGGGTTTATGTGCTAAAACTATATTGAAAAATAGATGGACGGTTTGGATATAACAAATACATCATGGTGAGGCCCGTAGAACTTTGTACGTCAACACACGATGGAGGTGGCAGTGCGTGGCGCACCAAGCAATTTATAATACCTCATTTGTGAGAATATACAATGTAAGTAAAAAATCAAACACCTTCTTAGACACGGTAGCGGATTGCGTGTGACCCCGGGCACAGAAAAATATCCATGCCCGAGATTGTGTGGAGCCCACTGAGATTTGAATGAAAAAATCCACTCTATCATCTGTTTCTAAAGACCACGCAGATGCAAAACTCATGTAGGCCATACTACACAAAATAGTGGAGAATGAACGCCAGGGGATGACAGAAGTTTTGTATTAAGATGATATTTGTTCCTACAGTTTATCTAAGTGGTTATAATTCTATGAACGGTTTGGATGGCATATAAACATTATGATCAGCTCCAGGAAAGTTTCAACGGTGGACGTTGCTGTTGCCGCTGTTTTGTTGGTGTGGCCCGTATGAATTTTGAATCAGTCTGGATTTTAGAATACTGTACCATTGTGGTCTTTCAAAACAGATGGACTGAGTGGATTTGTACAATTGTGGGGCACTTTCCTGTGATCCAGACCGTTGATAAGATGTGACGGTGATGCATGCATAATTACCCCCCTATGCACGTAATTAGTACCCGGATCGGGTACTAACCCAGTATGACCTAGCAAGTGATGAATGGCCATGTCAGGGGCCCCTTATTGATGTCCGTCTATTTTGACACGGATCATTTTTGGGCAGGAGACCAAGGAGGAAGCAGGTCTAATGAAGGCAGGTCCACGCCTCAAGTGGACTGCACCAGATGAAGCTGCGGGGAATGAACTCTTATAGTTGAAAACTTTCTAATTTGTACTGCTCAATTTTTAGTTTGGCTTGCTCAATAACTAATTTTTCAGTTTGGCCGCTCAATTTCGAGTTTGTCTCACTCAATTTTTAGTTTTTCAGTTTGGCTCGCTCAATTTTTAGTTTGACCTGCGCAATTTTTAATTTTTTAGTTTGTCCTGCTCAATTTCTAGTTTGGCCCGCTCAAATTTCAATTTAACTGCGAAGTGATTGAAATTGACCATGAAGTGAATGAAATGGATTTTCCACCATGAACCCTATGGAATATTGGAAAATAAATAGGTTGGTTGGCTAAACGAGCTTCTCCTACCCCAAAATCAAACGTGGTACGTTAAGTAAATCATTCTAGTTTAGGAGATATGCTTGTTAAGTAAATAGGTAAAGAAATGAATTAAAAAATAGTTAAATATTTTTATATACTTATATATACATGTTATGGGGAGATCCGAGCCCATGGTAGAATAACAATCTGGTTGTAAGTCCGAGCTGAGGCGCCCGAGGCACTATCCATCTGACCAGACTTCAGCATCGCAGCAATAACACACGAGTATTTTTGGGTGAGAGTCGACTCGGAGGGATCCTAACAATCCAATCGGATAACCTATTATTCTTCAACCACGATATGCTCAAGCCGGCCACATCGGATTCGGCATGACGGGTTAGGTCGGACGTCGTCTGACTTAGAGAATGTTCTTTACTATGGTCTGACGAGCCGAGCCGAACAGACATTCAGATGCGCATATCCCATCCACTAAACATGGAAACTGCCATAACCAAACGTGGCCGATAACGTCGCTCGCTGATACGCATTATTCGTCGGATACGCTACACGATCAACAGATTGCGGATGGTATCTCCACGATCGGGGAATCTCCCTGATCGTGCCGAAATTATCTAGACCAGACCGCCCCAGAGACAAGTATAAATAGCATACAGCGCCATATCTACAGGTACGTAAAATTAAGCTCTCTTCTCCTCTACTTTCTACCCAGACCCCGATTCCCTTGTCCTGACTAAAGCATCGGAGGGTCCCCCGGCTTAGCCAGGGTCACCTTTGCCCGTTTTCTTGGTGCAAGCTTCAGGGATGATACATAGAGGGCGACGTGGAGAGAGGGCCGACCAGATTTTGACCTCAACATTTTTTGGCACCATCTGTGAGAATCTGAAACTAGAAGTCAGGTTCTCATTTTTCCAAGCAATGACGAGGAAGAAGAAAGCTGCAGTGGTGCAACCGCAACCTAATGAGCAGACTCGGTTGTCATCACCGCTTCATGCCGAGTCCGCGCCAGGACCTTCCCAACGTTCACGCAATCGGTCAGGCAAGTATCGCGACATGCAGAACGAGATCCAAACCCTTCGCGACGAGATAAACCTGGCTCAGGAACGACCCATTCTCGAGCCGGTGGGGTTGTTCGTGGAAATTCGCTCTGTACCGAGGAGTGTGAGACCTGAAGCCCCCCAACACTCGAGTGTGCCGCATTCGAGTCAAAATCCTCCTGCGGTACACGCCGAAGTATTCGCACGTAACGCCACCACTCGGGCCCCCACAACCATTCATTCAGCCACATCCTCCCTGCCGCCTACGGACCTCCGTCATCAGTTAGAACGGATGAGAGAAAGGAGAATGCCGAAGGTCGAGAATGCCCCAGAGGTCGTCGCGAAAAATAGGGACCCATGGGAGGCACGATTTGTGGAGTTAAAAGACCGGTTCCTTACATTGGAGAAAAAGCAGCAACAATCGACAGTTCCAGCCACGATCCAGGCGATGATGGAAGAGACCGAGCCTCCCTTCACCCCAGCCATCATGGCTGAAGTGATGCCGCAGAGGTTTCGGATGCCTCCCGTCATCCAGTATTTAGGATCTGGGGATCCATCCGAACACCTGGAGTCCTACCGATCGTAGATGCAGATCCATACTGCAATGGACGCAATGATGTGTAGGGAATTTTCTATCACCCTCACAGGGTCCGCTCGGATTTGGTATCGCCAGCTCAAACCCAACTTCGTAGATTCTTTCGAGGAACTAAGTCAACTATTCCCTACGCGGTTTATAAGGCGGTAAGAGGAGTCGGAAACCCAACACTCACCTGCTCACCATCAAGTAGGCCCCGAAAGAGTCGTTAAAGGATTACATCTCCTGCTTTAATGAAGAAGCATTGCATGTCGAGGACTACGATGACAAGATGGCTCTCGCTGCCATTCTGAGCGGATTGAAGGAAGGAAAATTCATCTTTTCTATCGGAAAGAATCCGCCAAAGACGCTAGCAGACTTCATGGCGAAAGCCCAGAAGTATACTAACGCCGAGGAGTTCACTAACGCTCGAAAAGGCACACAAGTATCCGATTCGACGAACAAAGGGAAAAGACCTCGGAATGAAGACTCCCAGCCGACTGGCAAAGGGGCGGATGACCGTGCTTCCCGCGATCGTCGGTTGAACCGCAGGCAGGAAGGGAAATTCCGTTCCTATACCCCACTTAATACATCCTCCGAGTAAATTCTACTGGATATCCGAGGAGACAAACTACTTAATTTTTCGGTCTGCATGAGGGCTGACCCAGAGCACCGGAACAAGTGAAAATTTTACCGCTTCCACCGGGACCATGGTCACAACACGGATGACTGCATGAATCTGAAAGACGAGATTGAGTCTCTCATTCGCAAGGGACATCTACATCATTACACCAAAAAAGAGAAGTCCGCTCGGAGAGAGGAATGGCCGCGAGAACAGCCGAACAACCCCCCAGAGGAATCGCCAAAATTCGCACCATCTTTGGAGGTTCAGTTGGGGGAGGGGATTCAAACAGGGCTTGAAAAGTCCATTCCCGGAGACCCGAGCCGGTACACCACGTTCACCTAACCGAACGTCCCAGTAAGGAACTCCGAGTTGCTCCGTGCAGCTTGACTTTCTCGAAAGATGATGCGTGTAGGATCCAGCATCCGCACGATAACGCGCTAGTGGTTACCATGACCATAGCAAATCACAAAGTGTACCGCATCTTGGTCGACACCGGGAGTTCTGCTGATGTTATGTATTTTAAAGCATTCGAAAAGATGAGAATTTCAGGGTCCCGGCTCCGACCTGTGAAGACTCTTTTGCACGGCTTTACCGGAGAGAGAGTCATCTCCGAAGGAGCCATATCCCTCCCAGTAACAGCAGGAGAAGGGCAACATCAGGTCACACTTTTGGTGGACTTTTTAGTTGTCAATGTTCCATCTGTCCACAACGTGATCCTGGGCCGACCCTCCCTCAACGCAATGAGAGCGGTCGTCTCAACTTATCATCTGATGATGAAGTTTCCAACTGAAGGTGGGATTGGTTATCTCCGAGGCGATCAACGCGAGGCCCAGAGGTGTTATGCGATAGCCGTGAGAAAAAGAGCTGCCAAACAAACGCGCGTAATGGACGCCTTGGATCCTCGAGAACCGACGGAAAGCTCCTCAGTCGAAGATCTGGTAAGAGTACCACTTAATGAATCAGATCCGAGCAAAACTGTTTAGATCGGATCATCACTGAATCCCGAGGGGAGGAACGAGTTATTGGCCTTCTTAAAGAAACACCGAGACATCTTCGCATGGTCGCACGCAGATATGCCGGGGATCTTACCTGATGTACTGGTCCACAGGCTGAACGTGGACCCAGATCACCGGCCAGTTAAGTAAAAAAGAAGACCGTTTGATGCCGAATGATATGAAGTCATTGCCGTGGAGGTCTCAGTCCTGCTCGATGTGGGTTTCCCAGAAGAAGTGTACTATCCTGATTGGATTGCAAATGTTGAGCTCGTCAGGAAATCCAACAGGAAGTGGCGGGTCTGTGTAGATTATTCTGATCTGAATAATGCATGTCCCAAAGATAGTTTCCCGTTACCTCGGATCGACCAACTAGTGGACAGCACGGCCGGACATGAGTTACTCTCATTCCTAGACGCTTATTCCGGATACAACCAGATCGCTATATATCCCCCAGACAGGTAGAAGACTACCTTTGTCACGGACAGAGGGCTCTACTGTTACCGGGTCATGCCATTTGTCCTAAAAAATGCTGGGGCAACATATCTGAGGCTGGCGAATCAGATGTTTGCTAGGCAGATTGGGCGCACCATGGAAGTGTACATGGACGACATGTTAGTGAAAAGTACCCAAGCCTCCAACCACTTTGCCGACCTCGGAGAAACATTCAGCGTCCTCCAAGAATATCAGATGAAATTGAATCCCGCTAAGTGTGCATTCGGGGTTGAGTCAGGAAAGTTTCTTGGCTTTCAAGTTAGTCAGCGAGGTATCGAGGCCAACCCGGATAAGATTAAGTCTCTCCTCAACATGAACTCGCCTCGGACTCTTAAGGAGATACAGTGTCTCACGGGAAGAGTTGCCGCCCTCAGACGCTTCATATCTAGGGCTACGAATAAGTGTTTTCCTTTCTTCCAGTAGCTGAAGGGCCATAAGAAGGCAGAGTGGACGCCAGAGTGTGAGCATGCTTTCCAGCAATTAAAACAATACTTGGGTTCACCGCCTCTATTGTTCAAGCCTGAAGAAGGGGAGCCTTTGTTCCTCTACCTCGCAGTCTCGGCTTCAGCCGTCAGTTCGGCTCTGATCAGAAAGGTCGGAAGCAAGTAGTACCCCGTGTACTATGTAAGTAAAGCCATGGTACCAGATGAAATAAGGTATCAGTCCTTGGAAAAACTGGCGCACTGCCTCGTCGTCTCGGTCAGAAGACTGCGGCCATACTTTCAGGCCCACTCCATAGTTGTGCTAACAGACTCTCCTCTGAGCAGGTCCTCCAGAGATCCGAAGTGTCGTGTCGGATGACCAAGTGGGCCGTAGAGCTTGGAGAGTTTGACATTCAATTCTGCCTCAGGACGATACTCAAGGGTTAAGCTGTAGCCGACTTTATCGCTGAGTTCACAACTCCGGATGAGGAGCAAGTCAGTAAGGAAGTCGAAATGACACCACTTATCCCGTTGAGCAACCAAGAGGCAGCATCGGATCCAGGGTGGGTCCTTTATATTGATGGGTCTTCCAATATTAAAGAAGCAGGAGCCGGTGTTGTCCTAGTTGCACCTGATTCAACGACAATCCAATACGCAATCAAACTCGGATTTAAAGCTTCAAACAACGAAGCCGAGTACGAAGCGTTGTTAGTCGGGCTCAGGCTGGCAGGGAGCCTAGGTGTTCAAACCCTACTAGTCCGTTGCGACTCGCAGCTGGTAGTGAACTACATCTCTTCGGAGTACGAAGCTAAAAAAGTCAAAATGATCGCCTACCTCGAGGAAGCAAGGAAATTGATCGAGAGATTTTGGAGTTGCACCATCCGGCAGATCTCCAGAACCGAGAACTCATGGACCTATGCCTTAGCAAGACTCGCCTCGGCCTCCGAGGGAAAGATGCCGTGTTTCGTTTCTGTCGAGTTCATTGAGCACCCGAGTATCAGCCAGTCGGAGAAAGTCAATCCCGACCAGTCCATTTCTAGTTGGATGGACCCGATCTTCAATTATCTGTCATCCGGTGAAATCCCCTCAGACAAACTAGAGGCGAGGTGACTTAGGATCAGAGTGGCCCGGTATGCTATATTGGACGGAGTGTTGTACAAGAAGGGGCATTCCCAGCCTTACCTTAGATGCCTCTGACCGGACGAGGCCGACTACGTGATTCGGGAGATTCATGAGGGAATCTGTGGGAACCATTCTGGCAGTCGTGCATTGGCTATGAAGATACTTCGTCAAGGGAATTTCTAGCCGACTCTTAAGAAAGACTCCAAGGACTTTGTTCGGAAGTGTGACAAGTGTCAGCATTTTGCTGCCGTGCCGAGGCAACCAGCAAAAGAAATGACCCCCATGAGTGGGTCGTGGCCGTTCGCCCAATGGGGGATCGACATCATCGGCCCCTTGCCCACTGGGAAGGGACAAGTCAAGTTCGCTATAGTTGCAGTCGACTACTTCACTAAGTGGGCCGAGGCCGAGCCAGTCGCGAAGATCACTGAGCAAAAAGTAATCGACTTTGTGTGAAAAAATATCATTTGCCGGTTCGAAATCTCACGAAATATCATTTCTGAAAACGGCCGCTAATTCGATAATGACAAGTTTCGTAGTATGTGTCAAGGGCTTGGCATTGGAAACGCTTACTCATCGCCTCGGCACCCGCAGTCGAATGGACAGGTAGAGGCGGTCAACAAGGTCATCAAGCATCATCTCAAGACAAAGCTGGAAAAAGTGAAGGGAAATTGGGCCGAGGAGCTCCCTTTCGACCTCTGGGCTTATAGGACCACAGCCCAGACTTCGAGGGGAACTCCATTTTCGTTGTCCTATGGCTCGGAGGTAATGGTGCCAGTGGAAATCAGACTCTCAACGGCGCGGGTAAGAAGCTTCGAAGAAAATCAAAGTTCTGAGCAGATCGTTGCTAATCTGGATTTGCTCGAAGAACTCAGAGAGGTTTCCAAGCTCCGAATGGCGGCTCGGCATCAGCAGGTAGCACGTTTCTACAATTCAAAGGTCAAAGTCAGGCGCTTCCGTCCAGGGGACTTAGTCCTCCGACGGGTCTTCCAGAACACGGCTGAGCCAGGGGCAGGAGCGCTCGGACCCAATTGGGAAGGACCATATCGTGTGGTCAGGTTTGTCAAACCAGGTTCGTATCACCTGAAAGACCTCGAAGGCCGTCATCTCCTTCATCCTTTGAAAGCCGAACACTTAAAGATCTACTACCCATAAGGAACTAGCCTTTAAGGCTCATAATAAAATGTACGCCTCCGAGCGGCTAGCCTTTAAGGCTCTTAATAAAAGTTCAATTCTACTTTGAATGCTTGCCCGATTGTCTCATCAACACAAACACAAATTAAATGGTCCGATCCTTTAAGGGATCGGAGCCTAATCTTACGAAAGATCGACAAGGCATCCCTTTGAGGAAAAAAACCTAATAATGACCCGACCCTCCATTAGAGTACTCGGCTCGACAATATGACGGAATGAAAGGGCCAGGCCCATAAAGAGGCCTGCTCGACTACATCTCAGAACGAGTTAATGCAATACCAAAGAAATATTTTTCATTGAATCCCCTCGGAGGAAAAAAAAATACATTTACAGTATAAAAAAAAAATGATAAAATGTCTTCATTCTGGAGGAGGAGCCTGGGCGTCAGGGGCTTGGTCCGAGCGGGCAACTTCAGCAGGGGCATCTTCGGGATCCTCAAGCAGAAGAGGGTCAAGATCGAGGTCTGGGTATAAACCCAGGACTGCCTTTAGACAAGCATCGAAACCGTGGTTGTAGAATGTCGCAGCTTCGGCATCCCTCTCCTTGGAGGTCTTGAAGTCTTCAGTCGCGGCGGCAACCGCTGCGGCCAGAGAGGCCTCATCTTTGGCCCGCTGAGCCTCCATGGCCTGATCTACGGCTCGGGTCTGCTCTTCGTCGCCTCGGCCTTGGCGCATTTCAGGGCTTCACCCAGTCGAGTAGTCTCCATGGCCAAAGAATCTGCGTGAGCCCTGGTGCGGGTTAGTTTGGCGGTCGCTGCATCGCCACTCGCCTTAAGATTATCCGCCCTCTCCTGTAGGTGCAGCTCCCTAGCCTCCAGGTCGACGATGACTCCCTACAGTCAGCTCACCCTGGCCCTCTCGCCCAAGAGCTGCCGGCGTAGTTCGATCTGCTCGGACTTCAAGGCCGCCGTCTCAGCCTGGAGAGCCTCGAACTCTATCTCCCTCCTTCGATGCTCCAGCACTCTCTCCCGAATTGAGAGCAATACCGGGACGGCCTGAACAGAAAATAAAGGTCAGAATTTTAAAAAAAAATATATAACAATATGAAAGAAAGGGAGAATTCTCTCGAAGACGTACCGTGTAGCATACGGTGGCTAGGTCGTTCAGAAAGCCGCCTTTCGATCTGCTAATATTCCGAGAAATGTCCTCCTCGGGGGCATGCTTGGTGGCCCACAGAGCTAAGCAGGCCATATGATAGCCCGGCTAGAATCTCTCACCGCTCGTGCCCGCCTGGGATTAGGTGTTCACTCCCCAAGTGCAGGGTTGTGATGTAGTAATAACTCGGTAAGACCGAGGTCGAATCCCAAGGGACTGAAACTTGTACGTTATCTAAAACTAACTAGAACTAGAACTATGCTAAGATGAATTCTAAATCAATTAGTAATGGTGGAATACTTGTAGAATAATTAATCTAAAACTTAGGAAACAAATCAGAGATAGGAAACTAGGGATTCAGAGGATCCACTTGTAGAGATCAGGGAGAACTTATGCTTGCATCAAAAATTATGAAAATTACTGAACTGTCGTTTATCTAGTTTTTAAAGAGATGAAAGGAAGATAAATTAGATTGAATTCCATCACCAAACCATGCCCAAAGACTATGGCAAACAATAGAATCAAACTAATTACCACCCAATCACATGTATGTAAGTTAGGAAGGGTACCGTCATCCGACCATGCCCAGGAGACTATGGTGAACAACAGGGCTTCCTGACATCATAAACATTAAAGAGAACGGAAACATTCAAAGCCATTGCAGACCCATTGTAATTTCAGTCACAACAGACCATTAAAAACCTAAAATATTCCCATATTAATTAACTAAAATCAACGTCAATTCATGCATTAAAATTTAAATAAAATCAAATCTCCCATCTCACTACAAGCTTCACCTCTTAGCCCTAGCTAGGAGGATTTAGCCTGCCATGGATGGGCTCAATCCAAATAAATAAAGAGAAAAAGAAAAGGAAAAGAAAAGGGAAAGAAAAAAAAATCAAGCTCCTCTCTCTCTCCTCTGCCCACGTTGAAACCCAAGCTCGAGCCCTCTGTTCTTCCTCCCAAGACCCTCAATGAATGCTCCCCACGTCCAAAAACCTCTTTTTATAGCTGCTGGAAGGCTGGAGTCAGTGACAGAGTTGTAGCGGGACACGGAGTGCAATTTTCGCAGCCAAGTTCGGTACCATGAAACACGTCACTTTCCTCGCTCAAATTCCAAAGAAACACCGTTCCTTAGTACTTTCTTGGGTCCTCTACATGATAGACGGTTCAGATCTGCCATATGATCAAAGATGGTGGGCCAAAACTGTCCGAAAAAGTCGGTTTTCGCGGATGTGCGAAACCTTTCTCACCATTTCGCTGTTGTGATCGGTGGGCCCCACAGAAGCATTTTCTGGAAAATCCACCCCATCCATTGGATTCAGAACGAAATTTCAGTCAAGAATGGGTAATTTTGAACGTTCATTGACGTGTCCCAGAGAAGAAATAACTAAAAGATCAGATTTGAACGCTACCGGGCAGCCCTTTTGTGGCCTCTGTATCTCACACGTGTGCACGCATGGGTGCAAAAAGTCAGCATGTTTTTGTAGTATTCGAGCCCCTTTACACGGTGAACGGGTCAGATTGGCCAAACGAGCAATGGGTGGGGCCCATTACCGTTCGCAAAAATGGCCAGCGGCCATGTGTCCGCTGTGCGAATTTTTTTTTTTTTTTTTTAAGAAGAAAGTCGGTCAGCGTCTTGCTGACCGACTTAACTCGTTTGGTGCACGACGAGTGCACATGTGCACTGTACACACTCATCTCATATGGGGTCCATTGCACTGTTTAGGAGAAATCTGCACCGTCCATCTATTTTGACTCCTCATTTAAGGCGTCAATAATAATTTTGAGACAGTTCCAGACATCAGGTGGGCCCAAAATCAACGATTTATGGGCTGATCTGTCAGTTGGGGCACTTCCCGAGATCTTCAATGGCTGAAATTTTATATGTACGGTTAATTTATGGTCCTCAGGCGACGTATGAAGTTTTGAGCCGAACGGATGATGGGAACCTCGTGATCTTGCATTCTGGACGTCCTTCAGGCCACTTGAGCTTCAATTTTTAACTTTTTTCGGATTTCTGACCATGTATATTTGTCAATCTTGGTCCCCTGGAGAGTGTCCCTTGCCTTTGGCATCATCAGATCGTTAAATCTCAACTTTTAACGTCCTTTTTCCATCCATGCTCATAAAATCACTTTGCCACACAAGAATGAGAAAACGAGCCATTAGACAGCATTATATTCATATATCCAGACAATATCTGGGGTCTAACATGCAATATTTGACCCTCAACATTAGGCCACAGCCTTCTTGGCCCCTACCCTGCTGTCGGTCAAGTTTTGACCCTCGGTGCGGACATCTCCCCCGATCTCGTGGGGGAAATCATATTGTCGGTCATTCTAATGGCCTCCTCTCGTTCGGAGGAAGATGGGATAGCAATGGGGGGCTCGGGGGCTGCGGCAGGAGCCTCCGCAGTGGGGGGAACGGCGGTAGCAGGAGCAAGAGGAGCAACAGGGCTCGTAACGACTGAGGTGTCGGCCACGGTCGTTCGGATGAGCCCCGGAGGAGGAGATACCACCGGTCACAAAACTGCCTAAGGAGCCACGACAGTACTAGGGCACGCCGGGGTCAGTACCGCGGGGGCAGAGCCGACTGGTCTCGGAACTAGTGGTATTGAGGTCAGAGCAACAGAAGATTCCCCCGCGCGAGGGAGGACTGACTTCTTCCGAGTGATCTTCACTCGAGGGGCTTCCTTCATCAACTCCGCCGCTGTCGGAGCCGCTTTTCTCTTCCGAGCTCCAGACGCCTCGGCCATGCTTGCGAAAAAAAAGACGGTATCAGCTACTAATTGACCGAAAGGAAGCCCATCAAAGGGATTAGGGTAACTTACTGAGGGACGTGGGCAGAGGCTGGGACTTGTAAAGCTCAAACCAGTGAAGATTGGCCGCGGTGATCAGATCAGCCCAGGAACGAAGCGTCTCCGATCGCGCTCTGGCCTTCGCAATACGATTTTTCT
Organism: Magnolia kwangsiensis; assembly: GCA_037074715.1. Classification (NCBI taxonomy): domain Eukaryota; kingdom Viridiplantae; phylum Streptophyta; class Magnoliopsida; order Magnoliales; family Magnoliaceae; genus Magnolia; species Magnolia kwangsiensis. The sequence goes on along the minus strand of CM073581.1, from coordinate 84,662,508 downwards.
ATTCTGAGTCAAGGAGCGGCAACCCCTTTGGGAAAGCTGCAAAAGGAAAAAGAGAAATTTCACTTTAATTAAAATAAATAAAAACTAAGGCAGCAATCCGGATGCTAGATGAAGTCAGACCTAGTTTCGTAAAATGGGTCGGAATACGAGCTGTTGAGGTCCCAAGCTCAGCTGCTGGTGCTTCCCATTCACCTGTCGCCCAGAACCACTTATTTTTTCAGTCTTTGTTAGATGACGACAGATGCATCACCAATCCCGACCCCTTGCTCCCTCGAGTCACAAAATAGTAACATGGATCGTTGCTGTCATGCTTAACCAGGTACAAACTCAGCAGTTTCTCTAGGGTCAGCTCGGAGTTTCCAACTTGTCTCCAAATTATGTAGGCAAAAATCATCACTCTCCAGGCATTCAGAGTAAATTGCTCGAGAGTCAATCCAAGGTAAGCCGTAACCTTCCTGATAAAGGGGTGTAGTGGGAGCCGGACCCCGCACTGCAGCGCACAAAGGAAGATGACAACTTCCCCCTTTGTGAGAACACCAGCCACGTCCATAGGCCCAGGGGCCCTTATCTGAATGGAGTCAGGAATTTGGAACTCCGAACGGATCCACTCCATTTGAGGTTCCGACATAACAGAACCTCTTGGGACTACCTCCGCGGAGCGCAAACTCACGGGCATTTTGGTGGTGGCAGTGGTCTCGACTCGGCGGGCTCGGGTGGCTCTCTTCTTGCTGAGCTGCTTGGTCTTAGAGCCCAACGTCTTTTACCTTCGAGGCGGGGGGTATGGGAGAGTGGTCTCGAAAGGGCCTTCGGAAGCCCCACTCCCACTTTTAGAACTCCCCGGCTCGGAGTCACCGACGTATTCACAAACCATCTCAAGGTCGGAAGACATGGTAGGAAGAAGGATGAAGATCCACAGGACTCACCGGGTGACTGCCGAAGATCACCTTCTACCGAAAACTTCGAGTTCGGCCGGAATCGCCTCGTTGAAAATCGTCTCCTCCGGTATGCTCTTCTGATTCAGAATGTAAAGTGACGAACGAAAATTTGGGGTGCCTTATATAAGCAACGAAGGAATTCTGCATTGATGGCGAGCCTTAATGGACACAGCCGAATCGGCGCGAGTCGATCTCCGAGCACACATGGCCGCACCGCATTGGAGGAGTACTGAACCGTTAGTACGGCTCTGACATCGGGCAGTGTACCTCGATATGCGAAGTGACGTCCCAGTAGTCGGAGCCGTCACATGCATGCCTCCTCATGTCTGCGTGGCAACCTCTCATAGGTTGGAAGGAGATTCGGAATCATAATCGTCGCCACGCATCAACCGAAGTGACCAACATGTGCGCAATTCGAGACCCTCATCATGGCAATAAGGGTGGGAGATTTCCTACATGAGTACTCTCCGAGCCTGCAAGCAAACTCGAAGAGTAGGGGGCTTCTATTATGGGGAGATTCGAGCCCATGGTAGAACACCAATCTGGCTGTAAGTCTAAACCGAAGCGCCCGAGGCACTACCCATCTGACCAGACTTCAGCATCGCAGCAAGGACACACGAGCGTCTTTGGGTGAGGGTTGACTCGGAGGGGTCCTAACAATCCGATCGGATAACCTATTATTTGTCACGCCCCAAACTCAGAAACCGGGCTCACAAAATTCTCGATCGCTGAATCCGACGCCGACAGCCTCCGTAGAACTCCATTCTCGGCTCCTAGCTCCCATTCGCCAGGTTCCGATCCTGGGATGCTACGAGGAGGATTTTCAACGTCAGTTTGATTCGTAATAAGCATAACTAAAGGCATAACCCACAAACAACAACCAAGAATTCTATTACATTTTCACTATGATTAAAAACTTTACAAGTACAATGAGCATAAAGGGAAATACAATGATGATGAACAAAAACTCCGGAGTAATCTGCCACGTGCTCAAGCCTTAGCGCTGCTGCGATCCAACGTCACCTGCACGCAACGGTCCTACATAAGCTTATAGAAAGCTTAGATGGTGGTGAAAGTGTGTGCACAAGGTAGTAGTATGATCATGCAGTATCAGAGTAATGCGGAATATGCAGATGGATCCATAAATATCATGAGCCGTACCAAGGCTATGCAATGCAAGATGCAAGTCAAGCATGCAATCCTCGTCTAAGTCCACATGTCAATACAACTCAAATCTGGGATATCACTAGGGTCTAGTACACTCTAAACCAGATTGCCGCCTCATCGTGCACAATAAGGTAAGTGGAAGAGATCTCACTATCCGTCTGCCAATATCGGGCACGACTCGTCGATAGCAGACCCATTCCTCGAGCTGGTTAGACTCAGCCTAGCATTGCCCCCTACAATCGGGCGGGTAAGGCCGCACCCCCTTCCAACCGGCCACGACACAGTGGAGAGCGTAGCCATCTGGTATTTGGCATTCAACGCTCATCTACCCACTCGGTCTAGACGTTGGAGCAACCTCTTGGTACCATAAGGGTTTAGGGACTTTTACTCAGAGATATCTATAGCACCCCATGTAGAATAAGATTTTCGGTATCCAATCCTGTCAACCACGATACGTCTGTGAAAACTACGACCCCGATGTCGCTAGGGCGTACAATATCCATGTCATACAAATGCGATATGCATGATTCACGCTATCCAGTCATGTATCAAATCCTGCGCATATCGTGCGCTCATGTAGGGCAACACCGCCTAACCGGGAGCGCATAAACAGCCTGCCCGAAGGCATATGCTATGATCAGGCAATCCTCATATCAAGCATACATATGATGCGTATGATCATGAGTCATGAAACTATACTAAACATATAAATAAGTGATGAACCATTCTTACAACGCAGATGGGCCTAGACAGCCTATACACAACAAGTACCGCCTATTAAAGGTCTTAGGGAGAGTCTTAATGCGGACATCCAACCAGCATTACACTCGCAATGTGGACGTCAAACCATCATTGCTCCCAAAGCACGATCGTCGTAAACATCGTTACATAATCTGTGTCGGGATCACACATTGCAATGGACCTTAGGTACATCCCATTGGGCCTTAAATATATCAAATGGCCCATATCATATGGGCCTTTTATTCATCAATGGGTCACATCAATGGGCCACACCAATAGGCCTTAAGTGCATTGCAATGGGTCAAAACCCGTGGGCCTTGGATTGCATCAAATGAGCTTAAACTCATGGGTCTCAAAGGTAACAAATGGGCCACACCAATTGGGCCCCATATGTACATCCAATGGGCCTCAATCCATAAGCCCTAGTATATCTCAATGGGCCTTGATCCATGGGCCCCAAAATGTCAAATGAACCTAATCCCATGGGCCTTGGAATACATCGATCTGGTCCAATCCCATGGGCCTTAAATACATTAAATGGGTCTAATTCCATGGACTTTATACACATCAAAATGGCCCTAAACCCATAGGCCTTATTCAAATCAAATGGGCCTAACCCATAGGCCATATTCAAATCAAATGGGCCTAACCCATAGGCCTTCTTATAAGTCAAATGGGCCTAATCCCATGGGCCCTTTTATAAATCAAATGGGCCTAACCCATAGGCCTTTGTAAATCAAATGGGCCTAACCCAAACATAGGCGGCCCACCCAAACTTTAACTCATGCCTTAAATGATATTTCCAAGGGGGTGGACGGTCTGGATGTATCTCATGCATCATGGCGGGGTCCACTGAGTTTGGGCGGTGCACAAGCATCACCGTGAGCCCTAGCACCACCGTCCAGCGGACGGATTAAATACAAACATCATGGTGGACTTCCACCGTCCTCCTGGACGGTGGATATAAAGCACATACATCATTGTGGGTCCCATGTGGGGCCCACTGAAATGTTTAGATACCATCCAAACCGTTGATACAGTCACTTGACCTGGGTGAAGGTAAAACACAAATTTCGTCTCGTTCCAAAAATTCTAGGGCCCACAAAGGACTTTTAATGGTAGATGCTCAATTCCACTGTTTCCTATGGTGTGGGCCACCTGATCTGTGGACGGGGTCAAAAATTAGAGGGGGCCCACTGATGGGAGTGACCCACCTCATGAACGGCGTGGACACAAAATATACATCATGGTCGGGCCCACGGCAGCAGCCGTGGGACTGGACGCCCGCCCGCTCCAAACGCTGCACGCAACAGCGTGCAGCTGCTGCAGCACGTCAGAGAGAGGCTTTGCCTCTTTGAACTTTTAAAAGAAAAAATAGAAAACCCGATTTTTCGGGGTTTTTCACGCCTGGGGACCGCATCTCATAGATCCACTCCGCCCATTGTGTTAAGTGTCTCGAGGCCGTCCCAATGAGTCCAGAGTTTGTGATTTTTGGATGTACAGAAACGTCAGAAAGTTCCTCAATGGTAACCACCAATGGTCCTAATGTTATGGCCCACCAGATGCTCAGATCAGGCCCATTCTCCTACTCAACGGTTAAAATGGGGCCGAAAAGAGGATGGACGGCTTGGATCTTACCCCAACATCAAGGTGGGGCTTATAAGGGGACCACCCCAAAAGCTCTTCTCTTTTCCTCTTCTTTTTTTTTTTTTGTATAAAGGGACGTCCAGTGTCCCAGACGCTGGACGTTTTGGGTTAAAAAAAAAGAAAACATTGTGGTGGGCCCTGTTGAGGTGGGCCACCACTGATGGGTAATGTGGGTACAACCTATAAGGTGGGCCCCACATAAAGGAAGCTTGGACAAAATAAATGCTTCAAGGTGGGGTCCATTCAAGTGGGCCACACAAACACAATAGGATTAAAAAAAAGAGAAAATGAAGTAGAGAGAGAAAGATAGAGGGTGAGACACGCTTGATGGAGGGACCCCGACATTATGGGCCCTCCCTTGCAATGAATCATACAACAAGTGGGCCCTAAAGCATGTGGGACTACCAAAATTTACAAATCAACGGTGGAGTTCCTTTCTCCACCAAAATGGATGGTCTAGATAACCTTCCTAATGCAATAAACATCATGATGGGGTCCATGGAGAATGGCCCCATCATGGAATGATCATGATGATCCTAGTGGGCCATCGGCCATATCTTAGGGTCCCAAGTGAGATCCAAATCATTGAACGGTTGGCCTCACTTGGCCCATCTCAAAAACATAAAAATCTAATAGTATTAAGCACCCACCGTCTGATCTTCTTGCTCCTAGGGGTTCCTTAGCTCCTTAGCTTTGATTTCAATGGGTGAGATGAGGAATGGATGGCTAGGATGGGAGATGATGGAGTAGGAAAGTGGGCCACCTTTGTTGCTTGGGAAGAGCTTAGAGAGCTCATACGTATGGAGGTGTTTGGGATTTTTTTTTTTTTTTTTTTTTTTTTGAGTTTGAAATGAGAAAGAGAAAGAGAGAGTTGTAAAGGGAGAGAGAGAGAGTGATGGATGGATGTGGTGAGTGATGGTTGTGTAAGAAAACCTTGACTTTTGTAGCCTTTTGTGTAAGAGAGGTATGACATTAGAAGACTTTTGAGGCATTTGTGTAAGAAAGGTATGGGCTTGGAAGACTTTTGTGGCTTGCTTGGGAGAAGGTGAAAGTGATGTGTACTTGACATGTACTTGACATGTGATGGATTGATGGATTAATTGATTGATGGGATTGATGGGATTGATGTAACACATCGTAGAGATTCTCTTGGGTTTCGTAACGCGCGGCGTTTCCTCGCACTGAACGTCGGCCTACAACTCTCGACCAGGGTATCGCCTCGGCGCGCGAGTCGCGGTATTGGAACCGCGGCGACGGCGGGGTCGCTAGGGTACAGATCTTGGGTTGAGTCGACTCAGGTTGACGACGTATGAATCAGGGTCGCGCGTGACTATCGGTTAAGGGTTGAAGGTTACCGAAATTCGACTGGTAAGACCGCAGAAGTCTATGGAATGGTACGGACTAAGATACGGGTCTTACATTATTCTCCAACCACGATATGCTCAAGCCGACCGCATCGGATTCGACATGACGGGTCGGGTCGGACGTCGTCTGACTTGGAGAATGTTCTTTACTATGGTTTGACGAGCCGAGCCGAACAGACATTCAGATGCACATATCCCATCCACTAAATATGAAAACTGTCATAACCAAACGTGGCCGATAACGTCGCTCGCTGATACGCATTATTCGTCGGATACGCTACACGATCAACAGATTGCGGATGGTATCTCCACGATCGGGGAATCCCCCTGATCGTGCCGAGATTATCGAGACCAGATCGCTCCACAGGCAAGTATAAATAGCACACAACACCATATCTATAGGTACGTAAAATTAAGCTCTCTTCTCCTCTACTCTCTACCCAAATCCCGATTCCCTTGTCCTGACTTAGGCATCGGAGGGTCCCCCGGCTTAGTCAGGGTCACTTTTGCCCATTTTCTTGGTGCAGGCTTTAGGGATGACACGTAGAGGGCGACGTGGAGAGAGGGCTGACCAGATTTTGACCTCAATAATACATATTTACATAATTATGTATTAGAGAAAAATGCAAGAGATAAAAAGTTGTCCTGGTAAAAAAAAAAAAGCCAACGATGTGGATTTTTTATTTTTTTTTACTGTGTTACTTTTATGGGTCCCACCATGAGGTCTTTGTTATATCCAAACCGTCCATCTATTTGGTGAGCTCATATTAGGGCTTGAGACGAAAAATAAGATAAATCTAACTATCAAGTGGAGCACACTGTAAAAGGCAGTGGGGAATTGAACGTATACCATTGAAACCCTTTTAGGGGTTACAGAAGTTTTAGATCATTATGAAATTTTTTTTCCCTCTTCATCCATGCCCTTGTGGCTTATGAATAGATTGGATGAAAAATAAATGTTATGGTGGGCCCTACAAAATTTTTAAAGGTGAAAATCAATTTTCCTGCTGCTGGTGTGGTCCAGTTGATCTTTGGATATGATTTTTTTTTTTTTTTTTGGATAATGCTCCAAAATGATCTCGAAATATGGATGAATGTTGTGACATAGCTGTGGGGCCATGTAACTTTGATATCTTCTGAGCCGTTCGTACAACTCTCGGTTAAAGGAGCGGCAGCGCTCGTCTTCGAAAGGGAGGGAGGGGTATTTTCATCCCCAAATTTATTGTCCGTACGAGCAGGTCTAAGTTCCAAAACTAAGCTTGTATTGTTTCGAAAAAACAGCTAGATGAAAGTTGGGGTCCACAGTTTTAAATTTCTCAATATCAGTTTGACCCAAAACTTTCGTGGCCACAGATAGTTTTCAAAGGTGGGCTTTAAATCCCCACTTCTTCATGGGGTGTGGTCCACTTGAGCCTTCAATCCACCTCATTTTTTAGGTCATTCCCTAAAATGATCTATCAAAATTGATGAATGGCGTAGATAAAACATATAGATTATGGTAAGCCCCACAAAGCCCTAACATGATCGTCTGTTTCTAGCTTGGTCATGATGGGGTAGTACCCGATCAATGCCGGATTACACGGGTAATATAAGATTACACATGGGAAGTATGCGTGGCAATGGATTGGTCTGAGTCGGATTGCGTGCGTGAAACACACCACCAAGGTCCCTAGTGTGTTGGCAAAGCTATGGTCCCGCCATGATCCCTTCCATCTATTTTTCCAAGATTATAGGGCATGAGCTTAAAAATAAGGCAAATCTAGAAATTAAGTGGACCACACCACACAAAACAAAAAGGATTGGACACCTACAATTGGAAAATTAAGGCTGTAGAAGTTTTGGATCAAGTTGATATTTGGGTTACCCTTCATCCATATCTGTGTGACCTTATGAATATGTTGGATGTCAAATAAGCATCGTGATGTCCCTAGGAAAATTTCATTGTCGGTGTCATTATCTCCACTTCTTTTTGTAGTGTGGTTTACTTCTATACAAGATCTACCTCATTTTTAGGCTCATGTAATGAAATAATATGGAAAAATGGATAGATAGCGTTGGAACTATGTTTTTTGTCATGTGTGTGTGAGGGCGTGCGAGAATCAATAAAGCAGCTTGATTCAAACAGAATTAGCTTTCCACCCCAAGCACCGAAATAAGTAGATATATTTGATGTGAACGTATATGATCAGATTTTAAGTAGATACATTTGATGTGAACGTATATGATCAGATTTTGAGAAAATCGATCGCTTACTCAGCCACTCGCAGAATTTTATAATGACCAAGCGATTGTCAGAAGATGGGGTTTTTGTTTGGATCGCTAGGAAATACTATAAGAATGTGTCTCTTGAAAGAACTGCTTGATATTAAATAAAGATCAAGTCCAACATATGAGCATAAGCTTAGATTATAACTAAGAACTAAGAATTACTATTACTGAATTATCACTAATCCTAGGATAACTGAGATAAAGATAATTTTTTATTGGTATTGGATTAATTATTATTTTTTTTATTTTTTTATTTTGTAGATTTTCTCTCCTATTTATAGATTTCTGCTGCACATCTTATTCTTCTAGATATTTCCATCATTTCTTCAGCAGTTACGGTAGTTAAGAAGTCTTTCCCTAGATCCTTCTTTAGATAAGTTTCTTCTTCTTGTCTATTATTCTTCTCTCGACCAAACTCTATTTTTCTTATTCGCTACTTGTTCATCGGCTATACATCTGTTGCATTACTTTTGTTATTCGTTTGACGACGTGTAGTATTTATCTACTTCCAGCTAGGATTTCGTAAAAAGCACTCCAAATATCTTGAAGATCTTTTCATTCACCTCCTACATATCATGCAATGCCACATGTCGCTCTCTCATTAGCTATAATGGAAATTGCTAGAAAAAGGGTATAACATTGCCCCTTACGTCGCTTTACCTTTGGGATAAAGGTGAAAGCGACATTACTCTGTTGCTCGATGTAATTTATGCAATCGGACATTGTGCCACATGTCATTTTCCCATTGATTCTTTCCAACCGAGGCCAAACCAAATGACGGACTTCGTTGTCTGTCTATCAGTTGTCCTTGTGACATATAGCACACAATCGTCTCGTACAAGGAGTCATAATTGTTCTTTCAATAATACACATGTATCTTGGCTGATATGAACACATTTTAAAGTTGGTTGTTACTTTTCTTCCTTTAAATCCTTGCACGATTTGAAGTCTTAATGCCAATTGTGTCATTACATTGGTATTAATATTATTTTCTCGAGTTACATGTTTCAACTCGACCTCATCGAATCTGTTTAACAACTGATTTGCCAAAACATAATAGGTTAGAGGGATATACTTGTGCATTTAAATGAACCAATGAATTAGTTAATTACTAATAAGAAATCGCCCATTACCAATACATTTTTTATTTCTAATTTGGTCATTATTTCTAAACTGATTATCAAAGCCCTGTATTCAACTTGATTATTAGTACACTCGAACTCAAACCGAAATGCAAACTCTTATTTCTTTTCAATTGGGTCGATCAGGACAATTTTTGCTCATAATTCTCTATCGGTTCTTGAACTGTCAAATATCAATTTTCAAGGTGATTGATAGACCATATACAAGTCTAATACTTTCAGAGGAAGCTGACTTTCTATGTTCGAAAGATGATTAACTAGAAACTTTGCTATGGCATGTCCTTTTACCCATTTTCAAATTTAGTGATTTAGAATTGGCCGATTTAACATATATTTTACTAAATTAGTTATTGAAATTACATTGATTGATTCAACCAATAAATAATGTTGTAATTTTGAGGTCGCAAAGTACAATGATAAACATACCTTCTTTATAACAGAATACCATCTCTTGATACCCAACAATATTCAACTAAAATGGTAACCGCTCATTCGTCTCAATCATCATCATCATCATCTCATGCTAATAGAGCGCCAACCGATTCTCCAGAAGCTACGACATATAGCTTGAGCAATCGACCTTTCATTAGTGGCATTAACACTGGTCGCTTGGACCAGTAATCTTTAATTTTGTCAAAAGCCAACTGATCTTCTACCTCCCATTTGAACGTCTCCTTGTTTCAGCTTCAGCAAAGAAGAAGACAATTAGTTTTCCAACATAGTTAGAAATAAATCGATGCATAAAATTGACTTTATCGAGAAACATTTGTAATTTAGTTTATTTCTCGGCGGTCAAGCTTCCATTATTGCTCAAGCCTTATGCTAATTGATTTTAATTCCCCTTTGATGTACCATGAATCTCATTGATACACCAAAGCGCATTTAAGAGGGTTCATTTTGAGCTTATAAATCATCATTCTTTCAAATGATTTTTGTGAGTGGTTAAAATGTTCGGCTGAACTAGCCGATTTGATTATTATACCATCGATATAAATTTTCATGAATCAGGCTATCATATCATGAAAAATGGCATTCGTAACTCTTTGATAAGTAGGTCATGAATTTTTTAAAAATCCAAATGACATTACGACCCAAAAAAATATTTCTAAAGGACCAGGACATCTGAAGGCAGTTTTTGGAATGTCCTCAACTACAATGCTTATTTGGTTATAGTCTAAATGACTGTACATAAAGGAAATCTTTTAATGTCTTGCAACTTGATCAATCAATTGATCGGCCATAGGTACGGGATGCTTGTCCTTTAATGTGACTCGATTTAAATTTAAAAAATCAATGCAAACTTTGAGTTTACCATTTTTCTTGATAACCAACACTACATTTGAAATCCATTCGGCATATTTGGCGGGTTTGATGAAACATATTTTCAAAAGCCATTCAATTTCTTCCTTAATCTTCTGTGTAACTTCAATCGTTATTCACCTAGGCGGTTGCTTATGAGATCGATAACCTTCTTTCATAGCTAACCTATGTTTGACTAATTTTCGGACTAGTACACTTAACTTATGATAATCCTAAGAAAAGCAATCAATGAACTCTTTAAGTAAGTTAGTAAACTTGGCTTGTATATGGGAATCGAACATTCCACTGATAAAAGTAGGCTTGGGACGTTGCTCTATTCTTAAATTTACTTCAACTAAAGGATCTTGAACTTGATCTTGAGAATCATTCAACTTTGTTGGTACTAGTTTTAGATTGTTTAATTTAATACCATCATCAGCTATTTTATTGGCCGACTCTACTATCTCGGCCATATCAACAAAGCATTCCTTATCAATCTGTCATGGACTCTCCTTAAGCTGCCACACTTTGGCCGTGAAATCGACCTTGACTGAAAGTCAATTTTTCATAGGATTTCTTATATTGTACAGCTTGTAATTGCACGTAAGGGAAATATAGCATTCTACAACTCTTCATTTAATCGTATCATTATACTGATATCTTGTACGATATTTTCTGGATTGAGTCTGGCATCGATCTCAGTCGATCTGCCATTTTTATCTTGTCTTGTAAATCATATTGGTCCAATCTCATCACCATAGAAATAAGTTTTAACCACATTGGACATGTCTAAAAATGGTTTGTTATCAACTAAAATCAATTATACTGTCTTGATTCCAGAAAATCTTAAACTGGTGTAGTGATGATGGAATACATGAGAAAGAATGAATCCAATCTCTTCCCAACAAAGCATTGCAGTTTGAAGAAGTATCGACCATAACGAAAGTGGCTAGCACCTTTTTGGTTCCCACCATTAGTTCGATTGATAAAATGATATGTGTTTGCATTACCCCACCAACAAAATTGCTCATCGTAACCTCAGTTGGGATAAGGTCACCCCAAGTCTTTTCCAACTTAGCCATTATTTTAGTTGGATCTATGTTGACAACAGTTCCATTTTCGACCAATATTCTAATAACTGAATATCCTTCCAAGTGTATATAGATATAAAATGGTTGAAGATGTTGATTCATAATATGAGTCAGTTTTTTTATTACTATCTTTTCATAAGTTGACCCTGGTTCGACTGAAATGGTCAATATATTTTTGGTTTCTTCCTCAAAATCAACAAAACCATATTACATAATTATGGGAGGACCAAGTTCCTCTACATCTCTGTTCATTTTATAGTTTAGCTTAGAAACTCAATGGTAATGTAAGTATTATATTACAATACAAAACCATTGGTGTAAATGAGCCAAACTATATTACCGAATTCAAAAATTGTCCCCAAGTTTTTCTAAATTCGGTTGCTTGTCATCTTGACTTGCAGCTTCAAGTTTCATTTTCTCATCTTGTTTAGATGAGATTTGTTCTAGTAATTTTGCTTTTACCAACAATTCTTCAATCAGAAGATATCATCCAAAAAAAACATTCATCATTAATGTATTCGGTCAATCCTTCAACATCCATGTCTTCATTTTTAAGATTTTGATCATTATTGACTAAATCAAATCATATATGAAGTTCGGCCATATTAATTGATATTTGTTCCTCTTCAAGTTATAAAATTACTAGCCTTGATTGTATTTGTAGTAACTTCATGTAAGGTTCGCCCCGTACATCAGCTAATTATCTTTATTTCGCAACCTGCTACCTATGCCAACATAATTTTTTTTCATACACTTCATCCATTCTGGTACTGCTAGAAATTTTGGATAATTCAACCTTTTTCAAACTCCTTGACTAGGCTAAGATTTAACCGTTCTTTGCCCTAAGAAGAGCCTAGGGTGATTGCTGGCATGCTTAAACCTTTGTTGGTAAAAAGAATTACCTTCTTCCATGTTTCGAATGACCGATTATCCTAGCTTATTATTAAGTTGATAAAATTACTTGTTTGGCCAAGTCGGCCTCACAAATCACTCACATAAGTACTGGCAATTGGAATTCATCACCTTTGAATGTGCTTTAGTATGTTCGATCATATGTTTCAAGGTCAATTTTTTATCGCGGCGGACTAACCTTTGCAAATTAATGGTAGCCATGATGATTTCCATATTGGTTGGAAATGGATCACTATCGACCAACATTGCTTCTTTTTATTTTTTCAAAAAACTTTAGCAATCCTTGGTTGATATTATCTTGAATAATATTGTAACACTCCAAATTTTTGCTATTTTGAATTACCAAAAAATCCTTAAAAATTTCTTTTTTATAACTAGCCACGTCATCACTTATTGACCCTTGACACTCGAGATGGGCTTATATATAGCTGGTACCGATAAAGAACCGTACAAATAAGATTGATCCACCATATAAAATCGATGAATCCAATCGATCACTTAAACATCGAATTCAGCCCATGATCTGTTCACATAGGGCCCAAATCTAACGGAACTGCCATCGACTAATCAAACTACCGTAACTAAATCAAAGATCTACCCAAAGCCGAGTCAGCTATACCCCGAACCTCAACTAATAAATCAAATCAACTCAGTTACTCTTTTAGCCTAAAACCGACGGTTTAGAGTGATCATAACCAAATCGTCATTTTGTTAATTTCGAATAGGCCATACTATGAACTTAGTTAATTCATACCTCAACTACTGCGCCTATGAAATCTTCCTACCCAATTTATTTCAGAAGTGCCCTGATTACCCAAACAAGCTCTAGACCGCTCGGTTGTGGGCTGCTAGTTCTGAAATTATATAGTAATGTCCATCTCATTGGGTTTGTGGTCCATCACGGGAAATAGATTCAAATGATGCCTGAAAACAGACAATTTGTACCGTTCAATCGGCACTTGTAAAATGCAACTCTCCCAAGTATTAGCCAAAAATATGAATTTTAAAACAAATGTCCCCGCCACTTAAGACAATAAATTAGGACATTTTAGTCTTTGGATTCCACCCAAATCTGAACCATAGGTTAAAGATATTTCCCTTCATTTGTCTACCAAATCTGACCCCCGATCGAGAAACAGTAATCGTTGATCGTGAATCAGTCCCTTGCGATAAAATCCCATGTCCGTTTACCATCAAACTTTGCCCAACCATTCATCAGGTCATGAGGCACCTATCCCAAAAATTAAATGGGCCATAGGGCCATCAGGACGGCCCCAATAGCCAGATATGGGCCACATAAGGCCATTGAAGGCATTTAGTAAAGCACAAGGCCAAATGACTTAATTTCTGAATATTTAATGCCTAAACCCCTCTCATTTCTAACATTTCCAGCAGCTGAAATCTAGGAGAGAGAGAGAGGAGAGAGAAAGAGGGGGAGAGAGTAGTATGTGGGTGCATGTTGTACTTGGGGACTGGAATTCCCCTTACAATCATCTCCACATTGTCGCGAATTTCTACTTGATCATTATAGGATCGAGCCACGTTCAGTCCAAGATAAAAATGTGAACTCCCATCCATCTCTCCCTAGCAACCAACCATAATTTTCATGCAACGCAGGGCCCCGACACGTCAAGTTTGCGGACCTGATGACATTAGGACGATTACAAAGGCTTCCAGTCGATTATCGTGCCTAGCGTAGATTTTAGTAAATGTGCATGATGTATTGTCCCTGCATGTTGCTGAATTTTTGAATTGCTTGATTTGGGATTGTAAACTTAGAATTTCTCCCAAATGTAGAAAGGAGCTTAGGCCTCGAACACTCCTGAATGTGTGAAATGCTGACCTACATGTTAAATTAGAGTGTATGCACTCAATTTTTCCAAATATTGTTGAATTGTTGGTTGAACTTTGTTGCATGTAAAACACGTTAGGCATATAAGGAATGTATTGTTGTCAAATTGCTGAATTTCTGGACTAATTACACTTAATTCATGTTATATCGCTGAATTATATGATTCGTGCCGACACATGCGAAATAGAATTGTTGTGAATGGGTGCATGGTTGTCCATCTTGTTGAAATTGATGGAAAATGTTGAGCATGATCCTCGTGGTTTGACAGAGATTGGTGTATTACTGTTCATATACTTAGAATGCTGAATTTTGCTTGTCATTTGTGGAATTATTCCTGAATTCGTTGAATTTATGCTATCCGTCTATGAACTCGTCCTTTCATGGATTGACCTATTAACTGAAATTATTGGGAAACCTTTCATTGGATCATCCCACGGGTAAGTCTAGCTCGACCAGTTAAATCATAAGTTGCCGGCCGTAGTTGGATTACACAAGACGTCGTTCTCTGGTCGTTCAGTTTATGGTTCAGCTTGTGGGGGCATGTTGGCTCATAAATCAGTCTTTCTTACATGTTAACTATGGTTGCACACATCTGTAGGAACCAGTGATACTCTAAGACCATTGCGCCCACTATCAACTATAATTTGTAGCCCACAAGACTCATGAATCGGGAATGGTGGTATGAGACACTATTCTTGAGTTGTTAGCCTACATCGGGGTGACGATCCTCCCCTTAGTGACCAATGAGTACTAAGACTCGTGAGCCGGGGATGGTGGTATGGGACACTATGCCCATGCTGTCGGCCTATGTTGGGGTGACGACCTCCCTGTAGTGACTGCAAACAGGACTCGGAAGTCCTAATTATTTTCATATGAGCTTAAAGGCTATGGGATTGATGAACCCACGAGGGTTAATGATCGCGAGAGTTACATGACCAAGGCCATTGACTTGCGCGATCGGGTTAGGGCAATGTTTTTAATAAGGGTATTCTGATTTTCCCAACTTACTAGATGAATGAACCTAATTAATCAACTTGGCTAACATTTACATGACATTGCATTATTTATTATGACGATTCAGCAGTCGAGGTCGCAACTGAGGGAGTGTTAGTCATTGCGATCATTAGATGTTATCGCTTGAGGGATTATTGGTGGTGAGGGGCATGCATCATATCATTAAACCATGCATTGCATTAACTAAGAGTATTTACGATTCTATGATGTATGTTGCTTGCTAAATCTACTCTTATGTATGATGATTTATGTGATCTATTGTTAGTGGTACCATTGATTTAGTTACTCACTCCCACTCTACGCTGGTGTTTCAAAACACCAACCAGAACCTGTCATAGATGCAGCGTCGATATCGTTGGATGTGTTGGAGGATGTGGGCATGGACGCTGAGGAGGAGTGAGCGTACTATTAGACTTTTGACGGTTTCTTCTAGTTTATGTTGAATGGTTGAGGGAAATGAACCAGGGCCCTAGTCATTCGGGATTTTCATCTGGGTGAGACTAGTTCCCAGTTTGTATTTTCTTAGCACTGTATTTTAGATATCTAATATGTTTAGTGGCTCGTATTTATAATTTATGATATTCTCATGCTTATAGTTTGTTTAACTGCTCATTGCTCATGAATAAACTTAAATGTATTGGAATTTGGAGCCCATTGGGGCACACGTGGCACTGGGGAACTCGGGAGCCGAGTCCTTACTCGACCCCTGAAATTTGGGGCGTTACAAATATTTCTGAAAACAACACATTAATTAGTGAAATGTAACAAAGTTCCATGTCATTTGCAATAATTAATTTTCTTTAATTCGTTCGTTGTTCGAATTGTATGGTTAACAGAAACTTTAATAAAATTCCTGACTGACATCATATTAAGTCTCAATATTAGCCTGAGTAATATCAAAGGAGTATATCCGTTGCACCTTCTGATTGGGTGGTACGGTCGTCTTTGTTTAAACTAATGCTGAACAAAAGAAATAGTTGTTTAGCCACAACTTCGACCACTACAACACCATAATTATGATCATAATAATATGTTCATGTTAACAAATTCTTCTGCCGCATTGACTCCTAAAGCAGAGCTTCATACTAAGATACCTTCTTGATTAGATAATAAAGATATGTGAATTTGGTCCCAAAATTATAGGATGTCTTAGGATACCTGGACGAATTATGCCTCGATCGTCACTACTTTGCATCGTTTATTCACTCTTTTAAACCGAGCGATATAATTTTCAACCAATTCCCCTGACGGTTTTTGAAACTATGCCAAATCGGCCATATAAATTTTCATGTCCTTATAAAAGAATTGAGTATAAAACTTTTCCTCAATCTCCTACCAAGTTTGTATGTAATTCGATATCAGATTAGAATACCAAGTAAAGGCTACCCCAGTGAGTATATGACCAAAAATTGTAGTTTGTAGTAATTGTTATTGGCCAACTCTCCACACTTTATGGTAAAATGACCAATGTATTTTATGTTCGATTAACCTGTATCACTTGTAAACAGTGTAAAATTATTTCAATAATTCCTCAACACTAGATATTGTCAGTTGATCCAATCAGGATAAGGTTTATGATAAACTAAAGTAGCGGGTTGGCTAAGAACTTCGCCTACTATTTCCTGGACTAGTTGTATAATTTGATTCTGGTCCCAATGATGTTGTGCAACAACTGGAGGTGGTTGTAGATTAAGCTAGTATTGTTCCTCATTATAAGATTGATTGCTGGGCAAAGGTTACCCCCCATGTATCATTTGATTCTTGACTTTAGTGACTAAGTTCCTATTCTCACATTCAAGATGCCTGAAATTCATAAGTAAATGTGAATTTTGCACATTTTGTGTTGAAATAGGGATGTGAACAGGTGGAGTGTATCACATCCCGAAATTTGAGTACAGAGTGTGCACCTTCAGACTCGAGTTTCAGTTCGTAACTCGTACACAAAGTATACTAACTTAATTCTTTAATCAGTTTAATAAGAAGTGATAATTACATTCAGTCTAAGTTCCACCCTAACTCCAATCATACATACATAACACTTAACACCAATCAATCAGGCATATATAAATCTTGACAGTCCTTAAAATAATATAAATATTAAAAATCATTCATTTATTATATCATCATACTACAAATATATTTATTCCAGACTAATATTATTTTAATTAAATAAATCTAAACAATTTTCTAAAAACCTCAAAATCAATACCAATATGTATTATACGCTAATCAAACTATTCTATCAAATAAATCACATAGTAAGAAATTGTCTAATGCCATCCCTTCATCTTCAGATAAGCATGACCACGTTTCACATGGGTCGTGTTCAGGTGCGATAAATCTTTCTGGTTCTTACACCACATCATCTGCTAATGGCTCATCTGTATAGGTTTTCCATCAATAAAAAGATAAACTGGTCAGGCTTAGTGAAATAACCTAGCATGGTTCATAATCATAGCAATTAAAATAATATAAATATGTATGTGCAATTATATGGATACAAATGGTGTATGAACGCATCAGTTGGGATGATCATCCATTTGCTTGGGTTGGAGGTCGTCAACCTACATCCACCTATTGGGTAAGCTTCCACCTTTCGATAGGATTGGGCATAGCTTGCATCTGGTAACGCTCTATCAAGATCAATATTGTTTTAGGGAGAGTCCCTAGGATCAACATTTCTTCAAGGAAGGGCCCCTAGGATCGATGATACATTATGTAAATGCAATGAATTATAGATGATGTATCAATGCATCATTTTCATAACTGTCATATATACTTGTCTTGAAAAATAAATTCAATATATAATTATAATTTCATATAATTTGACATAGATTAACATATAATTTACCGTATCATACAATATTTCAATAAAACACTCAAATCAGTATATCAATCAATCAAACTATTAGAAATAAATTATTTTAATTCCAATTAATTATAAGACACGTTGGGTTATTCACCTGAGTTTGGTAGAGTAAAATTCATAAGGTAGTTAGTTAATTTGAATTCAGAGATTATATCAGTTATATCAACAACATTATTATTCATCTAGTTATTTTACATGGTTGGGCCCACCTTTGATATAATCATAAGTGGCCAAACCATAAATATTCAAATAATTAAAATTATATGTTTATTAAATTTAATTATCAAGATTTAGATTTTCTTTTTAAGATCCTGAAATTACATGTCAAATAATTAATCAGGGTGGCCCACCAGTTGATTGTATCATCCAGATTCTTAAGGTTTTGGCATATTTTACCTCTACACATTGAATGAATTGTGTGGATCTAATCACATATACATCGATGTCCCATCTCGACTTTCTACGCTAAGTGATACCAATCAATTATGCAAAAATATCAGCTTTCCTTATTAAAATTTATAGATCTGACTAGTGTGGCCCATTTGATGGTTAGATTGATCTGAAATTAAAGGTACTGTTATCTTTTAGTGCTTAGGATCAAATGACCCGTTCTAATCTATCTTAACACAATCAGATTGCACCCATTAAATTTATTCCTAAAATATTACTGAACAGATCTGAAATCAAAGCATCACTTTGTTAAACTTGTCTCTGTACACTTATACAATGATCGTGTAGATGATCCACACCATCCATTATATAGATCAAGAAAAAATTAATAACATAATAAAAATTAAACCTGAATTTGATTTTTTTATGACATTTGATTAAAAAAAATTATTATTACTATCCCAATGATCGATCCCTAATTTCTCTTTCAACTAAGAATATCTCTACCAACTCAACTATTGACTTATTTTTATTTTTTATTTAAAAATAAAATTTTTAATTATTTATTTTAAATTTTTTTAATGCACCAAAATTTAGGATTGTTATAGAGTGTTTCGCCGTTAAGGGATAGCTTGTGGCACTGGTTGTACCGGGAGTACTGGGACAAGATTCCTAATAGAAGTAATATCAACCTGTTGCTGATGTGCAATCGGTGCTCTCCTAGTAAACATAGCCGCCAACCGATTCATACTTTCAGTATGGCTAACCATCCACCTATTAAAAGCTTCTGTCTGAGCTCGTGATTGCTCAGCCTGAACCCTTAACATTTGCGCGACATGCTGAATTTCCCTTTGAACATCAACTATCTTAGTTGACTTAACTTCAAGAGTTTCAATCCAAGATGATGAAGCTCCATCTAGATTCGGTGGTATAAACATCGGAACTAATGGTGGATTCACTTGCTCGAGTACCTGTGGCACATGCACCTCTTCCTCTTGAGTAGGAGGTTCATTAGTTGCGGCAACACTAGTAGCTACATAAGCATTACAGCCACCTCTTCGACTCATGATTTCTCAGAATTACTGCACCAATAAGAAATCTTGTAATCAAATTTCCACTAGATATGTTAAAATTATTTATTTTTTACACAATTGGTGCAAAACAAAAAATGAAAATTTTTGATAGTCAAGTAGTTATTTGTAAGGTCTCATCGGACGTGCAAATAACTGCTGAAACTTTGTTTTAGTTTGTTTTTTGTCACGTGTGTGTGTGCATGTGTGCGTGTGTCAAATTAGCTTTTGACCCCAATGACTGAAATAAGTAGATACGTTTGATATGAACGTATTTGAGCAGGTTCTAAGAAGATTGGTCGTTTACTTAGCCACTTGTAAAATTTTGTAATAATCAGTTGATTGTCAGAGGGTGGGGTACTTCCTCCGAAGATGGGTTCACAAGAAATGACTTTTCATAATATTAGTGTAATCAGACAAAGGAAAAACTCACGATTAGTTGTTAGAAGTGACAACAAGAATGCGTCTCTTGAAAGAACTGCTTGATATTAGATAAGAATCAAGTTTAGCGTATGAGCATAAACTTGAATTACAACTAAGAACTAAGATTTATCACTATTGAATTATCGTTACATTTATGATAACCGAGATAAAGATAAATTTTGATTGATATTGCATTGGTTGTTATTTTATTTTTTTTGTAGATTTTCTTTCATATTTATAGACATCTACCGCACAACTTATTCTCCTGTATATAATTTATATCCTTCCCTCGACGGTTATGATATTTGGGGAGTCCTCTAGATTATTTTTCTGATAGTCTTGACTTTATTACTTTTTTTTTTTAATAATAATAATAATAATAATTTATTCGGGCATTACTCGTTCATCCGCTGTACATCAGGTGTATTGCTTTGATCCATTTTAAAATACATGTAGCATTAATCCTATGCTAGCCAGGATTATGCAAAAAGCCATCTAAATATCTTAAATATCTTCTCATTCACTTATTACCTCAGGTAAAGTGCCACACGTGGCTCTTTCATTGGCTGTAATGGGACTGTCAGAAATAGTATAGAACAGACATTATAAATATAACACAGACATTTATGGTGGGGCCCACATAGCTTTGCAACGTCAACACAGAGTCTTCGGTGCCGTGTTCTACACTACAGAATCTGAATTCGGTTCGGCTGGAATTGGGTCAACAGGAGCCTCACCCGTACAGCAAACGCTAGACCCGTGGTCGTTACTCTATTACCCAACCCAGACAGGGACCCATTTGACTGCGGAGGGGTCATGGGGACGGAAACGATCCAACCCTTTCAACCACACACGGACTTAGCGCGAGACCCGACCCACTGCACATTTACCTTAGCCCAAAACCGCCTTAGAAGGCACTTTACCCACTTGGATCTACACATTTCTTCTCCTTCTTAAACAATCTATTACAACACACATGACGCACATGTGTGAGGTAGGACTGTTCATTTGGTGGACCCTATTCTGGGTATGGATAATGCTTATAATTACATGTTGAATTTGGACCGTTGGTTACATTTGTTTCCAATGGTCCGTTTGCATGCCGTGGGCTGGAAGGTGATGACTTCACGGATAGTGCAATTTTCAATCCAGGCCCACGTATGGTGGTATCAAGTCAATAAACTGCCTGGATCTTGGTCTGTAATCAATTATCTCACTGTGATTGTGTGATTGGAGTCCTTCAAATAGACGCTTAGAAATAGGATTGGCCCACATTCAGTAGGGAAAAGGTTCAGCAATCGGATGGTTAGATTTAGATGAGCTTTTTCGACTGTGGCATATCCACCACAAGCTCCACAATATGGATGGTCTGGATTTTCCGATAATATAGCTGTCATGGACATCGTCGTCAATGTAGATCGTCATAAGATTGCCTGAATCAACCTAGCGAGCCACACGTCCTAACCAAATGTCCCTGGGGCTCGACGCAACGGCTCACGAGGGCATTTCCGTCATTTAAATAATCCACTATCTGCAACTGTGCGCGGGAAAACTTTAAAAGGCCTTCTAGATGGTCACCACAAACAACGGTCAATCGTCGTTAGGGCGAGTCGTCTTCTGGAATAGTACTCCCTAGGAAAAATGGAAAGATGAAGCGCCCGACTTTCTACGAAAGTCCCAAAATAAATCAATCGTAGCGGTTTGAAGAGAGATCTCCTCCTATTTAAATACCTCTCTCTCAATTCCTACAACTTCATTACAATCTCCTCCTCCTGCCACTCACCCTCAGGTGAAAGGAACAAGTAAAAGGAGAGTTCTATGAAAAGAAAAGAAAAAATCTTCATTTTCCTTGTTCTTGGATCCATAGACATTGAGATTTCGGATTTCTTGCACTGAGACTTGAGGAATCTTCTTTTTTTTTTTGTGGGTTTTGTTTGTGAGTGAGAACCCATCTGGCCTTTTGGTTTTCTCAAGCACGAGACATTGAGTTCAACTCGAGAACCTTTGTACTTGGATAGATCAAATGGATAACACCAACATGTACAGAGTCGCAAGTTTGCGTCGGAGTCGGAATGGATCTGGACTGTGGAGGAACACCAGTGCAGAAGTCTTTTCACGATCATCTCGTGATGAGGACGATGAAGAAGCTCTCAAATGGGCTGCCCTAGAGAAACTTCCGACATATGATCGGATCAGGAAAGGGATACTCACTGGAGTCGCTGGGGAGCACCAGGAAATTGATATTGACAAGCTTGGGTTTCAAGAGAAGAAGAATCTGCTGGAGAGATTGATTCGAGTTGCAGAGGAGGACAATGAGAAGTTCCTGTTGAAGCTCAAGAACCGAATGGATCGGTGCGTTCTCATTCTTTTGCTTTTCTCATTTTGCTTCTTTCGCAATATTGTGGTGGTTTGAGTTTGCAATTTTTTTGTAGCATTTCATTGATGGGTCTTTTCTTATTTGATTTTGTTTAGAGTTGGAATTGAGAGTCCTACAATTGAAGTCCGATTCGAGCATTTGAATATAAAAGCAGATGCTTATATTGGGAATAGGGGTATACCAACACTCCTCAACTTCACAGTGAATATTGTTGAGGTAATTCAAGCATATTTCGGTGCTTATAATCCTTTTTATTTATTTATTTATTTATTTATTGCAATCGTAACCCGTACCAATCTTTTAGTTTCTCTTTCGTTCTTGCAGGGATTTTTGAACAATCTCCACATTCTTCCAAGCCGAAAGAAACCTATATCAATACTCCATGATGTTAGCGGAATCATCAAGCCTTGCAGGTAAGAGAAGGCTTTGATCGAGTTGCAAATTGGGTTTTATTTGGTTTGCTATTCCATTTCATCATATAGATTCCTGGATCAATAGAAGTTTGATTTCTCTGTATTTCTCATTATTATTATTTTTCTTCAGAATGACTCTGCTTTTAGGCCCACCGGGCTCTGGGAAGACCACTTTACTATTAGCTTTGGCCGGGAAGCTTGATTCGGATCTTAAGGTAAAGATCTTCTTCTTTCTAGTTGTCCCTTTGGAGTGATTTTGTCCAGAGATATAGGTTGAGATGGGTTTCTTGGAAATAACAGGTTTCAGGGAAAATAACCTACAATGGCCATGGAATGGACGAATTCGTCCCTCAGAGGACTTCCGCCTATATCAGTCAGCATGATCTCCATATCGGGGAAATGACGGTGAGAGAAACCTTGGCTTTCTCAGCCAGATGTCAAGGAGTCGGGACTCGCTATGGTAAGTAATAGTGAATGGTTTCAGACAGAAAATTTGAATGGAAGTTGTTTGAAGAGTTCGAATGATTAGCGTTTTTTTTTTTTTTTCTTGTGCAATTTGTAGAGATGCTGACGGAGCTGTCCAGAAGAGAGAAAGC
Organism: Magnolia kwangsiensis; assembly: GCA_037074715.1. Lineage (NCBI taxonomy): Eukaryota > Viridiplantae > Streptophyta > Magnoliopsida > Magnoliales > Magnoliaceae > Magnolia > Magnolia kwangsiensis. Next base: position 84,638,938 of record CM073581.1, on the reverse strand, counting down.
AGCAAACATCAAGCCAGATCCTGATGTGGATGTCTACATGAAGGTGATAAAGAAGACTTCTTTTTTCCAATTGAAGATTTCCCTAATAACCAAATTGATTTCCTGGAGATCGATATTTTGTCTTCTCTCCTCTTTCTACTACAGGCTTCATCCTTGGAAGGTCAGGAAGAAAGTGTCGTCACAGACTATATTTTGAAGGTATACTAGTGGAAATATATCATTCCACAAATTTCATATAAATGGAGTTTTTGGAATTATGGATGTTGAAATTTATTTTCCCTTCCCCTCTTGAATCTACAGATCTTGGGACTGGATATCTGTGCTGATACCATGGTAGGAGATGAAATGCTGAGGGGTATTTCAGGAGGACAAAAGAAGCGTGTTACAACAGGTAGAAAAATCAGCAATCCAGATGGCCGAGATTGTATTCTCAGATTGGAGATGTGGTTTTTGTAACTTACTGTGAATTTGACTTACTGTGAATTTGGACTGATAGTTGCTGGATTCTGATTGATATAGGTGAGATGCTTGTGGGACCTGCGAAGGCATTGTTCATGGATGAAATATCCACTGGTCTGGACAGCTCCACGACTTTCCAGATTGTCAATTCCCTCAGACAGACTATTCACATTCTTGGCGGGACGGCACTGATCGCACTGCTTCAGCCAGCACCAGAGACATACGACCTCTTTGACGACATAATTCTTCTATCGGATGGGCAGATAGTCTATCAGGGTCCACGTGAACACGTGATCGATTTCTTTGAATCCATGGGTTTCAAGTGTCCTGATAGGAAAGGTGTTGCAGACTTCTTACAGGAAGTAAGTTTTGAAAATTGATTCTTCTCACCTCAAGTCATCTACATTCATCAATTGAAATCATGGTTTAAGCTACGTCTGGAGGTTCAATCGAATTGAATTGCAATGATTCCATTCAGCAAACAGGAAATGGCAAAAGTGGGTCTCCTAAATTGCATCTAATACCAGTTTTAGTCTAACTTGAAATGCAAAGAATGGAATTATGAGCCGTTCCCTTGCCCTGATCATTTCGTCTATAATGAATTCGCTGATCGAAATATAGTTCAATGGGAATCCAAACGAACCTCTTATTTTGAATAGAATGGAAAATCCAACAGTAAATTGTTTTTCCACCACCAGGTCACATCAAGAAAAGATCAGCAGCAGTACTGGGCACGTTCAGGTGAGCCGTACCGCTACGTTCCAGTCAAGGACTTTTCAGATGCATACCAGTCCTTCCATGTTGGCCGTAGATTGGGAGCAGAACTTAGCACCCCATTCGACAAGAGCAAGAGCCATCCCGCTGCTTTGACGACTTCCAAATATGGCATTAGCAAGAAGGAGCTGCTGAAAGCTAACATTGCGAGGGAATGGCTGCTGATGAAGAGAAACTCCTTTGTTTACATCTTCAAAATGGCGCAAGTGAGTAACTAAGCACACCCGAATTAGAAACACGATATCTTCTCACATGTTCCAGTGTGGCACATGTGCCAAATCATAGGACCATGCGTATATGTCATGACCCAAAAATTAGGCCAGTATGGTCATCAGGTGGTCACTTGTGTCTGCAAAATGGATAACTGAAAAAATGAGAAATGGTCCTCATCCATGCTGCAGATGTGGATCAACAGACAAATGGCCTAGATCTTGCACACATTGCTATGATGCCACATTGAGGAAGACTTCACCATAATGGGCCTCTTGAACTCCTTACTTACCATACCTTCTCTTTTCATCTGATTGCAGCTGATCGTTATTGCATTGATCGCAATGACTGTCTTCCTGCGTACTAAGATGTCCCATGACGATGTGACCGGTGGAAACATTTACATGGGTGCTCTATTTTTTGCACTGGTCACTCTTATGTTTAATGGGTTTGCGGAACTTTCAATGACCATCGCAAAGCTTCCCGTTTTCTACAAGCAAAGAGACCTCCTCTTCTATCCTCCATGGGCATACGCTCTGCCATCATGGATTCTCAAGATTCCAGTAACATTTGCAGAATGTGCTGTATGGGTTGGCATGACTTATTACGTCATTGGCTTCGATCCAAATGTTGGAAGGTGAGACCTTGAGATCATGTAACAACAAATTATTCCAAGCCCACGTTCAATTGGCTGTCTTTCATTGGAACCTGGAAATAACTGAAGATCATTTTCTGTTCTTGTTGCAGGCTGTTGAAACAATATCTGCTACTCGTATTGATTAGCCAGATGGCATCTGGGTTGTTCCGGGTGCTTGCTGCATTGGGTCGGGACATGATCGTGGCCAATACATTCGGGTCCTTTGCGCAACTTGTAATCATGACACTTGGAGGATTCATTCTAACACGAAGTATGGTGTAGTAGACCAGACCGTTAATTTTCAGTTGAATTCCAAGCTTTCATTTTCGGATTAAGAGTTCAGAAGGTGTTAGGACGTTTGAGGGATTTATCGGCTAACCAAACCTATGTTTTGGCTGCAGGTGATGTGAAGAAATGGTGGAAATGGGGATACTGGAGCTCGCCCCTAATGTACGCACAGAATGCAATTGCGGTGAATGAATTCTTCGGGAATAAATGGAAACATGTAAGGATTTTGTCGATCGAACTAGAAAAAAATTGCCACTAAGTCAGAAACTAAACTTTACCTTTGATTTTGGTTTTGTGAAACAGATTCCTATAGGTTCGACGAAATCATTAGGAATCCAAATATTGGAAGGGCGAGGAGTTTTCACCAAGTCAAACTGGTTTTGGATTGGTTCTGGCGCATTGCTCGGATATGTGGTCATATTCAATGGTCTCTTCACTTGGGCACTTGGATATCTCAACCGTAAGCATTGTCATCTCTCAATATTCGGAAATCTTTAGCTTTGATCATTTAGTTCTAACTGTCTGATTAAATTCCTGCAGCACTCGGGAACTCTCAAGCAGTTTTGTCTGAAGAGACCTTGAAGGAGAAGCATGCCAACAGAACTGGAGAAACCGATGGTCTAGCAATATCAGCTGCTTCAGCAGATACCACTGATGGTCCTAACAAGAGCAAGAAGAAGGGCATGGTTCTTCCATTCGCACCTCTTTCAATCACTTTTGATAACGTCATATACTCCGTGGACATGCCACAGGTAACATCAACTTCCAAATGATTGATAAATTAATTTGATCAAGATTTTTGCTTGGCCCAACAAAGTATGCATGCATGTGGAGCTACTATTTAGCAGTTAAAAAATAAAAAAATAAAAAAAAATAAAAAAATAAAAAGTCAAATGTTGGGCCTATCATGGATCGAATATACCCCCAAAAAAAGGCTTTCCCATTGGACGATCCTGATGACCCAATTGTGCCCCGATGAATGTGGACCTTTGGCTGCAATTGCCCATGTCCATGTCAATGATCGGAGTGCTAGGATCATCTGATTGGAGAGGTATTAGGAATGAGCCATCGTAGTATGGGGACAACAGGGGAACTATTACAAGGGGTATTGATGATGTTGAGTCATGAAACTGAGAATTGATTGCCTACTATACTACAGGAAATGAAAGCTCAAGGTCTAGACGATCGATTAGTACTCCTCAAGGGTGTAAGTGGGGCTTTCAGGCCTGGAGTTCTTACAGCACTGATGGGTGTCAGCGGTGCTGGTAAAACCACCCTGATGGACGTGTTAGCCGGAAGGAAAACTGGAGGATACATAGAAGGAGACATCAAAATATCTGGCTATCCCAAGAAGCAAGAGACGTTTGCTCGCATATCTGGATACTGTGAACAGAATGATATCCACTCTCCTCATGTCACTGTCTACGAGGCTCTCCTCTACTCTGCATGGCTCCGTTTACCCGGCGATGTTGACTTGAATGCAAGAAAGGTAGGTGGACTAAAACAGAATCCACTGTTCCGTACATGCTTTGGCCCCTTTGGGCATCAACTGACTGCTAAAACTGATGAAATGCAGATGTTTATTGAGGAGGTGATGGAGCTTGTGGAGCTGAATTCATTGAGGGGTGCACTTGTTGGGTTGCCTGGCGTGAACGGGCTGTCGACCGAGCAGCGGAAGAGGCTTACAATTGCTGTGGAGCTCGTCGCCAATCCATCTATAATATTCATGGACGAGCCTACATCTGGACTGGATGCAAGGGCGGCTGCCATCGTGATGAGAACGGTGAGGAACACTGTCGATACTGGAAGAACTGTGGTGTGCACAATTCACCAGCCCAGTATTGACATTTTCGAAGCTTTTGATGAGGTGAGGAAAACCCAATGTGAAAGAACTTGTGTTTCATCTGTTTATGGACTAGAGCTTGATGTCTCTCTAATCCAATTGCAGCTATTCCTACTGAAGAGAGGTGGGGAAGAAATATACGTGGGCCCGTTGGGCCATCAGTCCTGCCATTTGATCAAGTACTTTGAGGTAAGACCGAATGAACAGGCAGAAGCTGCAAATGATTTCTGTTTTCCGCAATGATGCTACAGTTACTAATTGACTTGGGTTTTATTCAATCAAGGCAATCAATGGCGTTAACAAGATAAAAGAGGGTTACAATCCTGCTACGTGGATGTTGGAGGTGACCTCCATGGCCCAAGAAGGGATCTTGGGGATTAACTTCACTGAGACATACAAGAACTCGGATCTTTTCCGGTGGGTCATCATATACATACTTGGATCTTCTCAGAGCCATTGAAAACTGTTTCTAACTTGATTTATCACTGGTTGTTGCAGTCGGAACAAAGCTCTAATCAATGAACTTAGTGCACCTCCCCCCGGCTCGAAAGATCTCTTCTTCACTAGTCAGTACTCACAGTCCTTTGTCACACAATGCATGGCCTGCTTATGGAAACAACACATGTCATACTGGCGTAACCCACCATACACTGCTGTGCGGATGCTCTTCACAACTGTCATCGCCTTGATGTTTGGGACAATATTCTGGGATCTTGGCACCAAAATGTATGATTTTTAGTATGATCTATTACTGTCTAATTACAAATTGAATTTGTTTTCTTAACACTAACTAGACCATGTCGATTCAACGGTAAAAAAATTGCAGGACTCGGCGACAGGATCTGATGAATGCAATGGGTTCTATGTACGCAGCAGTTCTGTTCCTTGGAATTGAGAATGCCGCATCCGTGCAGCCAGTGGTGGCCATTGAACGAACGGTCTTCTACAGAGAGCGGGCTGCGGGAATGTACTCTGCTTTGCCATATGCATTTGCACAGGTAACTGATTTTACTGACCGAAATACTTTTGCAATGTTTTAGAGTTGTATCTCAATGTATTCTGCTGTTTTTGTTTCTTGTTTTCTTTTTTCAGGTTGCTATCGAGGTTCCATACATCTTTCTTCAGACTGTAATATATGGTGCCATTGTCTATGCCATGATCGCATTCGAGTGGACAGTTGCCAAGTTTTTGTGGAATATCTTCTTCATGTTCTTCACATTGCTCTACTTCACATTCTACGGGATGATGGCGGTCGGCATGACTCCCAACCATGACATTGCTGCGATAGTTTCGTCTGCATTTTATGCGATATGGAATCTCTTTGCAGGATTCATAATTCCTCGACCTGTAAGTTCTAAAATCCAATTTCTCTCCATACACTTTCTTTTTATACGTAATCTGAGGAACTGAAGTTTCTTCTTTTGATTACAGAGAATCCCAATATGGTGGAGATGGTATTATTGGGCATGTCCCATTGCATGGACCTTGTATGGAATGGTCATTTCTCAGTATGGGGACTTGGAAGATACTATGGACAATAACCAAACCGTAAAGTTCTTCCTAGAGGACTATTTTGGATTCAAACGCAGCTTCTTGGGAGCAGTTGCCGGTGCGGTGATTGGGTTTGCTGTGCTCTTCGCCTTCGTCTTCGCTTTTTCTATTAAGGTGTTGAACTTCCAGAGAAGATGATTGAATGTTGCTGATCATATTAGGCCCACCTAGAGGCATTTGGGCTGCTACTATACATAGTTTTTTTTTTTTTTTAAGTGTATTTCTCTGTTTGGACTGTTGATGATTATTTGATTATGTATTAAGAATTTGTTATATATGAATTTTCTTTTCAATAGACTAATTAAACAAGTACTGTAATTGAGTTAACCAAGCAAATAAGTTTGTAATTTTTTTATTTTTTTTTTTCCTTTTTGGTGAAAATAGCTATACATCATGAGTGCGGATCCTCTGTTTCCTGGAGCCAGGAACTCCCTGACCAGCGTTTTCATTGGTCAAGTGCCACGTTAACAGATTTTTTAAATATATTAAAAAATTTATATTTCAGATAAAGTATAACCCCCTTGAATATATTAAAACGGTTTCGCTTGAAAATCGGACTGCATACCGATTAGGGCAAGCTCTTGCTCTCACCGTGGTTGGGTCCACCTTAACCAGGCCATCCATCCGTTTTTTCATCCAATTTAAGGGGTTGAGCCCAAAATTAAAGTATATCCAAATATCAAGTGGATCATACCGCTGTAAACAGTGGGGATAATGATTTCCACTTTTGAAACCTTGCTAGGCCCCATAGTGATGTTTATTTGTCAGCCAACCACTTCATAAGATTATATAAGCATGGATGAAGAAAAAACACAAATATGAGCTTGATCCAAAAATTTTGTTGCCCCGATAAATTTTTAATGGTAAACATGCAATTCAACTGTTTCCTATGGTATGGTCCACTTGAACATTGTATATGCTTTATCTTTAGTCTCAAGCCTAAAATTATTTGGTACAATTTATGGATGGAGCAGATAAAATACATAAAATCGAGTCCGGATCCTCTACCTCCAGGAGGTAGAGACTCTCTGCTTCCTGCAAAATCATTGGTCCAACGCACCGCGCCTGCCACGTCGGACTAGCAAATCCATTTCCGTTTCATATCATATATATATATATATATATATATATATATATATATATATATATATATATATATATATATATATATATATATATATATCTGCCGTCTTCCCTAACAGCAACGGCACCACGGGAAAATCTCTCTGCTGTCTTCGCTAACAGCAACGGAACTTTCCATTTCCGGTTCGTGGTGATTTTTCAGAGATTTCTTCTCCCCTCGTTTCTAATTTCAAATTCTTTCCTTTTACGGATGGATTTCATCGAAGCGGAAGAAAAAGAGGGGTTTTTTCTTTTGAAGATCGGAGGCCCTCTTTCCCCAATCTCTCACAATCCCTCTTGCCCATTTTCCACCGGGCAGCCGAGTTCATCCATCGTAGATCTACCCAACCTCACAGGTATTTTAATTTTTTTATATAATTTTTTACAGATAATTTTTTTAAATTTATTTTTTCCTCCATTCAAAATCCTTTTTTTTAAAGGCTATTTTTTGTGATCTGCAATGGACCCACTGAATGAATGGTTCAGATACCATATTTTTAAATGAGGAACATTGGATGCTGTTTTTGAACTGCCTGTATGCATGTAGACTAATTGGAGATTTTCAGGATTCTTACTATGGCGAATCCGAATTTTTTTTTGTTTTAAGTTGTTTCCACTTATGCATTGTTTAATGTGATATAAAGATAGGTAACGTGGTTGGTGATAGATTTCTTCGGTTTTTATTTTATATGGTTTTATATTGATGATGATATATTGATTTCTATGGCACATGTACGTTCTAAGTATGTCTTGTTTGTTTACCCTCATTTTGGAAATCTTATTTTCAAAGAGGCTATCTTTTTCCAAAGAGAAGATGATAACACATTCAAGCCCTATTATGACTTCTACCCTTATTTCTCTTTCACATACTTAGAAGTAGCAGCTTGATAACACATTCAAGCACTATTATGACTTCTACCCTTTATTTCTCTTTTCGCATTTTCTCAGTCATTAGGCTATATACCAAACATAATATCCAACATACTAGAGTGTTCTAAGAGGAGGCATTGGCAATAGCACCTACTTCAGTCAGCGTACTAATAGGAGATTTTCAGGATTCTTCCTATGGCGAATCCGAATTTTTTATGTTTTAAGTTGTTTCCACTTATGCATTGTTTAATGTGATATAAAGATAGGTAACATGGTTGGTGATAGATTTCTTCGGTTTTTATTTTATATGGTTTTATATTGATGATGATATATTAATTTCTATGGCACATGTACGTTCTAAGTATGTCTTGTTTGTTTACCCTCATTGTGGAAATCTTATTTTCGAAGAGCTTCTAATTATTCAAATTTGTTCTGAATAATCACTCTTACCATCAAAATTTAACAAATTCGATGAAAAATATCATGCAATTCGACGCCACTGCCTCTCGTTTGGTAGACAGCCTGAAAATGAGTTGAGCACTCCTCTCCCTCCAATATTAGTGGACATGAATCTAAAAGATCCATATCAAAATGGGTATTTGAAATTTGTATATTGAATGGTCAGGATCTTCCAAGCCCATATTGAGGAGCATTAGACAAATAATCTGAACCACCAAACAAGGGGACCCACAAGTATCTAAATAAAAGCATTAGGACCACCAGTCCCATTTATTTTTTTTTATACATGCAGCCTAGCAGATTCCTGAAACAGTGTTTTTGACCCCATCTACACAGGAAGCTTATTTGATGACAATACATGTTTATGGTCAAGTACAATGCCAAATCCCCATGTAATAGACATCCCTAACTACATATCTCCCTCAGCTAAAAGTACGAATCTAGAATTTCTTGGGCGGAGCCTATGGATTTTGAATTCTTCCATCAGGCCAATTCAAAATTTTGATTTTGCCTAGCTTAAACCCAGCCTATTGACATCCCTATGAGTAACAAACTTGCATGGTTATGTATCTATTTAGAAATTGGAAAATATTTTAGATTTTGAATTAAATCAAAGAGAAACATTAATACTTTATATGAGTGATATAAAAGTAATTAACATTAAGCTGAGTTATGAGTCCTTGATGGATAAATATTTATGATTGTTTGATTATATGAATATGGGGACATTAATCAGACCGTTAGGAATTAAAAATAATAATAATTTACTTTGATTGGTGGGCCCATTTATTCACATGTCATGTTCTCTTGTGAAGACATGACTATTTGCTGATGTGGGTTGAGACCCACCCGGCTGCCCATTGGGTGCATGCTGCCAGTGTCTTTGGACTGAGCCTTAAAAACCATGTTGACTAAAAAACTCAAAAATCAACTGGGCTAAGGAAAACCAAACATGGGGATTAAATGCCCATCGTTGGAAACTTTTGAAACCTGCATATGGGTGACGTCCTGTGTTTAGGACCTGCTTAGAATAGGAGAATAATCCCAACCATTATTAATTTTTCATTAAAAATAAAATAAAAATATTTACTCAAAAACATATCATGCCCTAGAGGAAACACTTAAGAGGGCCCTTTGTTTCCAACACTCTCCCTTCCCTTGGATCTTGTGTTCAGCATGAAACAGATGGCAATGCTATAGTGAATTGAGATACAAAGGTAAAAAGAAAGTTTTCCTATAATTATGTGGTAGATGGCCTCAAATCTCAAGAACTCTCTCTCTCTCTCTCTCTCTCTCTCTCTCTCTCTCTCTCTCTCTCTTCATTATCATCATTGAAGCCTTATATCAATTACTGGTTTTTCTCAAGTCGAACTTGAAATGGATAGAATGATTTAAAAGTCAGCTTGTCGAGTGCATTTGGGTGCACTATCAAATTGAATTTCAAATTCTGTAGTGACCCCTGTGGGTTCCACCATGATACATGTATCTTATCCATTCAGTCCATTCATGTTGCAAGCTCATTTTAAGGTATGAGGCCAACCATACCATGGGGATAGTGACACATACCGTGGACACCTTCTTAGTGTCCAGCCGTAGACACCTTCTTAGTGTTCACTTCTGTTGAGAATGTGGAGCCACATCTGGGTCGCCTTCGACCGATCGTAGGACATCTTCGACCGGTCGTAGGGGCCTGTTCGACTGGTCGTGGACCGGTTCGACTCAAAGTCCAGTGTGCTATTTTTTTGGTGTCCAAGTTCTAGGACTGGTCGAGGGGATTCTACGACTGGTCGAAGGGGTCCTTCGACTGGTCGTAGCTCTCCTTTGACTAGTCGAAGGTTACGTAAATTCGTTTCCGAATCTGATGCGGACTGATGATTTTGGTGTTGCCTTTCATAAGGGTGCGGAAGGGAAGTTACCTAAACTATAAATAGGGGTTCCTAGGATTTTTCTAGGGTATGAGGAATATTGAAAAATAATTCCAAAAGTGTGGGCTAAGGTTTTTCTATATTCTTCCAAGGGAGAGGTTAGTATTTTGCCTTGTAATCTTTATTTTTCTTTATAGTGGAAGTTTGCATCCGTGGTTTTTTATCCTAGTTTAGGATTTTTTCACGTATATCTTATCTTGTGGTTTGTTTGGATTGCTTTGATCTGTTTCTAGTTTATATTTTTCATCCGTTTATCATTTGTGGGTGAGGCCTGAGATTGGATCTCGGCTCACTGCGTTGTTGGCGTGCTGCGCAACAACTGATATCAGAGCTATTGGTTTAGTTCTATTGGCAGCGATGACAGAAGATGGAAAAACTAGAATTGAGAAGTTTGATGGTTCAAACTTTACCTTCTGAAAGATACAGATGGAGGATTATCTGTATCAGAAGGACCTCTACATTCTTCTAGAAGGAAAAAAGAAGAAACTAGAAAAGATGACAGATGATGAATGATTTTTACTGGATAGGAAGGCTTTAGGAACGATCCGACTCTCTTTGTCTAAGAGTGTCGCCTTTAATATATCTAAGATGAAAACGACAAAAAAATTAATGAAAGCCCTAACCACCATGTATGAAAAACCCTCAGCATCCAACAAGGTTCATCTTATGAAACAGCTATTCAACATGAAGATGTCAGATGGTAGGAGCGTGGCTGAACATCTAAACGAGTTCAATACAATCACGAGCCAGTTGGAATCCGTTGGCATCATTTTTGAGGATGAGGTCAGGGCGCTATTGATCTTATCCAGTCTGCCAGACAGTTGGGATGGTTTGGTGATTGCTGTGAACAATTCTTCAGGGTCGATAAAGCTGAAATTTGATGATGTGGCCGGTCTAATTCTCAGCGAAGAATCTAAAAGGAAGGCATCGAGAGTTTCAGGAGATTCAGGGAATGCTCTAAACGTTGAAGGAAGAGGAAGATCGCAAAACAGAAGAGGCAATAAACACGGGCATTCTAAGTTGATGAAGAAGTCCAAGGGACTGAAAGACAAAGACGGGTGTTGGCTTTGCGGCAAGAAGGGGTACATGAAACGTGATTGAAGGGCGCTCAAGAAATAAGATAAAAGCTCTCAAGGCGGGAAGGATTCAGTAAATCTGTCTGAGGAGAGCGACATAGAGGCGTTGATCTTATCTCTTGATGCAAGGAATGAGTCATGGGTTATAGACTCGGGTGCTTCGTTTCATGTCACTTCATGTAAGGAAGTTCTGCGTGATTATGTGTCAAGTGACTTTGGGAGAGTCTACCTATGTGATGATGAGCCGTGCAGTATTGTTGGAAAGGGGGACGTTCAAGTTAATCAGAAAGAAGAAACGGTTTTAAAACTGAAGGATGTCAGACATGCACCGAGTTTGAGAAAGAATCTGATCTCAGTGGGGTAGTTGGCCGATACCGGTTATGTGACGACATTCACCAGTGATTCCTAGAAGATCACAAAAGGTGCCTTGATGATATCTCGAGGTAAAAAGGAAGGTACTTTGTACGTGACTTCAGGATCATATAGTTCACTCGCAGTCGCATCAACTGGAGTGAATGGACAGTTATGACATCAGAGGTTGGGACATATAAGTGAGAAAGGGATGAAAGTGCTATTGTTAAAGGGGAAGTTATCAAGGCTGAAGTCTATTGACTTGAAATTCTACGAGGACTGCGTGTATGGCAAGTAGAAGAGGATAAGCTTCAAGAAGACAGAACGTACTCCAAAGACGCATCTATTGGAGCTTGTACACACTGACGTGTGGGGACCGGCACAGGTATCATCTCTTGGTGGCTCACGTTATTTTGTTTCCTTTATTGATGATGCTAGTAGAAAATTGTGGGTTTATTTCTTAAAGCCTAAATCTGATGTATTTGATGCGTTTAAAAAGTGAAAGTTATAGTAGAAAATGAGACAGGTAAAATAGTAAAGTGTCTCAGATCTGATAATGGGGGAGAATATTGTGATAAGAGGTTTGAGGAGTATTGTGCAGCAAGTGGAATCAAACATCAGAAAATGATTCCAGACACACCACAGCAGAATGGTGTGGCTGAGCGTATTAACAGGACCATCATTGAGCACGCAGGAGCATGAGGTTACATGCAAGGTTGTCCAAGACCTTTTGGGCAGATGCTGTGAATTCTGTCGTATATCTTATCAATAAAAGTCCCTCAGCACCATTGGATGGTGGGCTACCAGAAGAAACGTGGACTGAGAAAGAAGTGAACCTTACACATCTCAGAGTGTTCGGTTGCACTTCATATATTCACATTAATGCAGAGCATAAAAACAAGCTGGATGCGAAGTCTAGGAGGTGCACGTTTATAGGTTACGGGTAGGATGATTTTGGCTATAAGTTTTAGGATGCAGAAAATAAAAAAATCATCAGAAGCAAGGACGTAGTCGTCAATGAAAAAGTGATGCATAAGGACAATGTATAGGAAAATAAGGCCGAGAAAAAGAAATTCATAGAGTTGGAAGAGTTACCGGACACGGGTGTTACAGTGCCACAGGATGATCATGCACAGGAGCATTATGAGGCAGAGCCACAGACACCGGTTGTGAGGAGGTTTACTCGGGAGAGGAGACCCACGGTCCGATACTCACCCTCCTTACATTATCTACTGCTGACAGATAATGGTGAGCCAAAATGTTTTGAAGAGGCATTACAGTCAGATACACGGGTTAAGTGGGAGCAAGCCATGGATGAGGAGATAGACTCTTTTGAGTCTAATCATACATGGGAGATAGTCACTCTACCCAAGGGTAAGAAAGCTCTTCATAATAAGTAGGTTTACAGACTGAAGGAGGAGCACGATGGTTCGAAACGATACAAGACTAGATTGGTTGTGAAAGGGTTTCAACAAAAGGCAGGTATCGATTTCACTGAAATATTTTCACCGGTAGTGAAAATGTCTACGATTCGCATGGTCTTGAGTATAGTGGCTACAGAAAACTTACATGTAGAGCAGCTAGATGTTAAAACAGTTTTTCTTCATGGGAACCTTGAAGAAGAGATATATATGCATCAGCCGACAGGATACGTGGCACCAGGTAATGAGAACAAGGTGTGCAGACTGAAGAAGAGTCTATATGGCCTGAAGCAGTGGTACAAGAAGTTCGATAGTTTCATGTTGGGAAACGGTTTTAGGAGATGTCATGCACACCACTGTTGTTACTTGAAGAAGTTTGATACGCCGTACATCATCCTTCTTCTGTATGTTGATGATATGCTTATGGCTGGTTCAAGCATGAAGGACATATCAGATCTCAAAAGACAATTGTCTAAAAAAATTTTCATGAAGGATTTAGGAGCTGCAAAACAAATCCTAGGCATGAGGATAAAGCATGACAGGGAAAATAAGAAACTGGTTTTGTTACAGGCAGAGTACATAGCCAAGGCACTTGATCGATTCAATATGGGAGGTGCTAAGCTGGTTAGCACTCCATTAGCCAACCACTTCAAGCTATCTAAGGAGCAGGGTGTAAAGACGCAGGAGGAACGAGACTACATGGCCAAAGTCCCATACGCGTCAGTGATTGGGAGTCTCATGTATGTTATGGTAAGCACGAGGCTAGGACATTGCTCAAGCAGTGAGAGTTGTTATCAGGTTCATGAACAACCCCGGGAAGGAACATTGAAAAGCTGTGAAGTGGATCCTTAGATACCTGATGGGTACTAAGGATGTAGGGCTGTGTTATGGTGGATCGAAAATCAAGCTACAAGGCTACGTGGATTTAGATTTAGCAGGAGATATCGACAGCAGAAGAAGCACTACAGGTTATGCCTTTACTCTGGGCAGTGCTGCAGTCAGTTGGGTCTCTCAGTTACAGAAGATAGTATCTATCAGTACGATAGAAGCAGAATATGTTGCGGCTACATAAGCATGCAAGGAGATGGTGTGGATGCAAGGTTTTATGGAAGAGTTGGGTAAGAAGCAAGTAGATTGCAAGCTGTACAGTGACAGTTAGAGTGCAATACACTTGGCTAAGAATTCAGCCTTTTATTCAATGACCAAGCATATTGTCATCAGATATCACTTCATACGTTCGTTACTGGAAGATGGATCGATTGTTCTGGAGAAGATTCATACAAGTGAGAATCCTACAGATATGTTGACCAAGACAATCACAAGGGAGAAGCTGAAGCTCTGTTCAACTTTGATTGGTCTTCAGGCTTGAAGACGGGGAGGTGGTGCACTCCGGATGAAGAAGACGAACGTTTTGGCGATGTCTCCAAGTGAGAGATTGTTGAGAATGTGGAGCCACATCTGGGTCGCCTTCGACCGATCATAGGACGTCTTCGACCGGTCGTAGGGGCTTGTTCGACCGGTCGTGGACCGATTCGACTCAAAGTACGGTGTGCTGTTTTTTTGGTGTACAGGTTCTAGGACTGGTCGAGGGGATTCTACGACTGGTCGAAGGGGTCCTTCGACTGGTCTTAGCTCTCCTTCGACTAGTCGAAGGTTATGCAGATTTGTTTCCGAATCTGATGCGGACTGCAGATTTTGGTGTGGGCTAAGGGTTTTCTAGGGTATGAGGAATATTGAGAAATAATTCTAAATGTGTGGGCTAAGGGTTTTCTATATTCTTCCAAGGAAGAGGTTAATATTTTATCTTGTAATCTTTATTTTTCTTCATAGTAGAAGTTTGCATCCATAATTTTTTACTCTAGTTTGGAGTTTTTCCACATATATCTTGTCTTGTGGTTTGTTTGGATTGCTTTGATCTGTTTCTAGTTTATATTTTTCATCCGTTTATCGTTTGTGGGTGAGGCCTAAGATTGGATTTTGGCTCACTGCGTTGTTGGCGTGCTGCGCAATACACTTCTTCATGTGGGCCACATCACATGAAGAAGTGGGGATAGTGACACATACCGTGGACACCTTCTTAGTGTCCAGCCGCCATGTTTATTTTCCATCCAACCTGTTCATAAAGTCACATAAACCTGGATGAAGGCAAAACAAAAAAAAATCTGCTTTATCTAAAACTTCTGTAGCTCACAGGAAGTTTTCAACAGTAGGAATTCAATCTCCACTGTTCCTGTGGTGTGCTTCACTTGAGCTTTGGATATGCCTCACTTCTGTGATGATGATCTAAGATGACCTGGAAAAATGGATGGACTGCATGAATGGTTGGCACTGGAGAATCACTACAGAATCCAAGTCCGCTCACCTCCTTCCACTCTCTTCAATCGCTTTAGGTTAAAGCCAAAGGTGGCTTCTTTTGATCAACCTCAGGCCCTTAAAAAAATAAGAAGAAGAAGAAGAGGAAGAAAGCACTGAAACCTACCTTTGTTTTTCGCCACAGTTGAGCTTATGATATGGTAGAGGATGTAATATTATTATTTGCTACTACTGCTGGCAAGAATCAACAAGCATCTCAAAATGTGAAATTTCAAATGCCATTTTGATATGCATGTGAAGGACTCCTATCAGTAAGATCTATATGCTTTTATATAGAAGGGATAGTGAGCAATTCAGTCTCTTATATTTCAAATCCGAAACCTCCAGATTGCATGTTTGGAATCGTGACTGAGGCATGGCCACTTAATCCATTTCAAAATATTGTTTTAAACTGATGTTATCAATCTCGATTTAATTTCGTTACAAGTGATCAACTTACCTTCAGAGGGGAAGTGTCCTTCAATATTATTGTAGCTTAGATCAAGAGTCCTGAGGGATGAGAGTGAACCCAAATAGAGAAGAATGCTTTCGTTGAAGGAGTTATCACTGAGGTCAAGGACCTCTAGGTTGGGCAATCTGGACCTTCTTTCGAAACCTGCATATGGGTGATGTCTTGTATTTAGTGCCTCTTAGAATGGGAAAAATCCCATATGGATGACATCCTGTATTTAGATCCTGCTTAGAATGGGAAAAATCCCAACCATTCTTAATCTTATATTAGAAAAATAAATAAATTTCCTCAAATGCATCATGCCGAAGAGGAAACACCAGGGGCCTTTATTTCCAACACACTACTTTAGATCTTTTGTTCAGCATAAAATAGATGGTGATGCTGGAGTGAATTAAATTGCAATGGTTAAAAACATTTCCCCTGTATTTACGTAGGAGAAGGCCTCAATTCCAACAACTCTGTTTTTTTTTTTTTTACCTCCAAGTCATCCTCGTTCACATTGAAGCCCTGTTTTTTAAGGTCCAAATTGAAATCGATAGAATTACAATTCAGAAACGAGAAATCACTACATACCTTAACACATTTGCAATTCAATTTATTAGGACATTTGAAGGCAGCCCTTTTTAAAATCATCAAGGAAGAATGTTAAGATTGTAGGAGATAAAGGTACCTTCATGATCAACCCAACCAGCGAGGTTATTCCCTGACAAATCGAGTCTGTGCAGTTCTCCAAAGGATAGAAGTAACTAGAGCAGGGACCTGTTTCCTCTGTTATTTTTATTTTGGAAAACATGACTGACATGTAAGAAAAAGGCTTCTTAGTTGCTTCGTGTAGCATAGCAATTGACATTATAACCAATTATGTAAAAAGAAGTGGAGGAATCTGAATTTGTTGTAACTAGAGCTTATGGAAATCTTGATATGTAGGAGAATCAATGATATAAATGGAATAGCCTGGATTTTTCCACCACAAATTAGATGGGAAAAAATGGAGACACTGTGAGTTGAATTCTTATCTCTGTCTTCCTTATGAAGCTAACATTCCAGTGTTATCAAAATACATACACTTTTGAGTTGTACGTATGTCTTACATATAGTGAAGATACATATAGAAGCTGCATTATCAGGCTCAACTCAGGCTGGATGATTTTTTGTGAATCTTTTGATTTTTAATAGCATATTAGATCAAAGAAGAGAAAAGACTTAAAAGTGAAGGACGAAGAGGGTTCCCACCCTTCCTTTGGATTGATGCTTTACCAAATCTGATTCTTTGTCTTCCCTTTGTCTTCAAAAGCCAAATGGAGCCTAAGCCCCTTTTTAAACATATTAGACTCCATATGGTCGTCACAAGCCAAATGGAGCCTAAGCCCCTTTTTAACTCCACCAATGCAACTCCTTGCATTGCCAAACCCAAGCCCAGGTAAAGGAGGAGGGAGAATGGGCATCAAGGTGAGTTGTGTACTATTCATTCATTTTGAGTTGTGTACAATTCATTCATTCATTCGTGCATTTTATTCTCTCTCATCCCTCAACCCCTCTGTTTCTTGTGAAATTATAAAGCAAAAGAGAACAAAAATCTGGGTTTTTATTTTTCTTTGGCTTTTGTTTTCCAGCTGTTTGAATGGTGTTAAGGTGGGTTTTTTTTTTCCCCCCTTTCAAAATCTTGGTTTTTGGTTTTTGGGATGGTTTGAGAAGGTGGTTGTTAGAGGTGGGGATTTTATATTTGGGTTTTCGGTCTTTTGGACTAGAAAATGTGTATTTGGCTGATTTAAGATGTGGGTGTTGACGTTTTTTTTTTTTTTTTTTTTTTCAATTTGTGTTTTGGTAAAGAATTCCTGTTTTGTTTAGTTTTATTTTGTTTTCGTTTTTTTGTTTTTTTTTTTAATTGAAAGTTGCTGGTTTTTTTACATGCAAAACAATGATTTTTCACCTGGGTTTATTTTGTTTTATCTTCTGTTTTTTAATGTTCTACTGTTCATTTCTTCTGCAGAGATTGAGGTGGTTTACTTTCACATTTGCTGAGAAAATGGAGGGAGATTCAAGGGAAGGAGAGTCCTGACAGCAGTTTCTTGATCTGATTCCTAATGAAAGGGATTGGTTGGTAAGGGATAGAGGATCCTTTCAAGTTACAGAAGAGAAAAAGCTAGAGCTGAGGCTCGAGCCACCTGGGGATTGGATTTCCAAAGAAAATTGTAGCAGAGAAAGACACCTCTCTGTTGGGTATTTTCCAAAGGATCTCAAGAACAGCAATCCTTCTGCTGAACTAGAAGTGGATTATTGTTGGCATGTTCACAGCTGGTTTCAATTGCACTATCTACTTATTTGGTGTCAATGTGTAGTATCTGAATATTTTATAGAAAGTTGTCCAACTACAGTTCATGTGCAAGATTCCCTTACAATGGGATTAATCAGGTTTAGTGCAACCCCAAGGAATAATCAGCTACGGATCTAATTTGTAGCCAAAGATATATTGCTACGGATATTATCCGTAGTCTTTTGTCCTCCTTCTAGTATTGTATATTTTGAATTTCTTCATATATTTTATTTATCAAATTTAGTGGAACCAAGTCATTTTGTCCGTCAATTCATTTAGGGCTTGTTTGGTTTTCCATAATACAGGTAAATTGTTGTAAATCACTGTAAAAAAGTAATTATTACATCCTTTCACCTGTTTGGAAACAAGTGAGTAATTTCACTTGGGAAACCGGTTCAAAAATGTTGACTTAAATTCATGGGCCCCACGATAATGTGTATAGTATATCCGTGTCGTCCATCTGTATTATTAGAATATTTTGAGGCTTTATCCGAAAAAATTAAGAAGATCTAATGTTCAATTGGCCCACATGAAAGGAAATAGTGGACTTAATTTGTCTACCGTTGAAAGTTGATTCTTTTACTGGGCCCACATTGAGGTTTATTCACCATCTAACCCGTTCATAGGGTCACATGGATAAGTGAAAAATATAAATATAAGCCTGATCTAAAATTTCTAAGGGCCTCAACAAGTTTTTAATGGTAGGCATTTAATTCTCATAATTTCATGTGGTCTGGTCCACTTGACCTTTGGATTTGCCTAATTTTTGGGCCCATGCCTTAAATTCATTTGGCATAATGAATGGGCGGTGTGGATAAGCCACACACATTATGGTGGGCTCCATATTTATTTTACAAATTCCTATATTTGAGTGCTTAAAAAGTAACTGGTCAAGTCAGCATTGGGAAAGATGAAGGTAAATAATGATTACTCATTTACAACATAATTACACTTGAGCCAGAAAACCAAACAAGCCCTTAGTGGAACCAGGGATGTTGTGAGTGAAGGCCACTTCAATCAAATTTTTCCTTATGAGATGGATGTAGATGCAAGCTGGGTGAAGGGATTTATTTAATTTATTTTCTTAAGCATTTTTGTGTAATTTTTTTGAAACCATGGAGAGACAAATATATTTTTTTTTAAAATTCTTTGATGTATAACTTAATTATAAAATTTAATTGATCTAGTTCTAACTAGCTAGCATTGTTATGTTTATTTCACCCATTTTCAAATATCCCATCACTTTATCTACAATAACCATGTCACTGTGTCTAGTGAACCCCGTCACCTTGCACTACAACCTTGTCATTATGTCTAGTGAACCCCATCACTTTGCACTGCAACCTCGTCACTGTGTCAGTGAATCCCATCACTTTGCACTGCAACCTTGTCACTGTCTCTAGTGAACCCCGTCACTTTGCACTGCAACCTCGTCACTTTGTCTAGTGAATCCCGTCACTTTGCACTACAACCTCGTCAGTTTGTTTAGTGAACCCCGTCACTTTATCTAGTGAACCCCGTCACTTGTCTAATGAACCTCGTCACTTTGCACTGCAACCTCATTACTTTGTCTAGTGAACCCCGTCACTTTGTCTAGTTAACCCCGTCACTTTATCTAATAAATCCCGTCACTTTGCACTGCAACCTCGTCACTTTGTCTAGTGAACCCCGTCAGTTTGTACTACAACCTCGTCACTTTGTCTAGTAAACCTCGTCACTTTGTCTACTGAACCCCGTCACTTTACACTGCAACCTCGTCACTTGGTCTAGTGAACCCCGTCACTTTGCACTGCAACCTCCTCACTTTGTCTAGTAAACCCGTCACTTTGCACTGTAACCTCGTCACTTTGTCTAGTGAACCCCATCACTTTGCACTGCAACCCCGTCACTTTGTCTAGTGAACCCCGTCACTTTGCACTGCAACCTTGTCAAATGGTCTAGTGAACCCCGTCACTTTGCAATGCAACCTCTTCACTTTGTCTAGTGAACCCCATCACTTTGTCTAGTGAACCCCGTCACTTTGCACTGCAACCTCGTCACTTTGTCTAGTGAACCCGTCACTTTGCATTGCAACCCCGTCACTAGGTCTAGTGAACACCGTCACTTTGCATTGCAACCTCGTCACTTTATCTAGTGAACCTTGTCACTTTCTTTAGTGAACCCCATCACTTTCACTGCAACCCCGTCACTTTGTATAGTGAACACTGTTACTTTGGACTGCAACCTCATCACTTTGTCTAGTGAACCTGGTCACTTTGCAATGTAACCCCATCACTTTGTCTAGTGAACCTCGTCACTTTGCATTACAACCTCGTCACTTTATCTAGTGAACCTCGTCACTTTGTCTAATGAACCCCATCACTTTGCACTGTAATCTCATCACTTTGTCTAGTGTACCCGTTACTTTGCATTGCAACCCCATCACTTGGTCTAGTGAAGACCGTCACTTTGCATTGCAACTTCGTTACTTTATCTAGTGAACCTCGTCACTTTGCACTGCAACCCCGTAACTTAGTCTAGTGAACCCCGTCACTTTGCACTGCAACTCCGTCACTTTGTCTAGTGAACACCGTCACTTTGGACTACAACCTCGTCACTTTGTCTAGTGAACCTCGTCACTTTACACTGCAACCCCGTCACTTTGTCTAGTGTACCCCATCACTTTGCACTGCAACCTCGTCACTTTGTCTAGTGAACCCCATCACTTTGCACTGCAACCTCGTCAATTTGTCTAGCGAACCCCATCACTTTGCACTGAAACCTCGTCACTTTGTCTAGTGAACCCCGTCACTTTGTCTAATGAACCCCATCACTTTGCACTGCAACCTCGTCACTTTGTCTAGTGAACCCCATCACTTTGCACTGCAACGTCGTCACTTTGTCTAGTGAACCCCGTCACTTTATCTAGTGAACCCCGTCACTTTGTCTAATGAACCCTGTAACTTTGCACTACAACCTCATCACTTTATCTAATGAACCCCGTCACTTTGTCTAGTGAACCCCATCACTTTGCATTGCAACCTCGTCACTTTGTCTAGTGAACCTCGTCACTTTGTCTAGTGAACCCCATCACTTTGCACTGCAACCCATTCACTTTGTCTAGTGAACATCGTTACTTTAGACTGCAACCTCGTCACTTTGTCTAGTGAACTCGTCGCTTTGCACTGCAACCCCGTCACTTTGCATTGCAACCTCGTTACTTTGTCTAGTGAACCCCGTCACTTTGTACTACAACCTCGTCACTTTGTCTAGTGAACCTCGTCACTTTGTCTAGTGAACCGGTCACTTTACATTGCAACCCCGTTACTTTATCTAGTGAACACCGTCACTTCGCATTACAACCTCGTCACTTTTTCTAATGAACCTCGTCACTTTATCTAGTGAACCCCGTCACTTTGCACTGCAACCCCGTCATTTTGTCTAGTGAATACCGTCACTTTGGACTGCAACCCCGTCACTTTGTCTAGTGAACCCATCACTTTGCACTGCAACCCCGTCACTTTGTCTTATGAACCCCGTCACTTTGCACTGCAACCCCGTTACTTTGTCTAGTGTACTCCATCACTTTGCACTGCAACTTCGTCACTTTGTCTAGTGAACCGCGTAACTTTGCACTTCAACCCCATCACTTTGTCTAGTGAAGCCGTCACTTTGTCTATGAACCATGTCACTTTGCACTGCAACCTCGTCACTTTGTCTAGTGAACCCGTCACTTTGCATTGTAACCCCATCACTTTGTTTTGTGAACACCGTCACTTTGCATTGCTACCTCATCACTTTGTCTAGTGAACCCTGTCACTTTGCACTGCAACCTCGTCACTTTATCTAGTGAACTCGTCACTTTGCATTTCAACCCCGTCACTTTGTCTAGTGAACACCGTCACTTTGCATTAAAACCTCGTCACTTTGTCTAGTGAACCTCATCACTTTGTCTAGTCAACCCCGTCACTTTGCACTGCAACCTTGTCACTTTGTCTAGTAAATCCCGTCACTTTGCACTGTAACCTCGTCACTTTGTCTAGTAAACCCCGTTACTTTGTCTAGTGAACCCCGTGACTTTACACTGCAATCTCGTCACTTTGTCTAGTGAACCCCATCACTTTGCACTGCAATCTCGTCACTTTGTCTAGTGAACTCCATTAAACTCCGTCAAAATTAGATCGTAATATATATCTTTTATGCTTCATGAGTAAATCCTCGTCATTTTGGTTTTTGTTTTTTTGCGTCTTCTTTTATGCTTCATGAGTTCTTATATTCATGTAGCGGTTTCAACAGTAAGAAGAAAAATGTCGTCCACTTTGTAGATGAGCTGCGACCCTTTTCCTATTAAAATCCCCATCCACAAGCACAATTATGGGGCAAAAATGTCCCAAACGGTGCTAGAAATATATACATAATAGATAATGGTTAGGTTATGAGTTTCTTAGAATGGCCTACTATGGCATTACATCCAGAGGATAAACAGCTCTCTTCACTCCACAATGTTAGCACGTGGGACCAATGGGTAAATACATGCTAATATATGTACAAATATTTTTCCTATACTCATCTGTCACGTTGGTCTACCATCCAATCCAAATCTGGCTACTTTGGATAGTACTACCTAATATATGTACTTATAGTTGACTGGGCTATAGTCATATATACCATCGTTGGGATCATTTAAAAATTGGTCTCTTGTTGGTGACCTTAATGGAGTATAACAGAAAACTCACATGGAGAAGATAATGTTAACCATATGAGTTTCTCTTCATATTTGAACAACTATCTTATAGCAAAAGGATGGGCATTTAGGTTGTTAGGTGAGTTGTTGGGCCACTGGACGCATTCCTTCTTTTCAATATGAGGAGAAATTTGATACTCTAATAGAGTGTGGTGCTTGACACACAAGCACTAAGAAATTGTGCATATGCCATATAACAAACTCAAATTAAACCATACAAGTCGTAGGCCCTGATTCAGATGGCTTTTAAACCATACAAGCCGTAGCTAGGATAAGCACTGCCATTGCTGATGTATGAATCCTGTGCACAGTTCTGCAGTTATAACGATCTGAATTGTCCAATTAAATCCAAAACACATTTAACATGCCACCACACAAAAAAGAAAAAAGAAAAAGAAAAAAATAGAAGCCTGTATTGATAGGATGATCCAATTCATAACTTGGATACTCCAATTGAACAATCTAAACTTTTATTTTTAACTGGCTACCATGCAACAATTGCATTCATTGGACACCTTAAAAACAAGAAAATAATAATAATAATAATAATAATAATAATAAACTACTCCTGAGAGGATCATCCCCGACCACATATGAGCAAAAAGAGCTCCATATAGCCGTTATACTCCTTGCGAATTGTCATCAACCGACAAGCTTGTCAAAAGAAAAAAAAAATGAAAGAAATGAAAGAACTTAGAAACATGCTTCTTATGAAATGATTTATTTTGCACATGATTTTCTTCCTACTTATGAAATGATTTATATTGCACATGATTTTCTTCCTGCTTAAAAATTATCATCAACCATAATTCAAGACACGAAATTGAAGATTAAGATGATCTAATCCTAATGCACCCAATCAATGAAAGCAATAGTTTTCAAACATCCACCTAGCAGGACCTACCATGGGAAAAATAAAAAATCTTAAGGGGCCCTATGTATGCTTGTAACTTTTCTAAAATATAAGTTACAAGTAACTTTATGCAGCAGATGGTGCTTAGGAGAGGAAAATTACCTAGGACTCTCTCAAGCTATAACTTTCTTACACTTGAAAGTTGCAAAAAATTTACAAGTACTGAGGTTATTTTTTCACTGATGAAGGAGAATTTTGGCCTGAATTCCATCCACAACAAGACCCATCATGAATTCAATCAGAGCATATTTGCATCTCGCAACAACTATGATAATAATAAAAATTTTAAAGGACATACCTTCCATTAAAAAGATTTTCATGATTGTAAGTATGTTTCATACCTTTACATTTCACATTACTGTGGTGTAATCATTTTGCCCAGCATCAGTTGTGCAACCAACTTTTTTCGTTCAAAATTCATCGGCCCCTGATGATGAAAGTGGATCCAACCGCTAGTCTCAACATGTCTTATTGTCATATGTTGTGGTGTGTTCAAGCAAACCTCTATATTGGATGTATTCATTTCTAATTCTATACTTCTCTTGCCACTCATTCATCTGAACATCCTCATTTCAATTATGTCGTCATGTGAATATGTTGCACGCATGGATGGTTGATGCTATAAAAAAATGGGGGAATATTCAGAACATTATGGACATTGCATCATCTACTTAGTCCCCCCATACATTCTGTTATCTGTGCCACACAGATTTTATACCACTACTTCCATCAAGTTTTTAATATTTTTTATGTAACACTCCAAACTTCCTATTATGATATTACTTTTCTGATTGCAGCAAGACCTACTGTGGATATTGCACACGGGTTAAGAAGTTGCTATCACAGTTGGGAGCAAATTACAAAGTGATTGAATTGGATGTCAAAAGTAAGTTCTTTTTCAATTCACAAGAGTAGAGACTGCAGAAGATTTTTGTGTTTTCTTAGTTTATCTTTCCATTTCTTGGTCCTTGGCTCAGAACATTCATCATAAAACAGCGCTAGCAATCCTCAAAACACCTAGAATTCCATGGCAGCTAGGCAGAATATGGCGTGCCCTGGAATTAAAGTTCTAGAACGCAACTGATAAGATTGATGTTAGGACTAGGACTGTTTCCTTTGGAACCCTTGACCCTCTATGGCCTCTTTTCCTGTTTACATTGCTGCACTTCATATGGATTTTTATTTTATTTTTCTCTTGATCACACTAGCAATCCTCAAAACACCTAGAATTCCATGGCAGCTAGGCAGAATATGGCGTGCCCTGGAATTAAAGTTCTAGAACGCAACTGATAAGATTGATGTTAGGACTAGGACTATTTCCTTTCGAACCCTTGACCCTCTATGGCCTCTTTTCCTGTTTACATTGCTGCACTTCATATGGATTTTTTTTTTCTCCTGATCGCATTCTACCATACAAATAGATTTAGTTGGGTTTTGTTGCTTCTAAATGATCTTTAACAAATGAAGATTTCAAAAGATGCAACCCCAATTAGCAGTGTGTCGGATCCCTCCAAACCTAAGTAAGGTAAGTAGGAGTCATCTGTAATTTGGGGAACAAAAGGAGGAATTCTACCAAATACAAGGTGGGTTCATTCTATGCATGACTTTTGGAATCCATGTCCATATTTGGTAGTGCTTCTCGACAGGCCTAAGATTTCGTCCCAGTAATAGTATATGCATACAATGTCCACTGCCCTCTGTCTTGATAGTCAAGTTGTTTAGAGCAGATACGATCTGGGGCATGACTTTAGGCAGTGTCTGATTCCATAAGGTGGTGGGCCATGAAACTCTGAAAGATGAAGAAATTGAGTGATCTATGATGAATTCTATTCAAATGATGCCTCAACTGATTCCCATTTGCCCTTTTCCAACTTGAAAAATCTCTATAATCTTTACATTAGTTCTATTGCAATTCTTTGTAAGGTGTCCATAACAAGTGTTTCTTTTCCATTTGCTATCAAAAGGCGATGGAGATGCAGTCCAATCTGCACTGGTAGAGTGGACCAGACAACGGACTGTCCCAAATGTGTTCATAAACAGAAAGCGCGCCGGTGGATGCAACAGTATGCCCTTGCCCCCCAAATTGTCATTCTTTTTTCTTTTATCCTTTATGGTCAAATGCTGGTTTTTCTTACATGTTGGATTTGGATTGATGTAGATGTAACAGCAAAACACAATGAAGGGAAGCTGGTGCCATTGCTGACTGAAGCAGGAGCTATTGCCAATGCCTCCTCTTAGAACACTCTAGTATGTTGGATATTATGTTTGGTATATAGCCTAATGACTGAGAAAATGTGGAAAGAGAAATAAAGGGTAGAAGTCATAATAGTGCTTGAATGTGTTATCAAGATGCTGCTTTTAAGTATGTGAAAGAGAAATAAGGGTAGAAGTCATAATTGTGCTTGAATGTGTTATCATCTTCTCTTTGGAAAGAGATAGCCTCTTCGAAAATAAGATTTCCACAATGAGGGTAAACAAACAAGACATACTTAAAACATACATGTGCCATAGAAATCAATATATCATCATCAATATAAAACCATATAAAATAAAAACCGAAGAAATCTATCACCAACCACATTACCTATCTTTATATCACATTAAACAATGCATAAGTGGAAACAACTTTAAACATAAAAAATTCAGATTCGCCATAGTAAGAATCCTGAAAATCTCCTATTAGTCTACATGCATACAGGCAGTTTAAAAACAGCATCCAATGTTCCTCATTTAAAAATCTGGTATCTAAACTGTTATGGGGAGATCTGAGCCCACGACGAAACGCAAGTCCGAGCGCCGGTCTGAACCGACTCATTGTCATGGCGTCCGAGGCATGACGCGTCCGACCTGATTCGAGCATCCTGTGAAGGTCCGAGCGCATGGAAAGTCTGAGGCAACAAGAGCCTCGGAGAAGAGAGCCTCTCGCTTCGGCTCGGACCCGGTTGGACCAGTGAGATCAGCTCGGACCTATAAGGTCAGAGCGGTCATGGAGTTCAACCGGATCTGGGAATTGTCCTTGTCCACTCGAACGAATGCAGCGTCAGAGAGTCGGACTAGCCGAGCCGAGCCAAGGGTATACTCCGAGCCGTATATTCTCCTTGATGAACATGGAAATTGCCATACTCGAACATGTCCGATAACTTTGCTCGTATATACGCACTACTTGCCTGATACACCGCGCGATCAGTAGATTGCGGGCAGTATCTCCACGATCCGGGAATTCCCTTGATCGTGCCGAGATTATCAGATCCAAACCATTCTACAGGAAAGTATAAATAGCACACGGTATCATATGTACAGGTACGCAATAGTAAGTGCTCTCTCCCCTACTCTCTACTTAGACCCTGATTCCCTTGACCTGACTTAGGCATCGGAAGGTCCCCCGGTATAGCCAGGGTCACCGTTGTCAGTTCTCTAGGTGCAGGTTTTAGGGGCGATACCTGAAGGTGGAGAAGACGCGGAAGGAGGGCCAACCGGATTTTGACATCATCATTTTTTGCGCCGTCTGTGGGAACCTGAGACTAAAAGTCAGGTTCTCATTTCCCTAAACAATGGCAAGGAAGAAGAAAGCTACAGTCATGGAACCGCCACTGAACGAACAGACTCGTTCATCATCACCACTCCATGCTGAGTCCGAGCCAGGGCCTTCCCAACGTTCTCGCAATCGGTCGAGTAAATATCGTGACATGCAGAATGAGATCCCGGCCCTGCGCGATGAGATAAATAGAATGAAGGAACAAAGGGAGACACAGCAGGGCCCAACTCAGGAACAACCTGTTCTCGAGCCAGTAGGATTGTTCATGGAGACTTGCTCTGTGTTGAGGAGCATGAGACCTGAAGCTCCCCAACATTCAGGGGTGCCGCGTTAGGGTCAAAATCCTCCTGCGGTGCGTGCTGAAGGATCCGCCCGGAATGCCACTACTCGAGCCCCTAGTACCGTCCATTCCGCCACATCCGCTTTGCCACCCACGGATCTCCGTCATCAATTGGAACGGAGGAGAGAAAGAAGAACTCCGGAGATCGAGGGCGCCCTAGAGGTCGTCGCTGACAATAAAGATCCTTGGGAGGCACGATTTGCGGAGCTAAAGGATCAGTTCCTGACGCTAGAGAAAAAGCAACAACAATCAATCGTCCCGGCCATGATCCAGGCGATGATGGAAGAGACCGAGCCTTCCTTCACCCCTGCGATCATGGCTGAGGTGATGCCGCAGAGGTTTCGGATACCTCCTGTCATCCAGTATTCAGGATGTGGGGACCCATCAGAACATTTGGAAGCTTACCGATCGTGGATGTAGATCCAGACTGCAACGGATGCAATGATGTGTAGAGGGTTTTCCATCACCCTTATGGGGTCCGCTCAGATTTGGTACCGACAGCTGAAACCAAACTCAGTGGGCTTTTTCACAGAATTAAGCCGACTATTCCTTATGCAGTTCATAAGTGGTAAAAGAAGTCGAAAACCCAACACTCACTTGCTCACCATCAAGCAGGCTCTTGTTGCCATCCTGAGCAGACGGAACAAAGGAAAGTTTTACCACTTATGAACGAGCCTGCTTGATGAAGAACTCGTCGCTTGATGAAGAACTCGTTCATAAGCGATTCAGGAGGTGAGGCAGCGAAAGAATCATTGAAGGACTACGTCGCTCGTTTTAATGAAGAAGCGTTGCATATTGAGGACTATGACGATAAGATGACTCTTGTTGCCATCCTGAGCAGACTGAAGAAAGGAAAGTTCGCCTTCTCCATCGGAAAGAATCTACTGAAAATGCTAGTGGACTTCATGGCGAAGGCTCAGAAGTATACCAACGCTGAGGAGTTTACTAACGCCCGTAAAGGTACACAAGTCGCTGACCCGAAAAATAAAGGGAAGAGGCCCAGGAATGAAGACTACCAGTTGAACGGCAAAGGCGAGGATGACCACGCTTCCCACGATCGTCGACCGAGCCGCAGGCTAGAAGGGAAATTCCGTTCCTATACTCCTCTTAACACATCTGCTGAACAAATTCTGCTAGATATTCTAGGAGATAGACTACTTAATTGGCCAGTTTTCATGAGGGCTGACCCAGAGCACCGGGATAAGAAAAAATTCTGCCGCTTCCATCGGGACCATGGTCACAACACGGACGACTGCTTGAACCTGAAAGACGAGATCGAGTCCCTCTGTAACACCCTAAAAATCGGGGGTCGTGTATAAACCCGACTCCCGAGTTCCAGACCGTCACTTATGCAACAAAAATGATTATGATTCAATGTTGTCTGAGTTAAAGCATTCACATGAGTAAAAGTATACCAAAACTGCAATTCATACTCCAGATTCAGTGATAAAAGCAAGCAGAAGACTAAAGGATATACATATCACTGTATGGAAAACAAAATAAATCTCAACTGTCTCCAAAGTATGAATACATCTCTGAGTCTCATATACATGTAAATAAACAGAATCAAAATGTCAAAATAGTCCCACTGAGAAGTCCCGCCAATCCAGGCCACCTAAGTAAAGCCGTCATGGTACTGCATATATGAGAACTCGTCTTGGTCCTCATCATAATCCGGCTCTTCCTCCTGAATCGCTGCCTCACCTGCGTCTAAGACAGGGTGTGGTGGGTGTTACAAACACCATCCCGTAACGTGGGAGTGAGTAGCTAACTCAGTAGAATAATAGAGCAAAGATTAACATGTTCTCAAATCAATCATGCGATAATAGTAAAGCAGTAAATCAAACATTCTTAATACTGTTGTTAATGCAATATGACATGACATGATGGATGCCCTCACCGACGATCTCCCTCATAAGGCACCATCTTACGCCCGCGGCATGCTTTCTTCCCACAGTGCTCCACATCTTCCAGGCACATGCAATGTGATGGTGATATGATTACCGAGTTATTATTAGTCCATTCATACAGCAGGATTGAGAAACTAAAGTACTTCCCTTATATCAATCCCAACACGGATCCTGTCTAGGGTCGTCACTCCTAGTAATCTCATACGATGTATATTTTGTAGGTCGCTACAAGGGCTGTCAGGGCTGTTGCTCGCACTCGTTGCACCGCTCCCCCATCACCTTATCAATACATGCCTACTGTACTCTCATTGCTACGGAAGGGTCGTCGCCTCCTGTAGACTTAGAATACGCTCGCGGTCACTACAAAGGGCTCATTGCCTGATCAGTGTAGGCCGACAGCAAGAATATAGTGTCTCATACCACCATAATCTGCTCACAAGTCATAGTTGCTCACTGGTCACTACGGGAAGGTTTGTGGCCTCAGCGTAGGCCGACAGCTCGACCACGGTGTCCCATACCACCATGCCCAGCTCATGAGTCTTTATGGATCAAGTTACCATAGTTGATAGGATTTACAATGGTAAGTTCAGTACCCTAGGTTCAAACAGTTATGACTCATACAAGGTGAACATACAATGGCCAGTCGGATTACTTGACGGGCTCTACTAGCACGAGCGCATCTCAAGTCGAACGACATGAAGTATATAAAACACTTCGTGTGGCCTAACCACTGCCGCCAACTCCAAAACACTACTCGCGTTCATCGACGCGTCGTTCGTGGTAAAGATAAGCCAACCACAAATTTACTCGGTTACCGACTGCCTCGACTAGGTATAGTCCCAAACATTTATGAATCCACATCAGCAATCATATAAGAGTAATGGAAATGAAATACAACAATGTGAGCATGTTAACACATGTTATAACATACAACTTAAGTAAATCATCTAACACATGCATTTCATACATATAATGAAATCATGCATATAACCAACATGTAGGAAATCATTTACATCAGCATATTATTTGAGAATTCAACCTCAAACTAATTTATAACACCATTTAATTAAATACATACTAATTTAAACATTTATACAAACACTTAGTCTACACACTTAAGTCTATATATAGTATGTCGACTCAAAGTGCGCATTTGGGCGAATCTCTTCATGAAACTGATTATACATGCATTCCTAATATCCTAATGTGACAAAGAGCCATGTCAATCATATCAGCAAAATATGGATGAAAACAGTATTTCCTACAAATGACTAAAATGTCCTAAATCTCATATTTTTCGTCTGCTTACGAAACAGGAAACGGACAGCATGTTGTACATGTCAAACGGCGTTGCCATCGATAATCTACTATTAAAAGACATTTAAAGCATTGAAATCAGCCAATCAAAGCGTCTAAAATCCGTACCTTTTCCTTAGAGGTGAACCGATTCGAACGGAGCGTATACGCTTCGTCTACGGCGAACCGGGAACCTAATATACAAGATCTGTAAGTTACTTTGCTAAGAAATCGATGGAACCTCAAATCAGCAAGTATTTAGGGTGTTTTCTTACCTAGAAATGCAGCGGAATCACCGAAAAAGCGATTGAAGTACGTTGCTTAAGCACGTGCAACAGGTAGTGCAAGCAGCAGGAAGTTCTCTCCCACTCTCTCTCACAATCTCTCACCTTTTCTCTCACGCCAGCCACGGTTTCTAGTAAATTCGGATGGGTGAGAGAAGTGAGGGTTTAAGGCCCTTTTATAACCTAAAACACTCCCAAAACAGGCTTGGAAACAATATTTACTTGATGCCTAACCAAATCAGGGCTGTTTCGGTCCAAAAAGATATTTCGGGAGGTCTCCTGGCCGAACGCGATTGAATTTAAGCTCATGCACGTCGGATGTCGCTCACATCCTATTTTCAAACCAGTAGTGTTCGTAGATCGCACGTGGAGGTCCAGTTTCAGTTCAGCGGTCATCGCACGTAGATCAGGTCTACAAGTCTCATGATTTGAAAGAGAAATTTTTCCTGATCCGAGGGTGTAATTTTGCTGAATTCTGACAGTCAGAACGCTTAATAATATCACGCCAAGTCGTGTGCTAGATTTAAATTTTAAAATTTCAAATCTACCCTATTCTCACTCTCTTCACTCCAAGCTCAATGAAATAGCCTCTGAATGTCGGTTGGACTTGATTTTTGAAATGATTGTCAAGTCCAGCTAGGCGGTTATAACGGTCTAAGATTGTAGGTATCGGACTTTCGACGCGCAGTCTAGATCTAATACAAAGTTTCAAAGGGGTCCTGAGAACAAACCGGTTTAGAGTTTGATCCGAGGTTTCAGAGTATTATAGTGTCATTGGTTCTACTCGTTTTGGGTCTTGTAGAACGTATTTAAAGCTATCAGGGATGATTTCACAGCTACTCTAGCGTTGTGCTAGCTAACTTATGCTTATTTTCTAAAGGAATTAATCCTACGCGATTTCTGGTCGAGTTGGTACTCAAGTCCAAATATGGATTTTTCTAGGGCGGTACAATCTACCCCCCTTAACAAAAATTTTATCCTCAAAATTTATACCTTTTCGTACTCCTCGAGAAGCTGTGGGTAGTTCTTTCTGATCTCGACTTCTGTCTCCCAGATAGCCTCTTCCTCAGAGTGATGCGTCCACAATACCTTCACAAGGAGAATCACCTTGCTACGTAGTACCTGCTCCTTCCTGTTTAGGATACGCGTCGGTCGCAGGATATATGTAACATGCTCTCCTAACTGCACCTGCTCCCATCTGATGATATGGGAAGGATCAGAAACGTATTTCTTCAGCATACAAACATGAAATACGTTGTGAACGCTCGCGAGAGGCTTGGGTAAAGACAAACGGTATGCCACTGCTCCCACACGATCGAGGATCTGAAATGGACCAATCAATCGCGGTGCTAGCTTCCCCTTCTTCCCGAACCAAAGGACTCCCTTCATAGGGGAAACTCGCAAAAATACATGATCCCCAACCGTGAACTCTAGCGGCTGCCATCTCATATCGGCATAACTCTTCTGTCTGCTCTGCGCTGTGAGAAGCCGACGTCTAATAATATCAATCTTCTCTGACATCACCTACACTAACTCTGGGCCAATCAATCTGTGCTCACCGACCTCTGCCCAGCAATGCGGTGCTCAACAAGGTCGCCCATACAACGCCTCGTAAGATGTCATACCGATACTCGCCTGGAAACTGTTGTTGTACGCGAACTCCGTATATGCAAGACAGTCATCCCAACTGTCCTTGAAGTCCAATGCGCAAGCTCGCAACATATCCTCTAAGATCTGGTTCACCCGCTCTGTCTGTCCGTCTGTCTATGGGTGAAAGTCAGTACTGAACTTCAACTTCACACCCATAGCCTCCTGAATGCGAGTCCAGAAAATAGAAATGAACCGCGTGTCTTTGTCCGACACGATCTCCAACGGAACTCCATGCAGACGCACGATCTCTCTGATATATAGTCGAGCCAGCTCGTCTACAGAGTTCTTGACTTTGATCGGTATGAAGTGCGTCGACTTCGTCAGACGGTCGATGATCACCCATATGGAATCATGTCCCTTCCTCGTCTTCGGCAGCCCTGAAACGAAATCCATGGAAATGAAGTCTCACTTCCACTCTGCGATGGGCATAGGCTGCAAGAGTCCAGGTGGTCGGCGATGCTCTGCCTTCACCTGCTGGCAAGTAAGATAATGGGACACGAACTCTGCTATGTGGGTCTTCATACCTTCCCACCAATAGGTCCTTCTCACGTTGCGATACATCTTCGTACTGCCTGGATGCATCGCGAGTCTGGTACAATGCGCAGCCTCGAGAATCTCCCGTCTCAAGTCAGGGATATCTGGGACGCATAGGCGGCCACGATAACGTAAGTCTCCATCCGTGCCAACTCGCCACTCGATGTCTGCATCATCACTCACCTGCTCTCGAAGCTCATCAGACGCGCATCATCCCTCTGCGCCTCGATGACCCAGTCATCGATTTGAGATCGCACCTGCACATGTGCGATGAACTCATACGGCTCCTCTACAGTGAGTTTCTGCTCAAAGTCTCACAAAAACTCAACCATATCCCACTCAGCAACCATCAGCGGAGCCACAAACTCTATCACCTTCTTGCGGCTCAACGCGTCAGCCACAAGGTTCGCCTTTAGAGGATGGTAAGAGACTTCGAACTTGAAGTCCTTCAAAGTCTCCATCCATCGCCGCTGCCTCATATTCAAGTCTCGCTGCGTGAATATGTACTTGAGGCTCTTGTGGTCGCAAAAGAGCTCGAACTCCTCTCCATAGAGGTAATATATCCAGAGCCTCAGTGCGAATATGACGGCTGCCAACTCCAGGTCGTGTGTAGGGTAATTCTCCTCGTGCTTCCTTAATTGTCTCGAGGCATGCATAAGGACACAACCCAGACCAAAGCTAGACGCATCAGTGTATATAGTGTATCTAACCCCTTGCTCTGGCAATACTAGCACAGGGGCGGACGTAAGTCTGTCCTTCAGCTCCTGAAAAGCTGACTCCACCTTGTCATTCCAGGCGAACTTCACGTCCTTCCGTGTCAACTGAGATAAAGGTCTCGAGATCTTCGAGAAATCCCGAATGAAGTGTCGATAATAGCCAGCAAGACCCAAGAAACTCCTCACCTCAGTGATAGAACCAGGCTGCTCTCAGTCCTGAACTGCAGCTACCTTTGCCAGGTCAACTGTCATCCCATCCTTGGACACCACGTGTCCCAGGAACTTCACTTCTTGCTTCCATAAGTCGCACTTCTTGTACTGTGCGAACAACTGATGCTGTCTGAGTATATCTAAGACCAAGCGCAAGTGCTCCTCATGCTCCTCTCGACTCCTGGAGTATACCAAAATTTCGTCAATGAACACAATGACGAATCGATAGAGGAAAGGCCGAAATACCCGATTCATCAGATCCATGAACACGGCTGGTGCGTTCGTGAGACCGAACGACATCACAAGAAACTCGTAGTGGCCAAAGCTGGTCCTGAATGTTGTCTTCTGCACGTCCTCATTCCTGACGCGCAACTGATGATATCCTGACTGGAGATCAATCTTCGAAAAGTACTACGCTCCTCTCAACTGATCAAATAAGTCATCGATCGTGGGTAAAGGGTACTTGTTCTTCACCGTGATCTGGTTCAGCCTGCGATAATCAATACACAATCGCATCGAACAATCCTTCTTCCTTACAAACAGGACTGGTGGTCCCCAAGGAGACATACTGTGTCGAATAAGGCCAAGCTCCAACAGACCATCAATCTGCGTCCTCAACTCTTCCATCTCACACGGTGCCATGCGATACGTCGGCAGTGAGACGGGCGTGGAACCAAGCACCAGATCGATAGTGAAATCAATCTCTTGTCGAGGCGGCAAACCAGGGATCTTCCTGAACAGATCCCCAGAATCACAAACGACTGGCGTATGCTCAAGCATCGGGGCATCAGCATCCCGAAGTAAATAAGCATAGCTAAGTATGCGGAAAGAGAGATTTATCCGAACTGAAAATATAAAAGGCGTGCCCTTTGGCTAGTACACTGTCACCATATGAGTCTCGCAGTCAATCTCGGCCCTCCCAGCAGTCAACCAGTCCATGCCAAGAATGACGTCGAGATAAATAAGAGAGGGGTCGATGATAAGATTAAGAGCTATCGTCCTGCCTCCCAGATCCACCAAGCAACCCTCACACATCAGGGTGGCATCAGAAAAATCCCCATGAGCTGAAAGGACTCGCACTCCATTCATACGAATGGTCGGTAGTCCAAGACGCCTGACTATGGAATGCGATATCAAAGAAAGTATAGATCCAGTATCCACCATCACAAGTATAAGAATACCTTCGATGTGGGGAGTGACCTCAAAGGCCGAATGCTGAGAAGTCTCTGTCTCAGCTGGCTCAACTATCAAGGCATGCACCCACGCCTGCTGTGGCCTGTTCGACCGCTGTACCATGGGCCGTAGAGGCGGCCTGAACTGAGATACGGGAGTTCTGAAGAAAGGGTGCGCAGGAACCAACCGTAAAGGCGGTGCTGATATAGCCTGTGGGCGTGTACAGTCAATCTGGGATACACGTTGAACGTGCAAATGTGGTGCAGCAGGCGCAAATCATCAGACATATGAGTTACCTTGAGGCTATTGTTAGGCTACCATGGAACCAGACTACCGCATAGGAACCTGGTATGACGATCTCGCTCATGCCTACTCCTCAAATTCTTCACACTGGAATGAATATCACCAAGGGGTACATTCAGAAGTCGCGCTATCAACCGAACATCGATCATAGTCATCCGGTCTCTACCAAAGGGAATCTTGAACTGCAATTGCTCCAATGTAGGATTCTACATACAAGCGTAGAAGGCACGAACGGTGCTCACATTAGCACGAGAACGGGCTTCAAAGAGCGGACCCCAATGTGCAGATTGAATGCGCTCAAACAATAGGAATTCACCGAAGAGTCACCCTTCCACGTCTGCCTCAAACAACACCTTACGGTCAGTATAATCGCCGTGAGGCATCTCTGCTAATGGCACTCGCCCAATTTGAGCATGGGGATCCAAATCCCACTTTGTATGAAACTCCCGGGCTGTGCTTGGACTTGCGGCGGCGCTTGAGCTAGCGGCGCCACCCCTCGGTCTACTTGATTATACCGGGCGACTAGGCCCAGCCTCTTCCGCTGCGGTCTTTCTCTTTCCCATCAAAGAGAGGATGGTGGAGAAAGAGAAAAAACCCAAAATGGCTTCAACAAAAGCCATGAAAAATGAAGGAAATGGGTGAAATGGCTGCCCAAGTGGACAGAAGGAAATCTAGGCGTTGTTAAGGGATAAATCAAGCTTCCAAGAGCTGGAATTTTAAAGAAAAAAGAGAATGCTAAAGGGGTTTAGAACTCCACATGATTTCAGCCATATTTGGGGGTTGTAGGAGCTCCAACGGATGAGTTTTGCAAGAGGGGGAGTAGCAAACCGTAATGGAAGGATGGAATGGGTTCAGTTTCAGCAAGAAATGGGATTGGGAGGGATTTGGAGTCGCGGTTTGAGATGGGCAGCAAGAAAAACTTGAAAGGGAGCTTGGGAGGGGGCTGTTTGTGAAGGAGGTATCCCTTTTTGAGGTTTTCGACGGACGGACCGCACATGGGAGGGATACCCTACCTAAAAAAGACTGTGCGTCCAAAATTCAGTGCAAGTGGGGCCCACCGGACGGCGATGGCATCGCCGGCCATCTTCTGATCCGGCCGGTGGGACCCCATGGGTTGGGTCCCCACTGCCCTAAGACCTCAAATATGTATGGGCCCCACCTTAATTCATTGTATTTTGACCTAGGGAGACCCAAACTTCCCTCCGGGGCATTCCGGGGCCAATCTGTAAACCAGAATACATTTACCCATCATATAGCATATGATTTTGGGATAGGAGGAGATAATCCATCCATCTAGCCCATTAGTTGCTAAATATTGCAAAGTTAGAATGACCAAAAGGCCAATTTTCATGTATTTTTACTATTCATTATAAAAGTCTGACTAAGTATGATTTTATGTTATTTTCACATTAGAATTAATGTCTAACATGAAAATAATAAGAAAGAATTGAAGAATGGGGTGGTGAGAGGAAGAATTTTGAAGAAATTAGGTGAAACGGGATTTTTAAGCCCTAGCGATTGAATGCAAGGGTTGTGGTTGCCCCACAGCCCAAGGATTCACATTTTTGGGTTTGGAACCTTTCAAAGAACGTCTCAAACCCGCCTACTTACCACCAAGGAGCTATTTAGGTTGCTTCACGCGACCCTATATGCGTTATGGACTCGATCAAGCGATCGATACGAGTAGACTTCGCCTATTGGCGAAACTGCGATCCTATAAGTGTTTCTAGACCTTTCTCGCACCCACCTAAGTCAAAGGAAGTGACAGCGTACGTCGCGTGACCATAACCCAGGCCCGGTATAATCTCATTCATGCTCTGATACCAACTTGTAACACCCTGAAAATCGAGGGTCGTGTATAAACCCGACTCCCGAGTTCCAGACCATCACTTATGCAACAAAAATGATTATGATTCAATGTTGTCTAAGTTAAAGCATTCACATGAGTAAAAGTATACTAAAACTGCAATTCATACTCCAGATTCAGTGATAAAAGCAAGCGGAAGACTAAAGGATATACATATCACTGTATGGAAAATAAAATAGATCTCAACTGTCTCCAAAGTATGAATACATCTCTGAGTCTCATATACATGTAAATAAACAGAATTAAAATGTCAAAAATAGTCCCACTGAGAATTCCCGCCAATCCAGGCCACCTAAGCAAAGCCGTCATGGTACTGCATACATGAGAACTCGTCCTGGTCCTCATCATAATCCGACTCTATCTCCTGAATCGCTGACTCACCTGCATCTAATACAGGGTCTGGTGGGTGTTGCAAACACCATCCCGTAACGTGAGAGTGAGTAGCTAACTCAGTGGAATAATAGAGCAAAGATTAACATGTTCTCAAATCAATCATGCGATAATAGTAAAGCAGTAAATCAAACATTCCTAATACTGTTGTTAATACAATATGACGTGACATGATGGATGCCCTCACCGACGATCTCCCTCATACGGCACCATCTTACGCCCGCGGCATGCTTTCTTCCCACAGTGCTCCACATCTTCCAGGCACATGCAATGTGATGGTGATATGATTACCGAGTTATTATTAGTCCATTCATACAGCAGGATTGGGAAACTAAGGTACTTCCCTTATATCAATCCCAACACAGATCCTGTCTAGGGTCGTCACTCCTAGTAATCTCATACGATGTATATTTTGTAGGTCGCTGCAAGGGCTGTCAGGGCTGTTGCTCGCACTCGTTGCACTGCTCCCCCATCACCTTATCAATACAGGCCTACTGTACTCTCATTGCTACGGAAGGATCGTCGCCTCCCATAGACTCAGAATATGCCATAGACTTAGAATATGCTCCCGGTCACTACAAAGGGCTCGTTGCCTGATCAGTGTAGGCCGACAGCAAGAATATAGTGTCCCATACCACCATAATCTGCTCACGAGTCATACGTACTCACTGGTCACTACGGGGAGGTTTGTGGCCCCAGCGTAGGCCGACAGCTCGACCACGGTGTCCCATACCACCATGCCCAGCTCATGAGTCTTTATGGATCAAGGTACCATGGTTGATAGGGTTTACAATGGTAAGTTCAGTACCCTAGGTTCAAGCAGTTATGACTCATACAAGGTGAACATACAATGGCCAGTCGGGTTACTTGACGGGCTCGATTAGCATGAGCGCATCTCAAGTCGAACGACATGAAGTGCATAAAACACTTCGTGTGGCCTAACCACTGCCGCCAACTCCAAAACACGACTCGCGTTCATCGACGCGTCGTTCGTGGCAAAGATAAGCCAACCACGAATTTACTCGGTTACCGACTGCCTGGACTAGGTATAGTCCCAAACATTTATGAATCCACATCAACAATCATATAAGAGTAATGGAAATGAAATACAATAATGTGAGCATGTTAACACATGTTATAACATACGACTTAAGTAAATCGTCTAACACAGGCATTTCATACATATAATGAAATCATGCATATAGCCAACATGTAGAAAATCATTTACATCAGCATATTATTTGAGAATTCAACCTCAAACTAATTTATAACACCATTTAATTCAATACATACTAATACAAACATTTATAAAAACACTTAGTCTACACACTTAAGTCTACATATAGTATGTCGACTCAAAGTGCGCATTTGGGTGAATCTCTTTGCCAAACTGATTATGCACGCATTCCTAATATCCTAATATGACAAAGAGCCATGTCAATCATATCAGCAAAATATGGATGAAAACAGCATTTCCTACAAATGAATAAAATGCCCTAAATCTCATATTTTTCATCTGCTTACGAAACAGGAAACGAACAGCACGTTGTACATGTCAAACGGCGTTGCCGTCAGTAATCTACTATTAAACGACATTGAAAGCGTTGAAATCGGCCAATCAAAGCGTCTAAAATCCGCACCTTTTCTTTAGAGGTGAACCGATTAGAACGGAGCGTATACGCTTCATCTACGGCGAACCGGGAACCTAATACACAAGATCCGTAAGTTACTTTGCTAAGAAATCGACGGAACCTCAAATGAGCAAGTATTTAGGGTATTTTCTTACCTAGAAATGTGACGGAATCACCGAAAATGCGATTGAGGTGCGTTGCTTAAGCACGTGCAACAGGTAGTGCAAGCAGCAGGAAGTTCTCTCTCACAATCTCTCACCTTTTCTCTCACGCCAGCTACGGTTTCTAGCAAATTCGGATGGGTGAGAGAAGTGAGGGTTTAAGGCCTTTTATAACCTAAAACATTCCCAAAACAGTCTTGGGAACAATGTTTACTTGATGCCTAACCAAATCGGGGCTGTTTCGATCCAAAAAGACATTTCGGGAGGTCCCCTGGCCGAACGCGATCGAACTTAAGCTCATGCACGTCGGATGTCACTCACATCCCATTTTCAGACCAGTAGTGTTCGTAGATCGCACGTGGCGGTCCAGTTTCAGTTCAGCGGTCATCGCACGTAGATCAGGTGTACAAGTCTCATGATATGAAAGAGAAATTTTTCCTGATCCGAGGGTGTAATTTGGCTGAATTCTGACGGTCAGAACGCTTAATAATAACGTGCCAAGTCGTGTGCCAGATTTGAATTTTAAAATTCTAAATCTATCCTATTCTCACTCTCTTCACTCCAGGCTCAATGAAATAGTCTCTGAATGTCGGTTGGACTTGATTTTCGACATGATTGTCAAGTCCAGCTGGGCGGTTATAACGGTCTAAGATTGTAGGTATCGGACTTTCAACGCGCGGTCTAGATCCAATACAAAGTTTCAAAGGGGTCCTGAGAACAAACCGGTTTAGAGTTTGATCCGAGGTTTCAGAGTATTATAGTGTCATTGGTTCTACTCGTTTTGGGTCTTGTAGAACATATTTAAAGCGATCAGGGATGATTTCACAGCTACTCTAGCGTTGCACTAGCTAACTTACGCTGATTTTCTAAAGGAATTAATCCTACGCGATTTCTGGTCGAGTTGGTACTCGAGTCCAAGTACGAATTTTTTCAGGGCGTTACACCCTCATCCGTAAAGGACATCTACGTCATTACACTAAAAAAGAGAAGTCCGTTTAGAGAGAAGAATGACCGCGAGAACAGCCGAACCACCCCCCAGAAGAACCTGCCGAAATTCGAACCATCTTCGGGGACTCAGCTGGGGGAGGGGATTCAAACAGGGCTTGAAAAGCCCATTCACGGAGATCCGAGCCGGAGCACCACGTTCACCTGGCAGATCGTCCCAGCAAGGAAATTCGAGTCACTCCGTGCAGCCTGACATTCACAGAGGATGACGCACGCGGGATCCATCATCCGCACGATGATGCGCTAGTGGTCACAATGACAATAGCAAATCACAAAGTATATCGTATTTTGGTCGATACTGGAAGTTCGGCCGACATAATGTACTCCGAAGTATTCGAAAAGATGGGAATTCTATGATCCCGACTCCAACCTTTGAAGACTCCCTTGCACGGCTTTGCCGGAGAGAGTAATCTCCGAAGGATCCATCTCCCTCCCAGTAACTGCGGGAGAAGAGCAACATCAAGTCACACTTCTGGTGGACTTTTTAGTTGTCAATGTTCCATCTGTCCACAATGTGATCTTGGGCCGACCCTCCCTCAATGCGATGAGAGCGGTCGTCTCAACTTACAATCTGATGATGAAGTTTCTAGCTAAAAGCGGGATCGATTATCTCCGAGGCGACCAACGCGAGGCCCGGAGGTGTTATGCGATAGCAGTAAGAAAAGGAGCTACTAAGCAGGCGCTCATCGTGGACGCCTTGGACCCCCAAGGACCGACAGAAAGATCATCAGTTGAAGATCTGGAAAAAGTGCCGCTCGATGAATCAGACCCAAGCAAAACTGTTCAACTTGGGTCATCGCTTAGTTTCGAGCGGAGGAACAACTTATTAGCCTTCTTGAAGCACCACCGGGACGTCTTCGCGTGGTCTCACGCAGATATGCCAGGGATTTCTCCCGACGTGTTGGTTCATACGTTGAATGTGAACCCAGATCATAAGCAGGTTAAGTAAAAAAGAAAGCCATTTGATGCCAAATGATATGAAGCCATTGCCGAGGAGGTTTTCGTCCTGCTCGATACGGGTTTCATAGAAGAAGTATATTACCCTGATTGGATAGCGAATGTTGTGCTCATCAGGAAATCTAATGGGAAGTGGCGGGTATGTGTAGACTACTCCGATCTGAATAAGGCGTGCCCTAAAGACAGCTTCTTATTACCTCGGATTGATCAACTGGTGGACAGTACGGTCGGACATGAGCTGCTCTCGTTCTCGGACACCTACTCCGGGTACAATCAGATCACTATGCATCTCCTAGACAGGCAGAAGACTACCTTTGTCATGGACAGAGGACTCTACTGTTACTGGGTCATGCCATTTAGCCTGAAGAATGCTGGGGCAACACATCAGAGGCTGGTGAATCAGATGTTCGCCAGATAAATTGGACGCATTATGGAAGTATACGTCGGCGATATGCTAGTGAAGAGTACCAAAGCCTCCGATCATCTTACCGACCTCGGAAAAATATTCAACGTCCTCCGAGAGTATCAGATGAAGCTGAATTCCGCTAAGTGTACATTCAGATTTGAGTCGGAGAAGTTCATTGGCTTTCAAGTTAGTCAGCGAGGAATCGAAGCCAACCCAGATAAGATCAAGGCTCTCCTTGACATGAACTCACCTTAGACCCTTAAGGAAATACAGTGTCTCATGGGAAGAGTTGCAGCGCTCGGACGCTTCATATCCAAAGCTACAGATAAATTCCTTCCCTTCTTCCAGCAGCTGAAGGGTCACAAGAGAGCGGAATGGACACTGGAGTGCGAGCAAGCCTTCCAACAGTTGAAACAGTACTTAGGTTCGCTGCCTCTCTTATCCAAGACTGAAGAAGGGGAGCCCCTATTCGTATACCTTGCAGTTTCAGCTTCGGCTGTCAGCTCGGCTCTGATCAGAGAAGTCGAAAGCAAGCAATACCTCGTATACTATGTGAGCAAAGCTATGGTACCAGCAGAAACAAGATACCAGTCCTTGGAAAAACTGGCGCTCTGCCTCGTCGTTTCGGCCAGAAGACTGACACCATACTTTCAGGCCCATTCCATCGTTGTGTTGACCGACTCTCCTCTGAAACAGGTCCTCTAAAGACCCGAAGTTTCCGAACGGATGACCAAATGGGCCATTGAGCTCGGAGAGTTTGACATTCAATTCCACTCCAGGACAGCAATCAAGGGTCAAGCTGTAG
Source organism: Magnolia kwangsiensis (assembly GCA_037074715.1). Taxonomy (NCBI): domain Eukaryota; kingdom Viridiplantae; phylum Streptophyta; class Magnoliopsida; order Magnoliales; family Magnoliaceae; genus Magnolia; species Magnolia kwangsiensis. The sequence goes on along the minus strand of CM073581.1, from coordinate 84,596,005 downwards.
CGGACTTCATCGCCGAGTTCACAACTCTGAGCGAGGAGCAAATCAGTAAAGAAGTCGAGATGACGCCGCCCGTTCTGTTGAGCGACCAAGAGGCAATGTCGGATCCAGGATGGGTCCTTTATGTTGATGGGTCATCCAACGTTAAAGGAGCAGGAGCCAGTGTCGTCCTGGTTGCACCTAACTCAACGACAATCAAGTATGCAGTTTGACTTGGATTTAAAGCTTCTAACAACGAGGCAAAGTATGAAGCGTTGTTAGCTGGACTCAGGCTGGCAGCAAGCCTAGGTGTTCAGACCCTACAAGTCCGTTGCGATTCACAGCTGGTAATGAACCACATCTTGTCGGAGTATGAGGCCAAAGAGGTCTGAATGATCGCCTACCTCGAAGAGGCGAGGAAACTGATCGAGAAATTTTGGAGTTGCACCATTCGACAGGTCCCTAGAACTGAGAACTTATGGGCCGATGCCCTGGCAAGACTCACCTCGGCCTCCGAAGGAAAGATCCTGTGTTTCATTCCTGTCAAATTTATTGAGCATCCGAGCATTAGCCAGTCGAAAAAGGTCAATCCTGTCCAACCCATTTTAAGTTGGATGGACCCGATTTTTAATTATCTATCGTCCGGCGAAATCCCCTCGGACAAGTTAGAGGCGAGACGACTTAGGGTCAGAGCAGCCCGATACGTTATATTGGATGAAGTGATGTATAAGAAGGGGCACTCCCAGCCTTACCTTAGGTACCTCCAACAGGATGAGGCCGACTACGTGATTCGGGAGATTCACGAGGGAATCTACGGAAACCATTCTAGCAGTCGTGCCCTGGCCTTGAAGATACTTCGTCAAGGGTATTTCTGGCTAACTCTTAAGCAGGACTCGAAGGACTTTGTCCGAAAGTGTGACAAGTGTTAGAGTTTTGCAGTCGTGCCGAGGCAACCGGCGGAAGAAATTACTCCCATGAGTGGGCCATAGCCGTTCACCCAATGGGAGATCGACATCATCGGTCTTTTGCTAACAGCGAAGGAACAAGTAAAGTTTGTCATAGTTGCGGTCGACTACTTCACCAAGTGGGCCAAAGCTGAGCCTGTCGTGAAGATCACCGAGCAAAAAGTGATCGACTTTGTGTGGAAAAATATCGTCTGCTGGTTCAGAATCCCACGAACCATCGTATCTGATAACGGCCGCCAATTCGATAATGACAAGTTCTGCTGTATGTGTCGGGGACTTGGCATTGTGAATGCTTATTCATCACCTCGGCACTCGCAATCAAATGGACAGGTGGAAGCAGTCAATAAGGTCATCAAGCATCATCTCAAAACAAAGCTGGAAAATACAAAGGGAAACTGGGCCGAGGAGCTCTCCTTCGTCCTCTGGGCTTACAGGACCACAGTCCAGACCACAACGGGTGAAACTCCGTTCTCGTTATCTTATGGCTCGGAGGCAATGGTGCCAGTAGAAATCGGAATCCCTACAGCGCGAGTGAGGAACTTCGAAGAAAATTGAAACTCTGAGCAGATCGCTGCTAACCTGGATTTGCTTGAGGAAGTCAGAGACATTTCCAAGCTCTGAGCGGGGCTTGACATCAATAGGTAGCGCGTTTTTACAACTCAAAGGTTAAGGTCAGGTATTTTCGCCCAGGGGACTTAGTCCTCCATTAGATCTTCCAGAACACAGCTGACCGGGAGCAGGAGCACTCGGACCCAACTGGGAAGGACCATATCGCGTGGTCAAATCTGTCAAACTGGTCTCGTATCACTTGAAAGACCTCGAAGGCCGCCAGCTCCCTCATCCTTGGAACGTTGAGCACCTGAAGATTTACTACCCATGAGGAACTAGCCTTTTGAGGCTCATAATAAAGTGTACGCCTCCGAGCGACTAGCCTTTAAGGCTTTTAATAAAAGTTCCAATTCTTCTTCGAACATCTACTCAATTGTCTTGTCAGTACGATTACAACTTAATGGTCCGACCTCTAAGGGGTTGGAACTTAACCCTACAAAGGTTCGACAAGGCATTCCCTTGAGGGAAAAAGCCTAATAATGACCCGACTCTCTAATAGAGCACTCGGCTCATCATACAACAGAATGAAGGGTCCTTGCCAGACAAGCGACGAGCCGAGTACCCCAAAAGATCAGACCCAACTAAGACTTTGGTCGAGGGGGCTCGGAGAACGAACTAAACAATAATGAAAGGGCCAGACCCGTAAAAAGGTCAGCTCGACAATATAACAACATCACAAGACAACAGCTGAAAAATATCATGAAAAAGTTTCTCATTCAGTAAATCTCCCTCAAAAGGTAAAAAATACATCGACAGTTTAAAGATTAAAAAAAAAAAAAAGAAAGGACATAAGGCCTTCATGCGGGAGGAGGCGCCTGGGCATTAGGGGCTTGATCCGAGAAGGTGGCAGGGACGTCTTCAGGGTCCTCAGGCAGCAGAGAATCCAGATCGAGGTCTGGGTATAAACTCAGGACTGCCTCGATACAAGCATCGAAGCCGCGGTTGTAAAACATCGCAGCTTCGACATCCCTTTCCTTGGAAGTCTTAAAATCTTCGATCGCAGCAGCAATCGCCGCTGCCAAAGAGGCTTTATCCTTGACCCGCTAAGCCTCCACAGCCTGAGCAATGGCTCGGGTCCGTTCTTCAACCGCCTCAGTCTTGGTACATTCCAAGGCCTCACCCAGCCGAATAGTCTCCAAGGCCAAGGAATTCGCGTGAGCTCTGGCATGGGTCAGCTCGGCGGCCACTGAATCGCTGCTGGCTTTGAAATTATCTGCTCTCTCCTGCAGCTGTAACTCCCTAACCTCTAAGTTAACTACAACCCCCTGCAGCTGACCTACTTTGGCCTTCTCAACCGAAAGTTGTCGTTGCAGCTCAATCTGCTCGAACTTAGAGAGGGCAGACTCATCTCGTAAAATTGCCATCTCAGCCTTGAGAGCCTCAAGCTCCATCTCCCTCCTCTGATGCCCCCGCACTCTCTCTCGAATTGAAAGCAACACCGGGACGGTATGAACAGGAAACAAGGATCAGTATCTAAGAAAATATATGCAATGATAATACGAAGGGAAAAGGAATCCATTCGGAGATATATCGTATAACACACGGCAGCCAAATCGTTCAGAAAGGAGTCGTCCGACCTGCCGAGGTTTTGAACTATGTCCTCCTCGGGGGCATGCTTGGCGGCCTAAGGAGCCAGACAGGCCATATGATAGCCCGACTCGAACCTCCAACTGCTCGTACCCACCTGGGGCGAGACCATAGCCTCCTCAGCCCCTACCCTACTGTCGGCCAAGTTCTGATCCTCGGCGTGGACATCAGCATGTTGTCGGTCATTCTAATGGCCTCCTGTTCGGAGGAAGAAGGAATAGCAATGGGGGCTCGGGGCTGCGATAGGAGCCTCCATGGTAGGGGGAACGACGGTGGAAGGAGCGGAGCTCAGAATGGCTGGGGCATGAGGAGCGACAAAGCTCGGAACGATTGGAGTGTCAGCCACGGTAGTTCAAACAGGCACCGGGGGAGGAGGTACCACCGGGCGCGAGACGGCCCGAGGAGCCATGGTAGCACTAGGGCGCACTGGGGTCGGTGCTGCCCCCGACGCCTGTGGATGAGCAGGCACCGTAAGAGCAGAGCCGACGAGTCTCGGAGCTGGGACTGCTAAGATCGGCACGACGGAAGATTCTCCCTCGTGAGGAGGGACCTGCTTCCTCCGAGTGATCTTCACTCGGGGGGCCTCCTTCAACAACTCCACGACAGTCGGAGCCGCCTTCCTCTTCAGAGCACCAGACGCCTCAGCCATGTCTGCGAGATAAATGACAGTGTCAACGACTAAGTAGGAAAAACTGAGCTCGTTAGAAAGATTAGGATAACTTATTGAAGGACGTGGGCAAGGGTTATGTCTTACAAAGCCCGGACTGATAAAGATTATCCACTGTTATCAGGTCCACCCAGGAGCAAAGCGTCTCCGACCGTGTTCTAGCCTTCGCGATGCGATTCTTCTGAGCCGGATCGAGGAGAGGAAGCCCCCTCGAGAAAGCTGCAAAAGGAAACGGAGAAGTTTTACTTCAATTAAAACGAAGGAAAACAAAGGCATCGACACAGATATTGGTTAAAGTCTGACTTGGTTTTGTGAAAAGGGTCGGAACCCGTGTTGTTAGAGCTCCGAGCTCCGCTGGCGGTGCCTCCCAGAACCACTTATTTTTTTAGTCTTTATTGGAAGACGGACGGCAGGTTCATCACCAGTCCCAACCCCTTGCTGCCTCGAGTCGCAAAGTAGTATCATGGGTCGTTGTTGTCGCGCTTGACCAGGTACAGACTCATCAGCTCTTTCAGGGTCAGCTCGGGGTTTCCAACTTATCACCAGATAATGAAGGCGGAGATTAGCACCCTCCAGGCTATGGGAGCGAATTGCCCGGGAGCCAGCCCGAGGTAGGCCGCAACCTTCCAGATGAAGGGGTGAAGTGGGAGTTGAAGCCCACACTGCAATGTGCAGAGGAAGATTGTGACTTTTTCCTCTGTAGGAGCTCCAGCCAAGTCCATAGACCCAGGGTTCCTTATCCGAATGGAGTTCAGAATTTGAAACTCCGAACGGATCAAGTCCATCTGAGATTCCGACATAACGGAACCTCCTGGGACTACTTCCGCAATGTGCAGACTTGCGAGCATTTCAGTAGCCTCAGCAGTACTGACTCGACGGGCGCGGGTAGCCTTCTTCTTGCTGGGCTGCTTGGTCCTGGCACCCATCGTCTTTTGCCTCCAAGGCGGGGGGTATAGGGGTGTGGTTTCGAAGGGGCCTTCAGAAGCTCCACTCCCATCCTCTGAACTCCCCGGCTCGGATTCCTTAGCTTATTCACACACCATTTCGAGGTCGAAAGACATTATAAAAATGGACATAGATCAGCAGAGGGGACTCACCGGACGGCTACCGAAAATCGTCTTCTATCGAAAAAGGGAGATCGGTCGGAATCGCCCGCCGAAAACTTTGAATTCGAAAGGAATCGCCTCGTCGGAAATCACCTCTTCTGGTACGCTCTCAGGATTCACAATGTAAAGAATGAGAAGAAATGCGAGGATCCCTTATATAGGTAGCAAAAGATCTTTGCATTAATGGCAGGCCATAATGGCCGCAGCCGAATCGGCACGAGCCGATCCGCAGACACACGTGGCCACACCTCGTTGGGGGGATACTCAACCGGCGTTACAGCTCTGACATCGGGCAGCGTGCTTCGATATGCGAGGTGACGCCCGGGCAGTGAGAGCCGTCGAGTACAAGCCTCCTCAGACCTGTGTGGCAACCTCTCATAGGCCGGAGGGAGATTCGGAATCATAACCGTCACCATGCGTCGACCAAAGCAACTCATACGCACATAATCTCGAGACATGACGCTTCAAATTCGAAAATCGCCATCAATGCAGTATGGGCGGGAGATCTCTTACTTGAGTACTCTCCGAGTCTGCAAGCAGACTCGAAGAGTAGGGGGCTTCTGTTATGGGGAGATCCGAGCCCACGACGAAATGCAAGTCCGAGCGCCGGTCTGAACCGACTTGTTGCCACGGCGTCTGAGGCATAACGCGTCCGACCTGATTTGAGCATCCTGTGAAGGTCCAAGCGCATGGAAAGTCCGAGGCAACAAGAGCCTCAGAGAAGAGAGCCTCTCGCTTCGGCTAGGACCCGGTTGGACCAGTGAGATCAACTCGGACCTATAAGGTCAGAGCGGTCACTGAGTTCAACCAGATCTAGGAATTGTCCTTGTCCACCCGAACGAACGCAGCGTCAGAGAGTCGGACTAGCCGAGCCAAGCCGAGGTTATACTCCAAGCCGTATATTCTCCTTGAAGAACATGGAAATTGTCATACTCGAATGTGTCCGATAACTTCGCTTACAGATATGCACTACTTGCCTGATACGCCGCGCGATCAGTAGATTGTGGGCAGTATCTCCACGATCCGGGAATCCCCTTGATCATGTCGAGATTATCGGATCCAAACCATTCTACAGGCAAGTATAAATAGCACACGGTATCATATCTACAGGTACGCAATAGCAAGTGCTCTCTCCCCTACTCTCTACTTAGACCCTGATTCCCTTGACTTGACTTAGGCATCGGAGGGTCCTCCGGTATAGCCGGGGTCACCGTTGTCAGTTCTTTGGGTGCAGGTTCCAAGGGCGATACCTGAAGGTGGAGAAGACGTGGAAGGAGGGCCAACCGGATTTTAAAATCAACATAAACCATTCATTCAATGGGTCCATTGCAGGTCACAAAAAAATAACCTTTAAAAAAAAAAGGATTTTGAATGGAGGAAAAAATAAATAAATAAAATTGTCTGTAAAAAATTATATAAAAAAATTAAAACACCTGTGAGGTGGGGTGGATCTTCGATGGATGAACTCGGCTGCCTGGTGGAAAATGGGCAAGAGGGATTGTGAGAGATTGGGGAAAGAGGACCTCCGATCTTCAAAAGAAAAAACCCCTCTTTTTCTTCCGCTTTGATGAAATCAATTGTAAAAGGAAAGAATTTGAAATTAGAAATGAGGGGAGAAAAATCTCTGAAAAATCACCGCGAACCGGAAATGGAAAGTGTTGTTCGTGGTGTCGTTGTCGTTAGCGAAGATGGCAGAGAGATTTTCTTGTGGTGCCGTTGCCGTTAGGGAAGACGGCAGAGATTTTTTTTTTAAAATAAAATAAATATGAAATAGAAATGGATTTGCTAGTCCGACGTGGCAGGCGCAGTGCATTGGACCAATGATATTGCGGGAGGCAAAGAGTCTCTGCCTCCCGGAGGCAGAGGATCCGGACTCCATAAAATCATGGTGGACTCCATAGAGTTTACTCAATACGTTGACATAGTACGTTACTCACCACGCAATCAACAAATCAGCAGAAACGGATTGGCTACTCCCCCTGCCACCAGCCAATGGCTGGTGGTCGGTGCTCCTTGGACCCCAACATAATGTATGTGTTTCATCCATGCCGCGTTCATCTAATTTTCTAGATCATTTTATTGTCTAAGAAAAAGAATGAGGTATATTACAATCTCAAGTGGACCACATTACAGGAAATAGTGTTGAATGAGCGTCGACCATTAAAAACCTTTTTGGGGCCATAAAAGTTTTGAATTAAGCTGATCTTTGTTTTTTCCTTTCATCTAGGCTTATATGACCTAATCAAAAGACTGGATGTCAAATAAAAAGTACGGGCTTAGGAGGATTTTAATAGTGGATATCCAATCACTATTGTTTTCCTGTGGTGTGGTTCATCTGAGATTTATATGCCTCTAATTTTTTGGATAAAGCCCTAAAATTATATGTAAAAATGGATGACCACTGGCCACCGGGCCAGTGGCAAGGGGAGTAGCCAATCCATTCCCGCAATCAGCTACCTTCTATTTGAGAATTTAGCGCACGGGTTAAGCAGCGAGACTGCTACTAAAGTGATGTCACCTAGTTATGTGGGACCCCACCATGATGTATGTTTTGTATCCACACCATCCATCCATTTGGAGAGATCTTTTAGGGCATGAGCAATAAAATGAATCGGATCCAAAACTTGAGTGGACCCCAACACAGAAACATTGGAGAGAGTCATGCCCACCTTTAAAAACTTCAAAGGGTCACAAAAGTTTTCCCTCAAGCTGATATTTGTATTTTCCCTTCTTCAATGTCTATGTTAACTTAAGGTCCACTGTGATTTTTATTTAAGTTTTCATTTAGGGATTCAGTGCACGGGTTGAGTAGCGAGACTCGCTATTAAAGTGACATCATGTAGTTATGTTGGTCCTACCATGATGTATGTTTTGTATCCACACTGTCCATTCATTTGGAGAGATCATTTTAAGGCATGGGCCAAAGAATGAATCAGATCCAAAACTCGAGTGGACCCCACCACAAAAAACAGTGAAGAGAGTACGCTCACCATTAAAAACTTCGAAGGGCCACAAAAGTTTAAGATCAAGCTGATATTTGTGTTTCCACTTCTTTCATATTTGTGTTAACTTATCAACAGGTTATATCTCAAATAAAAATCACGGTGGACCTTAGGAAGGCTTCAACGATGGACATCACTCTCCTCACTATTTTCTATGGTGGGGTTCACTCTAGCTTTGGATCTACCTCATTCTTTTGATCATGCCCTAAAATGATCTCTAAAAATGGATGTACAATGTGGATACAACACGTACATCATGGTGGGCCCCACAGAACTTAGTGGTGTCACTTCAGTAGCGAGTCTAGCTACTCAACGTGTTGGTAGCTAACCCACCTCTAATTTCTTTCTTCTAAAATTTAATTGGGTCATGTCATCTCATGAAAATTTTATAAGATAAAAAAATATATTTACAAAATCTACTTGATTAACAAGGAATATTAGCTGCGGCCTAGGATGAAAAATGTCTGTAGGATCCTCACCGTGGGCCCACCTTGATCTATGCATTGTATATCTACTCCATTCATCCATTTTCTCATATTATTTTAAGACTTGACCTGAATCGATACTTGTGATTGGGTCAGATTCAGTTCGAATTAGTCTAGGACAGACCTAGACTTGGATCGGGATAGGCATGTTGGACTCCATACCGAGTCAAGTTAAGTTTGGGTCAGGCCTATTTCAAAACTGAATCGAGTCGGATAGGCCCTAACTCGATTTGAATGGACTCGATGCCTACCTCTAACCTACATTACATAGGGCACAATTCAACGTGGGCCTTAAATCATGTGAGGCCACTGACAAAATGATGGGATTCATTGAACAAAGTGATGAGGTTATTAGATGAAGTGACGGAGTTATATTAAACAAAGTGATGAGATTGCCCGACAAAGCAACATGATTCCACTAAACAAAGTAATAAGGTTAAATGAGGCAAAGAAAATAGGGTTCCATTAGATAAAGTTACAGATTCTCGAAAAAAGTGATGGACGTTACCAAACAAAGTCACCCGGTTCCGCTAAATGAAGTGACGATGCTAGAAGACAAAGTGATTGAGTTTTACTAGACAAAGTTGTGAGGTTGCTGGACAAAGTGACGAGGTTGTTGGACGAAGTGACGAGGTTTACTAGACAAAGTGATTAGGTTACTAGACAAAGTGATGGGGTTTTACTAGACAAAGAAACTATGTAGTAAGATAAAGTGACAAATGTCTACTATATCAAGTGATGAAATTTCTACTAGAAATAGAGTCACGAGGTTGCTAGATAAAGTTATCACGCCCCAAATCTGAAAATCGGATTCACATGAATTCGATTGCCGACAGCCTCCGTAGTGCCCCATTCTCAGCTCCTGACAATCAAATGCCAGATTCCGATCCTGGAATCCTACAAGGAGGATTTTCAGAATGAATTTTTTTTGTAATGGAGCATAACCACAAGCATAACCAAGTCACAAAACAACATCACCACATATCCACTATATCAAAAACTTTAAGTACAATGTGGAAAGGGAAATACAGGGTGATCAAAAAGCTCCAAAAGGTCCTAATATACACTCTTACCTCAGCGCTGTTGCTGTCCAACACTACCTGCACGCAACTGTCGTGCATAAGCTTACAAAAGCTTAGAGGGTGGTGTAAGTGTATGCGTAAGGCAAACGCCAAGTGTACAATATCAGAGTAGTGCGAAAGTATGCGGTAAGTCCATGAACACAATCAACCATGCCAAGGCTATGTAATGTAAGGCATGAATGCTATCGGTCATACCAAGGCCATGTAATGCGAGATATGAATGTCATCGGCCACACCGATGCAATGCAAGGCCTACATAGCCGAATGTCATATGCGAAATGTAATCCAAGCAAGTCGGTACTCCTCAAGTACACATATCAGTACAGTTCCTCTCTGGATATCACCGGGGTCTAATATACTTCGTAGTGACTGCCACCTCCCTAGCTGCACAGTCAAGCAAGCGGATAGACCTCACTATCCGCCTGACCAGTAGTCTGCCAATAGCTACCCGGCTCATTGATAGAGGACTCATTTGCGAGCTGATCAAACTCAGCCTAGCTTATAGCCCCCTCACTCAGGCGGATAAGGCCACACCCCTTCCAACCGACCACGACACAGTGGGAGACACGGCCTACTAGTATTCGGCACTAAGGAGCTCGTGTATCCACTCGGTCTAGACGTTGGAGCATCTCCTGGTACCAAAAAGGTTCTGGGACTTTCACCCAAGGACATCCTAAGTGCCCACAGTGCTAGAGCCAAGCATTTTCGGTATCCAATACGGCCATCAACGATGTACCTGTGGAGCCATGACCCTGATGTCGCTAAGGTGTGCAGTGATCAAGTCATACATATGCGAGATGCATGAATTACACATCAAATCATGCAGAAATCTAGCGCGTACTGCACGATCATGTGGGGCACTCTGCCTCATAATGAGTCTCGTAAATGGTCAGCCCAATGGCGTATGCTATGATCAGTCACTACTCATATCAAGCATACATATGATGCATATGGGCATGAGTCATGGGATTATACTAAGCATGTTATAAAGTGATGAATAGTAACAAGTATGGGCCTATCAATGGGCCTTAAGGAGAGTTACAATGCGGACATTTAACCAACATTGTACATACAATGTAGACGTCAAACCATCATTTTTCCTAAGTCACGGCCTGCCATAAATATCATTACATGAACCATGACAAATCACACATTGCAATGGACTCTGAGGACATCCCGTTGGGCCTCGACCCATGGGCCTTAGATACATCAAATGGGCCGAATCACATGGGCCCTACATTCATCAAATGGGCTGCGTTAATGGGCCTCACCAATGAGCCTTATGTACATTGCAATGGTCCATGATCCATGGGCCTAATATATGCCAAATGGGCTTAATCCCATAGGCCTTATATAGATTAAATGGGCTTGAATCCTGTGGGCCTTATATAGATTAAATGGGCTTGAATCCCGAGGGCCTTATATAGATTAAATGGGCCGAATCCCATGGACTTTGTATATGTCAAATGGGCCTAAACCCATGGGCCTTATATAGATTAAACGGGCTTAATCCTATAGGCCTTATATGTGCCAAATGGGCTTAATCCCATGGGCCTTATGTGTGCCAAATGGGCTTAATCCCATGGGCCTTATATGTGCACCAAGGTGGGCCTTAATGAATGGTCACAAACAGGCCAACATGGGCCCTATACACATGCCAAGGTGGGCCCACTTGAACCATAGATCTGATTCATTTATAGCCCAAACCATAAAATGATTTTATAAAATAAATGGACTGTTTGGATGCACACATGCACCATGGTGGGGGGGGAGGGGTCCACATGAATGTTGGATGGTTGGGATGCAACACATGCATCAAGGATGGGGTCCACTGACCATCCAGCTCTAAACCCAATGGCTGGATGGCGTTGATAAAACAAATACAACAATGGGGTCCCGCTGTCCAGCGGTGTGGACGGTGCGGACAAAACACATACCCTGGTGGGGGTTCCACCGTCCACGGTAGTGGACGGCTTCATGAAACACATACATCACTGTGGGTCCCATGCGGGGGGGCCCACCATAATGTTTTCATGTCATCCAACCCGTCCATTAGGTCACGCAGACCTGAATGAAGGGTAAAAATAAATTTCAGCTTAATCCAGAACCTCTGTGGACCCCAAAAAGGGTTTCAATGGTAAAATTCAATTCACACTATTTCTTATGGTGTGGGCCACCTGAGATCTGAATCATGCTGATTTTTGGGTGGGCCATGCTTAAGGTAGGGGACCACCTTATGAACGGCTTAAATGGAATATAAACATTAAGGTGGGGCCCACGGCAAGGGCCGTGGGTCGACCCCATCCGCCCGCTACAAGGCTGCAGGCAGCGGCTGCGCTTCTGAAAGGCAGAAGCCTCTGCTGCTTGCCTTCCTTATTTTATTTTTTTTGGAAAAAACCATTTTCTGCGGTTTTTCATATGCGGGGCCCGCTCTAAGTGCATCCACTCCATCCATTGTATTCTCAAGCCTAAAACAAACCCATCAAGACCAATATCGACCCATTTTCAACGTGTAAAAAGGATCTAGGTAGATTTCAATGGTACCGATATTATTTTTAACATTATGGCCCACTAGATACCCCGATCAACCTCATTTTTCAGCTTAACGCCTAAAATGGGATGGGGAAAAGGATGGACGGCTCGGATTGTATACATACATCAATGTGGGGCCTGCTTGAGTGACATACTCCAATGGCTTGTAAAATCAGGCCAATATTTGTGCTTTTCTTCCACGGACGCTGGACGTTTATTCTCTTTCTCTTTTTTTTGTGTTGTTTAGGTGGGCCTCCACAAGATGAATGTTACATTTAAGATGGACCCCACTCATAGAGGGCTTGGATAAAATACATATTTTATGTGGGGCTCATTCAAGTGGGCCACATGGCCTCATCAACATTCAAGAAAAATAAATAAAAATGAGAGGGAGAGAGAGAGAAAAGTGGGACACACGTGTGATGGAGGGACCCTGATACTATGGGCCCTCCGTTTCAACCATCCAATCATACATCAATGGGTCCCATTGCATATGGGCCATCCAAATAAAAGATCAACGGTGGAGATCCCTCCCCATCCAAAATGAACGGTCTATATGACCTCTTAATGCAAGAAAAGTAAACATCGTGATGGGGTCCATGGAGAATGGCCCCATCATGGAATGATTTGATGATCAAGATAGGCCATAGGCCACATCTTAGGGTCCCAAGTGAGATCCAAACCATTGATCGGTTGGCCTCACTTGGCCCATCTTAAAACTTGAAAAATTAGGCTATGGAGGCACCCACCGATTGATCTTCTCGGTCTGTTAGGAAGCTACTCTCTTAGAGCTTCACTTTGATCGTGGAGATGGAAAATGAATGGCTAGGATGATGGGTTTTGGAGTGGAAAGTTGTCCCGCGCCAAACTCGAAAAGCGGGCTCACAAAATTCCCGATCGCTGAATCCGGGGCCGACAGCCTCCGTAGAACCCCATTCTCGGCTCCTAGCTCCCATTCGCCAGGTTCCGATCCTGGGATGCTATGAGGAGGATTTTTAACGTCAGTTTGATTCGTAATAATCATAACCAATGGCATAACCCACAAACAACAACCAAGAACTCCATTACATTTTCACTATGATAAAAAACTTTACAAGTACAATGAGCATAAAGGAAAATACAATGGTAAAGAATAAAAACTCCAAAACGATCTGCAACGTGCTCCTGCCTCAGCGCTGCTGCGAACCAACGTTACCTGCATGCAACAGTCATGCATAAGCTTATATAAAGCTTAGAGGGTGGTGAAAGTGTGTGCGCAAGGTAGTAATATGAACATGCAATGTCAGAATAATGTGGAATATGCAGATGGATCCATAATATCATGAGCCGTACTAAGGCTTGCGATGCAAGACATGAATGGTATAGGCCATCCCAAGGCCATACGATGTGCAATGCAACTCAAGCATACAGATCCTCATCTATGTCCACACATCAACACAGCTCAAATATGAGATATCACCGAGGTATAGTACACTCTAAACCAGATTGCTGCCACATCGCGCGCAATAAGGTAAGTGGAAGAGACCTCACTATCCGTCTGCCAATATCGGGCGTGACTCGTCGATAGCGGACTCATTCCTCGAGCTGGTCAGACTCAGCCTAGCATTGCCCCCTACTCTCAGGCGGGTAAGGCCGCACCCCCTTCCAACTGACCACGACACAGTGGAAATCGCAACCGTTTGGTAATCGGCACTCAACGCTCATCTATCCACTCGGTCTATACGTTGGAGCAACATCTTGGTACTATAAGGGTTTAGGGACTTTTACCCAGGGATATATATAGCACCCCATGTAGAATAAGATTTTTGGTATCTAATCCTGCCAACCACGATGTGTCTGTGGAGGCTACGGCCCTGATATCGCTAGGGCGTACAATAACCATGTCACACAAATGCAAAATTCATGAATCACGCTATCCAGTCATACAACAAATCCTGCGCATATCGTGCGCTCATGTAGGGCAACACCGCCTAACCGGGAGCCCATAAATAACCTGCCCGAAGGCATATGCTATGATCATTCAATTCTCATGTCAAGCATACATATGATGCGTATGATCATGAGTCATGAAGCTATATTAAACATGTTATAATGAGATGAACTATCCTTACAATGCATGTAGGCCTGAGCTGCCTATACACAATAAGTACGGGCCTAACAATGGGTCCTAAGGAGAGTCGTAATGTGGACATCCAACCAGCATTACACTCGCAATGTGGACGTCAAACCAACATTACTCCCAAGGCATAGTCCGTAAAGAATATCCCTATATAAATCAGGTTGGGATCACACATTGCAATGGACCTTAGGTACATCCCATGGGGCCTTAAATATATTAAATGGGCCATATACTATGGGCCTTATATTCATTAAGTGGGCCACCTTCATGGACCGCACCAATGGGCCTTAAGTGCATTGCAATGGATCATAACCCGTGGGCCTTAGAATGCATCAAATGGGCCCAATCTCAAGAGCCTTATACATATCAAATGGGCCTAATCCTGTCGGCCTTATATAATTCAAATGGGCCTAAACCCCTAGGCCTTATATAAGTCAAATGGGTTTAGTCCCATGGGCCTTAAAATATATCAAATGGACCTAGTCCCATGGCCTTGGAACATATCAAGTGGGCCTAAACCCATAGGCCTTAAATATCAAGTGGGCCTAAGCCCATAGGCTTTACATATCAAGTGGGCCCAAGTTCATAGGCCTTATATGAATCAAATGGGCCTAACCCATAGGCCTTTCATAAATCAAATGGGCCTAACCCATAGGCCTTTTGTAATTCAAATGGGCCTAGCCCATAGGCCTGTTATAAATCAAATGGGCCTAACCCATACATGAGTGGCCCACCCAATCAGCAACTCATGCCTTAAAATGATCTCACCAAGTGGATAGACGGTCTGGATGCATCACATGCATCATGGCGAGTCCCACTGCCGCTGGATAGTGGGGATGACACATGCATCACGGAGGGCTCCACCGTCCGCTGGACGATGGAGACAATACAACATCAAGGTGGGCGCCACCGTCCACTGGACGGTGGACTTAAAACACATACATCATTGTGGTTCCATGTGGGGCCCACTGTAATGTTTAAGTGCCATCCAAACCGTTCATAAGGTCACTTGGACCTGGAGGAAGAGAAAACACAAATCTCAGATTGATCTGAAACTTCTGTAGCCCATGAGAGGGGTCCCAATGGTAGGGGTTCAATCCCACTGTTTCATGTAGTGTGGGCCACCTGAGTTTTGGATCGGTCTCATTTTTGGAGGGGGGCCCACTACTGGGGTGGCCCACCTCATGAGCAGGTTGGATAACAAATAAACATAACGGTGGGGCCCACATGCAGGGCCGTGGGCCCCTGGCGTCCACCCGCCCAAAACGCAGGATGCGCCAGCGTCCTCTCTTCTATCTGACAGCAGCAGCAACCAAGCTGCTGTTGTTTATTTTTTTTTGAAAAATTAAGGATTTTTGAGGATTTTCGAGTGTGGGGCCCGCTCCAAGTGGATCCGCTCCAATCATGGGATTCTACGGCTCATAACGGGCGAAATGAGACCAAAGTTCAAAATTTTTTGGTTGATTAAAAACACCAGAAAATACTTCTAACGGTAACCACCAAAGTTTCTTATGTTATGGCCCACCAGTTGATCACGTCATCCTCATTCTTCGGCTCAACGGTTAAAACGTCCCAGGGAATGAGATGGACGGCGTGGATTGAATATATACATCATGGTGGGGCCTAAGCAAGTGGACCACCCAAAGGCTTCCTTCTTTTCTTCTTTCCCTTTTTTTTTAAAGGAACGTCCAGCGTCCCAGACGCTGGACGGTTTGGTTCTTTTAAAAATACATTATGGTGGGCCCTGATGAAGTGGGCCACCCCACCTGATGGGTGACGTGGGTACAACATATAAGGTGGGCGCCACATGAATAAAAACTTGAACAAAATAAATATCTCAAGGTGGGGTCCATTCAAGTGGGCCACACAATCCTATTACATAAAATAAAATAAAATAAAATAAAAAGAAACAAAAAGGGAGAGAGACATGGAGAGTGGGACACGCTTTGTGATGGAGGGCTCCGCCACTATGAGCCCTCACTTGAAAAAATTATACAATCAGATGGGTCCTTTAACACATAGGACCACCAAAATTTAAAATCAACGGTGGGGATCCTTTCCCCACCAATATGGATGGTCTAGATGACCTTTCTAAAGAAATAAACATCATGATGGGGTGCATGGAGAATGGCCCCATCATGTAATGATCATGATGATCCTAGTGGGCCATTGGCCACATCTTAGGGTCCCAAGTGAGATCCACACCATTGATCGGTGGGCCTCACTTGGCCCATCATAAAAATAAGAAAAACTACCCTATAGAGGCACCCACTGTCCGATCTTCTTGCTCCTATGGGCTTCTTAGCACCTTAGCTTCAATCTTAATGGATGAGATGAGGAATGGAGGGTTGAGATGGGAGATGATGGGGTAGGAAAGTGGGCCACCTTGGAGTTTTGGAAAGGGAGAGTGAGGCTTGGAGAATGCTCATACGTATGGGGCTTTGTTGCTTGGAATTGAGACGAGAAAATGAGAAAGAGAGAGAGTGTTGTAGAGAGAGATGGATGGATGGATGGATGATGGTTGTATAAGAAAGTCTTGACTTTTGTGGCCTTTTGTGTAAGAGAGGTATGAGAGGTGTAAGAAATCCTTGACTTTTGAGGCCTTTTGTGTAAGAGAGGTATGGGTTTGGAAGACTTTTGTGGTTGCTTGGGAAAAGAGGTGAAAGTGATGTGTACTTGACATGTGATGGATTGATGGATGATTGATTGATGAGATTGATGTGATTGATGTGACACAATCGTAAAGATTCTCTTGGGTTTCACAACCTGATGCGTTTCCTCGCACCGAACGTTGGCCCACATCTCTTGACCAGGTATCACCTCGGCGCGCGAGTCGCGGCATTGGAACCGCGGCGACGGCGCGGTCGCTATGGTACAGAACTCAGGTCGAGTCGAAACAGGTTGACGTCATATGAATTAGGGTCACGCGTCGATATCGGTTAAGGGTCGAAGGTTGCCGAAATTCGACTGGTGAGACCGTGAAAGTTTACGGAACGGTATGGACTAAGATACGGGTCTTATAGAAGTGAGCCACTAAATCACTTCTCTCATGAAAAACCTTGGACGTGTGATGCTCTCTTGGTTGCTTGGAATTGTTGAGAAATGAGAGAGAGAGAGAGAGAGAGAGAGAGAGAGAGAGAGAAGAGATGTAAGGAGATGTGAGGTGAGTGATGGGGTGGATGGTTGATGGATGTGAGTGATGGGTGAGGTAATGTGTTAGTTGACTTTGGTGGTTGCTTGACTTGTGGAGAAAGGAAGCATGAGTGTTTTGTACTTGACATAAAGTGAATTGATGGGTGATTGATTGATGGAATTGATTTGACACTTTGAAGAGATTCTCTTGGAAATATAAATGCGCGGCGTTTTCTCAAAATAAACGCCGACCCACATCTCTTAGTCAGGGTATCGATCGGTACATGAGTCGCAGCGACGATGCGGTCGCAATGATATAAGTCTTGGATTAAGCCGACTCAAATGTATAGGATACGACTTACGGTCATGCGCAATATTGACTACAGGTCGCGGATTATCGAAATTCGACGGGAAGGATCGCGGGGAAGCGACGAAACAGTACGGATTAAGATATGGGTCTTACAAAAGTGATGAAATTTCACTAAATAAAGGGAAAAAGGTACTAGACAAAGTGACAAGATTCTATTAGATAAAGTGACATGATTATTAGACAAAGTAATGGGGTTTCATTAGACAAAGTGACGATGTTTCACTAGATAAAGTGATGGGGTTGCCAGACAAATTGATAGGGTTTTACTTGATAAAATGACGAGTTTTCGAATAAAGTGACTTGGTTCCACTGGACAAAGTGACGATGCTACTGTGTAAAGTGAGAGAATTTCACTAGATAAAGTAGCGGCTTGTCAAATAAAATGATGGGGTTTCAATAGATAAAGTGATGGATTCATTCGACAAAGTGATAGGGTTGCTGTATAAAGTGATAAGATTGTAGTACAAAGTGATGGGGTACAGTAAACAAAGTGACGAGGTGGCAGTATAAAGTGACGGGGTTCAGTAGACAAAGTGACGAGGTTGCAGTTCAAAGTGACGGGGTTCAATAGACAAAGTGATGAGGTTACAGTACAAAGTAACGAGGTTCAGTAGACAAAGTGACGAAGTTGTAGTACAAAGTGACGGGGTTCGGTAGACAAAGTGACGAGGTTGTAGTACAAAGTGATAGAGTTCACTAGACAAAGTGACAAAATTGCAGCACAAAGTGACAGGGTACAGTAGACAAAGTGACAAGATTACAACACAAAGTGATTGGGGTAAAATAGACAAAATGACGATGTTGCAGTACAAAGTGACGAAGTTCAGTAGACAAAGTGATGGGGTTGCAGTACAAAGTGACGGGGTTGCAGTACAAAGTAACAGGGTTCACTAGACAAAGTGATGAGGTTGCAGTACAAAGTGACGAGATTGCAGTACAAAGTGACAGGGTACAATAGACAAAGTGATGAGGCTGCAGTATAAAGTGACGAGGTTCACTAGAGAAAGTGACGAGATTATAGCACAAAGTGATAGAGTACAGTAAACAAAGTGACAAGGTTGTAGCACAAAGTGATAGAGTAAAGTAGACAAAGTGACGATGTTGCATTACAAAGTGACGGAGTTCAGTAGACAAAGTGACGGGGTTACAGTACAAAGTGATGGGGTTGCAATACAAAGTGACGAGGTTTCGATTAGATTCAATCATAATAAATGGTGGGCGTGACTCTCTCCATTGTTTTCTGTGGTGGGGTCCACTTGAGTTTTAGATCTGATTCATTCTTTGGTTCATGCCCTAAAATGATCTCTATAAATGGATGGACGGTGTGGATACAAAACATACATCATAGTGGGACCCATATAAATAGGTGACATCACTTTAGCGAGTCTCAGTACTCAATGTGGCATTGAATCCCAAATAAAAACGAAAGCGTATTGCTTACTCCCCCTACCACCAGCCCGATGGTGGTGGTGGTCGATACTCTATGGGCCCCACCATGATGTATGTGTTTCATTCATTCCGTTAATCTATTTTTATATATAATTTTAGAGGTTGATCCTAAAAATGAGGGGATATAAATCTCATATGGACCACACCACAGGAAAACAATGGTGATTGGATATCCATCATTAAAGTCCTCATAAGGCCCACCATACTGTTTATTTGACATCTAATCTATTGGTTTGGTCATAAAGACCCAGATGAAGGGAAAAAACAAAGATCAGCTTGATCCAAAACTTTTATGGCCCCCAAAAAGTTTTTAATGGTCAACGTTCATTCAACACTGTTTCATGTAATGTGGTCCACTTGAGATTGGGTTATACCTCATTTTTGGTCTTAGACCATAAAATGATCTAGAAAAATAGATGGATGGCATGGATGAAACACATACATTATGGTGGGCTCACATAGTTGATAGCACCGAGTGGCAGGGGAGTAGCCAATCCGCTTCTAATGGAAACCGTGGACGCGGATTTACTGAGGAAAGCCTTTTGCATGAAGTTTCAGCGTTGGGATGTATGGTGTGGTCTACCGTAATGTTTATAAGAATTTCAATCTATTCATCCATTTTTAGAGCTCATTTTAAGACATGTAAACAAAAATTAAGATGATCAAAAACTCAACTAGGCCATATAAAATGAAACAATGGAGAAAGAAATTCCTACCATTGAAACCTTCATAGGCGTCTTGATGTTTATATGCCATACAAACTGTTTATAAGGTCATTTTTACTAGGATGAAGTGAAAACACCAAAATATTAGACCAATGCAAAACTTTTGTGGCCATATAAATATTTCAACGGTGGACACTAAATCTACACTATTTCCTCTTATGTGGCCCATTTTGAGTTTTTTATACACCTTATTTTTGGTATGATGTGATAAAATGATATCTAAAAATGGATGAATGTGTTGGATTTATCACATACGTCGCAGTGGGCCCATCCGGAATCCTTGTGCAGGATCTTACTGCAAAAGGCTTTAACAGGAAATCTGTGTCCCCGTTAGACACGCGAAATCAGATTGTGTACCAAGTTTTATCGTACTAAGTAAACTTTTTTGGGCCCACTATGAATTCATATGGTTTATCCACACCATCCATCCATTTTTTTAGATCATTTTAGGGGTTGAGCCCGAAACTAAAGTATATCAAAAGCTCGAGTAGACCATACCAAAGGAAACAGTGGAAGTATTGATTTTCACCATTGAAATGTTTCTAAGCCGCCAATTATGTTTATTTTTCATCCAAACTATTCATAAGATCACAAAGACATGGATGAATGGAAAAAACAAATATCATCTTGACATAAAACTTCTATGGGCCCCCAAAAACTTTTCAGAAATCAATTCACACTGTTTCAGGTGGTGTGGTCCACTTGATTTTTTAATATGATTATTTTTGGTTATAAAACTCTAAAATTAGTTGGTAAAAGAGATGAATGGAGTTGATACAATGCACGAATGACAGTGGGCTCCACAAACTTTACTCAGTAAGCTTACCATATTGAGTTACTCAGCACGCAAACCACTTCCGTTTAACGTCTCAGTTATACTTCTTATTAAATGTACTTTTTTTAATATATTAAAAAAAGTGGTGATGTGGCACTTCGATGACATGAATTAATGAAAATGCTGGAGTCAGGGAGTTCTTGACTCTAGGACTTAGAGGATCTGCACTAATACATGTTGAGGGTCAAATATTGCATATTAGACCCCAGTTATTTCTCAAAATTATGAACATGATACTATTTAACGGCCTATTTTAAATGTGTTTGTGTTGCAGGATGAGTTTAGGAGCTTGGATTGAAAAAGGGTACTAAAAGCATGGATTTGACGATCTGAAGACACCAAGGCAAGGGACGGACCCCAAGAGACAAAGATCAACGGATTTACACGTCAAAGACTCGAGAAAATCGAGAAACTGAAGCTCAAGTGGCCCGAAATTGGTCCAGAATGTAAGATCACAAGGTTTTCACCATCAGTTTAGCTCGAAATTTCATATAAGGCCTGAGAACCATAAATGAACTGTACACATCAAATTTGAACCATTAAATCCTTGTGAAAGTGGCCCAAAGGACACATCAGCCCCTAATACCCTGATTTGGGGCCCACCTGATATCTGGATATGCTCCAATTTTGGTCTCAACCGTTTAAATAAGCTAAAAAAAATGGATGGACGGAGCGAATTTCTTGAAAACATCATAGTGGACCCCACTTGAGCATGAGTGTGCATAGTGCACAAGTGCACTAGCCGTGCACAGCAATGAAGAGTTGGTCAAACCGACTCTTGACTGACTTCCTCTTCCAAATTAAAAAACGCAACAGCGTTTACGCCATTCAATGCTGATCTATGTTGTGGGCCCCACTCATCATCTGGTTCGCTGATCCGAACCGTCCATTGCATCAAGGGGGTAGCTATAACTCTATCCAAGCTCGTCTTTCGGCCCCATGCAAATTTATGCACATTTATAGCCATTAAACGCAGGATGGATGGCTAGGGTACAATTCAATAGGCCACATCTAACTTGATCCAAAACCAGTCCTCTCTAAACGATTTTTCGAGTAGAACTCAATGGACGGTGTGGATTTGTCAGACGGCATGGATCATGGTCCCCACCATCTCACCAGCGCAAACAGAGCTGCGTAAGCTCTATTCTGCGGCAGGATCTGTTGATCCAGGTGGGCTACCACGGCTGACCGATGTAAAGATCCAGTCCGTCCATCTTGTAGGAAATCCAAAACCGTCCAAGGGAGGGTCATCTTTTTGAAGAAAGATCATGTGAAGAATGTTTTTCCAACCTGTTAAATACAGCCATTTCTTGGTCTTGCGGGAGCGTAAAACGATCCGCACGCTGCGTATCTTGGAGTCGATCCTTCAAACGGACTCTCCACCGACCGACCTCAGCCAATCCATGTTGTCTATGAAAGGAGGAGAAAGAGAGAGAGAGAGAGAGGATCCATCAGAAGGTCTGGAAGACTTGGGTTAGACGTGGAGCAGGGAGTAGAGTTTTTATTTATTTATTTATTTTATTTTATTTCCCTGTTTTATTAAGAGGTATATTGCAATAATGTCTATGGGTTACTAAACCTCTTAGCTAGGGTTAAGAGATGAAGCTTGTAACGTGATGGGAGGAATCGTTGCTTGTACCTTTTGATTAGATTAAACTGATATTTAATTTTAGTTAATTAATGGAATGTTTTTAGTTTTCAATAGTCGATTGTGACTGAAATTACAATGGGTCTGCGATAGCTCTGAGAATGTTCCTATTCCTTTTTATATTTATGACGTCAGGAAGCCCTGTTGTTCACTATCGTCTCCTGGGCATGGTCAGATGACGATACCCTTCCTAACCCTCTGCATTGTTGATTGGTTGGTAATTAGTTTAATTCTGTTGTTTGTCTTGTCTCCTGGGCATGGTTTGGTGATGGAATCCATTCTAATTCATATACCTTTCATCTCTTGAAAACTATATCAATGACAGTTCAGTTAATTTCCATGATTCTTAAAGCCGGCATAGGATCTCCCTGATCTCTACAAGTGGATCCTCTGAATCCCTAGTTTCCTTTCCCTGAATTCTTTAGTCTTACATTAATAATTCACCATTATTCCTTAAATTTCATTTGAGTTAGATTTCATCTCATTCTAGTTATAGTTCTAGTTCTAGTTAATTTCAGATAACGTACAGGTATCAGTCCCTTGGGATTCGACCTCAGTCTTACTGAGTTTATTACTAATCACAACCCTGTACTTGGGGAGTGAACAAGTTTTTCACGGCATTGCAGGGAACTGACGGCTACGTATTTCTAAAATTAATTGGTTTTAGAATTAGATTAAGATTAGGATTTTACTAACTTTAGGTTTAAGTTTTTCTGATTTATAGAAACTAACTTGTTTTTTTTATTTTGTAGGATCCTAACAGAAACATCTAATTTGGTTTTAACTTAGGAATCTCTAATCAGGTAACTTCTTTTTAACTTCCCCTCTTACTTTTTGTACTGCTGTCGGAATTTTTCTTTTATTTTAGATTTAAAATTAAGGTTTCACCATGTATCTGAATGAGTGGGCACGTCCGTATGTTGAGATAGCTTATGGAAAACAGCCTATGCCTCAAAATTTTTCTGAAAATACCTTCGAGAATCAATCAAAATATGATGTTCCACCGATTAAGAAGTCTTTTGGTGATTATCTGCGGGAGAATAATTACATTCCAAGAGTTAAGAAAATAATACGTGATTATTGAAATGATTATGCATATCAACTCCCGACAGATGACCCGTATGATTTTGATCAGTAGAAACAGAAATATTTCGAAGTTGAGTCAGTAAAACATCACAGTAATAACCCTCGTGGATCAGCCACTTGTGAATATCAACCAGAAACGATCCAAGAGGAGTTATCTCCTAGTTATACAGACTATATTGTTGGCATGAGGAAATTAGTAGAAGCGCTTGAATCACGCCTTGATAGGCTAATGGAGGCTAGGTCGTCTCACCCCCAACCTAATCCAGAAATATAATGCAAGGAAAGTGATCCTCACTCGCGTTTGAAAAACTCTGGAGTTTGGAATGAAGATTTGAATTACGTTAATGAGCATGTGGTTCAATTTTCCAATGAGTTGATCTCGATGACTATCCAAAAGAATGGGGAAGAGACATAGTTGTCTTTCAAATATAATGATGATGACACGCTTCCCTCATAAGACACACTAGATTCCAATGATGAAGAAGAGGTTAGTTTATGTAAACCTCAACCCATTCTAGGTGTAGAATGTGAGGAAAGTGATCCCATCCCAAATGTGCACTGCATTAAACTAGAATATGATGAATATTGGGATAGCGATCCTGAATGTGCAGCCACAGTTCCCTTGGAATCTATCTCAAGTTTAGTCCAAGTCAATGATCAAGACGTACACGAAGTGGTCGGTCATAATGAGTCACTCCCCTCACCTGACACATCTGATTTAAAGGTGGAGGATGAGCCCCTTACAACCAACCCTTCTAACTCTTGTGAAACATATTTGGACCACTCCTCTGAATCGAATGATGATGTGATTCAGGAGAAGGACGAGTTGCTCGCTACGACCCTGTAATTTAAAACCACTCAATTGCAGCCACCATCTGAACTGTTAAGTTTTGACGATTCAATGCCTCTTCTGAGTAGTATCAATGAACAGAGTTTGCCCATCAATACTTCGTCGACTGACCCTTAATTTGTCTGTGCAGGGTGGGAGTAAGAGAGCATACATCCATCTACTTTCAAGGATGATGGATTCCTTGGGCAGATCATCACGAGCTCCAATATGAAAAATAAGTCACACCCTGATAAACTTTTCAACTCTTGGGATTGCTTGGCACACTTTGTAGTTTCAAACGATCCCATGTTAAAAGATAAAATAGATGCCTTGCAAGACAACATCTCGGTAGTCATCACTGATCGAAAGAACCCTTATTCTGAAACCTTTTCTTCCCCTGATCCTAAACGTCTACTAGTAAAGGAAGAGGAGCTGAAAATTGAACCGAAGTTTGGAGCTTCGGAATGTGTTGAGACTACATCACTTCTTAGGAAGTTTTTTAAACTTTATTTACTTGTAGTCTCTGATTCACCATGCAATACTAACATTGAAACTTCTTCTGTCATAAGTGAATCGTATATATTACGGATACCTCAAGCAATTCAATGGAAGATTTTGTATGAGGTACATAAGTCTCTTTGGAAAGTCATGCTTTAGGGCGCCTAAACCTATTACAAAAAGGGCTTTTGGATGATCTTGTTGAGGAACTTATTGAGAAACTTATCAAGATATTGGCCGGAAGAGGAACCTTGCGGCATGATTGATTCAATGTTTGTGGGTAACATTGCTGCAAACCCTCACGAGACTACAACTTGTCCACTAGGGGCAACCTAGGAGTTTAAAGGCTTGTTGCATATGCTAAATGTAATCGAGAGTACCTGCGAAAGTGGTATAGGTAGGATTTTATTTTTGTTATTTTTGTTTTGCTTTCTCTCTTGTGCTGGCCGGCTTTTATGTTGCGATCTCTTGAAAAGTCTCTCTCTCGATTCATTATCCAGGTAATATCTTCTCATCACTTTTCCTTTACTTTTGTTGTCCCATGTGCATTGCATGTTCATACCTTTTACATTGAGGACAATGTAGATTTTTGATTGGGGGTGAAAGATTAGGTTTCCTAATCAGTATTTTCCTGGTCTTGAGCAAAAATTGTGAAAATTTTTAAAATTTTCTGGAAATTCTTGTGAATTCGATGTGATTTTGACGGCCATCTAGGGCACTTAGAATTTCAAAATGCGTAATGTTGGTAATTTATGACTCTTAGATTCAGTTATCTATTGATTTCACAGTCAAGTTTGAATTACTAATCCAGAATTAGAAGTTGTAAACATTGATTGAGTCATGATTTCACATGTTACACCTCGCTTTCACATTAAGATTTCAGTTTGATATTGAAGGGTTAATTTAGCAATCATTAAAGTATGAGAGGAACTAGCCTAGAACATTTGCCTAATAGGATCGATATGAAAAGAAAAAATGAAAAAGAAAAAAAGAAAAAAATAGATACCTTTGGAAAAGATTGACGAATAATCTTCACCATAGGTCTGCTCCCTATAGGTGTAAATTTAATTCCCCATGGATGATATGTGAAAAAGGTTTGGGTGTACGGTCTTCACCCTAGGTTTGTTCCGTTTAGGTGAGGATTTGATTTCCCTTCTTGGCGTTACTGTTAATGAAAAAATCAAAAGTTGAAAGAATGATCTGTGAGGTAAGTTTTGGTTATCATGAATTCTCTTGTCGATTACTAATGCTATTCTGAAATAGAAAAGTGAATTTTAATAATGATAAGTCGAGAGTACACTATACACCCATGGATCTCAATGTTTAGAATTATTCTAATTGATGGATTAATACTTTGAACTTAATTATGAAGTTTACTGTATGCTTGAGTCCAGGAAAAAAATGATTCTCAATATTCATGAATCTTAGATTTCTCATATTTGAATCATTTTTCAAAATATTACTCGGTTTCATAGAAATTGCCTTGTATTTCTTAACTTATTTTTCGCATACTTTGCTCGGGACTAGCAAGATGCTAGTTGGGGGTTGTGTTGAGGGTCAAATGTTGCATATTAGGCCTCAGTTATTTCTCAAAATTACGAACATGATACTATTTAATGGCCTATTTTAAATGTGTTTGTGTTGTAGGATGAGTTTAGGAGCTTGAATTGAAAAAGGGTACTAAAAGCATGGATTTGACGCTCTAAAGACACCAAGGCAAGGGACGGACCCCAAGGGACAAAGATCAACGGATTTACACGTCAGAGACTCGAGAAAATTGAGAAACTGAAGTTCAAGTGGCCCGGAATTGGTCCAAAATGCAAGATCACAAAGTTTCCACCATCCGTTTAGCTCGAAATTTCATATATGGCCTGAGGACCATAAATAAACTATACACATCAAATTCGAACCATTAAATCCTTGTGGAAGTATCCCAACGGACACATCAGCCCCTAATACCCTGATTTGGGGCCCACCTGATATCTGGATATGCTCTAGTTTTAGTCTCAACCGTTTAAATGAGCTGACAAAACGGATGGACGGAGCGGATTTCTTGAAAACATCATAGTGGACCCCACTTGAGCATGAGTGTGCATAGTGCACAAGTGCACTAGCCGTGCACAGCAATGAAGAGTCGGTCAAACCAACTCTTGACCGACTTCCTCTTCCTAAATCAAAAAATGCAACAGCGTTTACGCTGTTCGACACTGATCTATGTTGTGGGCCCCACTCATCATCTGTTTCACTGATCTGAACCGTCCATTGCATCAAGGGGGCAGTTATAACTCTTGTCAAGCTCATCTTTCGGCCCCATGCAAACTTACGCACATTTCCAACCATTAAACGCAGGATGGACGACTGTGCTATAATTCAATGGGCCACATCTAACTCAATCCAAAACCAGTCCTCTCTAAACGGTTTTTCGATTAGAACTCAATGGACGGTGTGGATTTGTGATCCGGCATGGATCATGGGCCCCACCATCTCACCAGCGCAAACAAAGCTGCGTAAGCTCTATTCTGTGGCAATATCTATTGATCCAGGTGGGCCACCACGGCTGGCCGATGTAAAGATCCAGTCCGTCCATCTTGTAGGAAATCTAAAACCGTCCAAGGGAGGGTCATCTTTTTGAAGAAAGATCATGAGAAGAAAGTTTTTTCAACCTGTCAAATACAACAGTTTCTTGGTCTTACGGGAGCGTAGAACGATCCGCATGTTGCGTATCTTGGAGTCGATCCTTCAAACGGACTCTCCACCGACCAACCTCAGCCAACCCATGTTGTCTATAAAAGGAGGAGAAAGAGAGAGAGAGAAAGGATCCATCAGAAGGATTGGAAGACTCGGGTTAGACATGGAGCAGGGAGTAGAGCTTTTATTTATTTATTTATTTTATTTTATTTCTCTGTTTTATTAGGAGGTATATTGCAATCATGTCCATGGGTTGCTAAACCTCTTAGCTAGGGCTAAGAGGTGAAGCTTGTAACGTGATGGGAGGACTCGTTGCTTGTACCTTTTAATTAGATTAAACTGATATTTGATTTTAGTTAATTAATGGAATGTTTTTAGTTTTCAATGGTCTGTTGTGACTGAAATTACAATAGGTCTGCGATAGCTCTGAGCATGTTCCTATTCCTTTTTATATTTATGACGACAGGAAGCCCTGTTGTTCACCATCGTCTCCTGGGCATGGTCGGATGACGGTACCCTTCCTAACCCTCATGCATTGTTGATTGGTTGGAATTAGTTTAATTCTATTGTTTGTCTTGTCTCCTGGGCATGGTTTGGTGATGGAATCCATTCTAATTCATATACCTTTCATCTCTAGAAAACTATATCAATGACAGTTCAGTTAATTTCCATGATTCTTGAAGCCGGCATAAGATCTCCCTAATATCTACAAGTAGATCCTCTGAATCCCTAGTTTCCTTTTCCTGAATTCTTTAAGTCTTACATTAATAATTCACCATTATTCCTTAAATTTCATTTGAGTTAGATTTCATCTCATTCTAGTTCTAGTTCTAGTTAGTTTCAGATAACGTACAGGTATCAGTCCCTTGGGATTCGACCTCAGTCTTACCGAGTTTATTACTACATCACAACCCTGTACTTGGGGAGTGAACAATGCATCATATATATATATATATATATATATATATATATATATATATATATATATATATATATATATATTATATATTATATAGGAAAAAGTACTATGCGCTCGAGCTCACGATAAGCTTATTGTGAGGTCGAGATGTGTGGGCCCCACCGTGATGCGTGTCGACCATCAACACTGTGCATTTAATGAGTCCCCTTTAAATAATGGGATATCCCAAAAATCAGCCGTAAATGGAACTCAGGTGGGCCATATCATCTAAAATCATGTGAAGACACCGTTAAAACATATAAAAGCACTTGGTGGGGCCCACCTGAGTTTTGAATGTTGCTAAAACTTGGTATGACCCCTGATCCTAGTGGAACACACATAATGGATGGGCTAGATTTGCAAAACACATCTCGGTGGGACCCAAAAAATGATTAAGAATGTTTTAATGGTGCACGGCCCCTCTCCAGTTTTGTATGTGGTGTGGCCCACAAAAGTCACAGATTGACTTGATTTTTGAGACCTAGGTCCATGATGGAATGGTGCATCTGACTGTTGGGGTAGATGTTCGAAACACATCACGGTGGGGCCCACACAGCTCGACCGCATGGGACGGAGTCATGAGCTCGAGTGCATAGTACCTTTTCCCTATGTGTGTGTGTGTGTGTGTGTGTGTGTGTGTGTGTGAAAAGGTACTACACGCTCGACCGTATTATACCTTCCATAAGGTTGAGTGCTGGCGGCATGTTATTCGTCATATGGTGAAGAAGTTTTATAGGAAATTGAATAAACAAAACCGCAAGAAATTTATGTGTGAGCCTTTCGTTGTTGGAAGATCATGTGCTAGAATTCTGTATGGGGCCCACTATGATGTTTGTGATAAATCCAACCCGTCCATCCGTTTTTCAAAATCATTTTAGAACATGTGATAAAAAATGAGGAGGATCCAAAAATTAAATGGGACACATGAGAGGAAATAATGGGAATTTAGTGACCATCGTTGAAACATTCATATGGCTAAAAAGTTTTGTATTAGTTTATGTTCGTGGTGTTTTCATTTCATATTAGTGAAAATGATCTTATAAACGGTTTGGATGGAATATAAACACCAAGGTGGAGCCTAGGAAGGTTTCAACGGTAAGCATTCCTTTTTGTCGTGTTTCATCTCGTATGGCCTACTTGAATTTTGGATCCTTTTCATTTTCGGTATAATGTCCTAAAATGATATCTAAAAACGAATGGACGGGTTGGATTTCACACAAAGATTACAGTGGGCCCCACACAAAATCCTTTTGCGAATCTTCATGGGAAAGGCTTTAGTAGGAAATTCGGAAACATACCAGCTACTCCCCCACCACCGGCCAATGGCAGGTGGTCGGTGCTATATGGGCCCCACAATACTGTATGTGTTTCATCTATACCATCTATATGTTTTTCTCGATCATTTTATGGTACTGAGACCAAAAATGGGGTATATCCAAATCTCAAGTGGACCACATTATAAGAAACAGTGTTGAATGGACGTCGACCATTAAATTTTTTTAGGGGGCCATAAAAGTTTTAAATCAAGTTGATCTTTATTTTTTTCCTTCACATGGGTCTGCATGACCTAATCAATAGTTTGGATGTTAAATAAACAGTACAGTGGGCCTTAGGATGATTTTAAGCGTGAACATCACTCTCCACACTTTTTTCTGTGGTGGGGTCCACTAGAGCTTTTGATCTACCTCATTCTTTAGATAATGTTGTAATATGATCTTTCAAAGTGGATGAACAGTATGGATATAATACATACATCATGCTAGGACCCATAGAACTTGGTGACGTGACTTCAGCTACTCAACCTCTCATGGTGGATCAGATATTGTATCAAGCTTACTTTTGGTCTCAAGTCCTAAAATGAGCTCAAAAAATGGATGAATGAGGTAGATTTTTCATAAACATTATGGTGGGGCCCACCTTAGTTTCTGGCGCGCTAACTTATTATGAAAACTTAGAGCAGATTGTGTCTCGATAATCTATGAGTGAAGTGGGTGTTACAGCGGGTTTGCTGCGGACGCGAATTAGCTGCTGACGGGTTGAGTAGCCAAACTCACTGCAGAAGTCATGTCATCGAATTTTGTGGGCCCTCCACAATACGTGTTGTATACACACTGTCCATCCATTCGGAGAGATCATTTTAGCGCAAGATCCAAAGACTGAGGAAGATCCAAAGCTTGAGTGGACCCACCATAAAAAAATAGTGGGGATAGTGACGACTACTATTGAAACCCTCCTAAGGTCCATCATGATGTTTATTTGAGATCCAACCTATTCATGTGTTAACGCAGACATGAAATACAGAAAGCTGAAATATTTGCTCGATCTAAAACTTTTGTAATGCTTAGAAGTTTTTACCAGTGGGCATCACTCTCTCCACTGTTATCTGTGGTGGTCCACTTGAGCTTTTGATCTATCTCATTCTCTGGTTCATGCCATAATATGATCTCTCCAAATGGATGGGCGGAGTGGATAGAGGCCCACAAAACTTGGTTACGTAACATCAGTAGCAAGTCTCGCTACCTAACCTGTCAGTAACTAATCCGTGACCATTTCCTACCAAATTTCTTACAGTTTTGTGTATTTAGTTTTCTTATAAAATTATCTCACCATCCTACAAATAACGTGACACTAACACTCAACCTTATGGAAGGTAAAATATGGAGCGCATAGTACTTGTTCCCTGTATATATATCACCTTAACACGAGGTCAAGTCATGTCTTAACTTGATCCGTTGGATGATAAATTTTCAAAATATTTCGCGGAGATGCTGTCCTAAAAAAAAAAAGGGCAGAACCAGCTAAATTTGCATTATATAATCTTGAGGGTGTGTTCTCGTCACCAATGGACCCTCCATGATATATGTATTATATCCACGATGTCTATCCATTTTGAGAGATCACTTTAGGGCATGAGCACAAATCCGAGGCAGATACAGAGTTCAAGTGGACCAGCACGCAGAAAGTAATGGGGACAATGATGCCTACCGTTGAAACCTTTCCATGGCCCATCATGATGTTTATTTTCCATCCAATCTGTTCGTAATGTCACACGGACCTGGATGGAGGGACCAAACAAATATCATCTTGATCCAAAATTTTTGCGGCTCAAGAAGTTTTCAATGGTAGGTGTTTAATCTCTATTTCTTTCTGTGTTATGGTCCACTTAAGCTTTGGATATGCTTAATTTTTGTCAAATGGATGGAAGGTGTGGATATAATACTTACATCATAATGGGCTCACAGAACTTGGTGACGGCATCACACCACCGAGGTCGGTGGCGTGTGGCACACCATCCATTCCGCTTCACGGGGAATGGAGCAAAATAGGTGTGGCGGCAGCGTAACCTAATACAGTGCGTCCCTTACCATGGGGCCCAATTTGATCTGTGTATTGTATATCCATACTGTCCTTCTTTTTTGGAATATAATTTTAGGTCTTGATTCCAAAATTAAAGAATATCCAATTCTCAGGTGGACCATACTATCAAAAACAGTGGTGATTGAATACTATACCATTAAAAACTTCCCATGGCTCATCGTAAAGTTTACATCATGCTTATTTTCCATCTAACCTATTGATAAGTTATATAACCCTGGATGAAGTCAAAAAAAAAAAATTTATCAGATTCATCCAAATTTGAAGTGGTCGATTAATAGTCAATCACAACTTTTTCCTATGGTTTAGTCCACCTTAGAATTGGATTTGCTACATGTTATGAATAGTATCTTAAAATGATTTATAAAAACATATGGGCGGGGTGGATATAAAATTCATACGTCAATGTGGGCCTATAATAAGGACCACACCTTCTTGGGTGAGGCTGAAGTCGCACCTAATATACTTCGCACGCTGGTCCTGTAATTTGGACTGGGTGGGAAGGAATTTTTATGTACACAAAGATAGGTGAGCCCATCATAATGCTTTTTAAAAATCCACTCCGTATCCACTCCGTTTATCCATTTTATATATTCATGTTAGGATTATCCATTTTATATATTCATGTTAGGACATGGGAAAGATAAAGAGATAGATCTAGAAGTCAAGTGGACCACATGGTAAGAAAATGTGAGTAGGGAAATGCCTATTGTCAAAACCTTAGTTTGCCATCCGTACCACCTTCATAAGGTCATGCTGGGATGAAGTGAAGATACAAAAATATTACCTCCGTCTAAAACTTCTGTAACACAACAAATGTTCAACAGAGGACGTACAATCCTCAATATTTCTTACTATGCAGCCCATTTGAATTTTGGATCAACCCTATTTTTTATTTCATGCCCTAACCTGGTATGAAAAGACAGATAGACTGTGTGGATTTCTCACAGCATGAAGGTGAGCCCTAGCTAGCTTCCCATCGTATTAGCTTCTTTGAGAAGCGGTCATAGCTTCCCGTCACATGCTCATTTTTTATTTTTATCATCC
This sequence comes from Magnolia kwangsiensis, assembly GCA_037074715.1. Taxonomy (NCBI): domain Eukaryota; kingdom Viridiplantae; phylum Streptophyta; class Magnoliopsida; order Magnoliales; family Magnoliaceae; genus Magnolia; species Magnolia kwangsiensis. Next base: position 84,563,235 of record CM073581.1, on the reverse strand, counting down.
AACAGCTCAAGCGAAAACACGACTCGATCTCATGTTGAGGTTCATGTGCTTGACCCCATATTACCAATTTCCCATATATATATATATATATATATATATATATAGAGAGAGAGAGAGAGAGAGAGAGAGAGAGAGAGGTTCACACACAACTTAGTTGCACATTGTATTTTAGTTGTACATTGTATTTTCGTTCAACTAGTTGATTAATTCAAGGACCAATTAATGCTATTTAATACCAAGACTTAGAAACGCTATTCTAAGAGGAAAAGTACTCACCGGTGTATCCCCACTATCGTGTTAAAGTGAAATCCACCCCAACTATCAGGTGAGTCACCCCATATTAGAAACTTGGATTAAAAAATCAACCTCATCTATGGTTCAAGTGGACCATATGACTGAAAACAGTGTATTAGGAAAACTCAATCTCCAAACTATTTTCATTGGTTTGGCCCACCTGAATCACATATGCCCCTAATTTTGGACATTAGGCATAGATTTTTAGTGTGTCATCTTAATGGTTGGAGTGGATTTCACATGCTTGTCAAGTTGAGCATGGTCAAAATCAAGGGTAGGCATCTCTTCCAATGTTTCCATTGTTGTGGCTGAATTGAATCAAAGGTTAGCACGATTTTTTGGCTCTAGACCCGTAATGGGATTATGTATCTAATGATTGGATTGAATCTGATTTGCAAATCATGGTGCGCCTATACAAGCAGGACAGTGGTTGTCCGCGCTGCAGCACCACTTGGTTACACTGATGAATACCACCAAAGATGAGTGATTTCAAGTCACAAAGGTTCGTCATTAGGATGCTATGGTGTTAATTTGAAATCCATTTCCACCATCAAGTGGATCACCCAATGTTAGATTAAGGGATTTAAAATCAGTCCCAACATGATTTTCATGCCGTCCATACATATTTTGAAATCATTTTAGGGTATGATCCCAAAACTGGGGCAGATCCAACGTTCAAGTGGACCACACCACAAGAAAAAGTGGAATTGAAGGCCTACATTTAAAAACTTCTTGGGTTTCACATAAGTTTGGATAAAGATAACATTTGTATTTACCTTCTTTGTCAAGGTCTATATGACCTCATGAATAGGGCGAAACAGATTGGCTACTCCCCTCGCCACTGGCGCCTTGGCTGGTGGTTGGTGCTCCATGGGCCCACCATGATGTATGTGTTTCATCTATTCTGTTCATCTATTTTAAAAGATAATTTTAGGGTTTTATCCCAAAAATGAGAGGGATATAAATCTCAAGTGGACCACACCATAGGAAAACAATAGTGATTGGATATTCCCCATTTAAATCCTCCTAAGGCACACTGTACAGTTCATTTGACATCCAATCTGTTGATTAGGTCATGCAAACCTAGATAAAGGGAAAAAACAAAGATGATCTTGATCCAAAACTTTTATGGCCCCCGAAAAGTTTTTAACGGTTGATGCTCATTCAACAGTGTTTTTGTAATGTGGTCCATTTGAGATTAGGATATACCTCATTTTTGTTGTGATACCATAAAATGGTCTAGAAAAATAAATGGATAACATGGATGAAACATATACATCATGGTGGGGCCCATATATTACCAACCACCAACCTTTGGCTAGTGGCAGGGGTGTAGCCAATCCGTTACCATTAATAGGTTGGATGGCAAATAAACATCATAGTAAGCCCTAGGAAGATGTCAACACCGAGCATCATTTTTTCCACTATTTCTTTTGGTGGGGTTCACTTGAACTTTGTATTGATGTATTCAATTTTGGGGCCAGGCCTTCAAGTAATATGAGAAAATAGAGGGAGAGTGAATAAAACAAATACCCCATGGTGAGGCACACGTATTAGATGCCTATGTCGTGTCGTACGGTACGCAATCTAAGTCCGTTCCAGAAGATGTTGATCTTTCCTTAGAACTAGACTATTTTCTGGGATCCCATGCGGAGGGAAGCGGTAGTATTTTACAGGGCCACACATTGATGTGTATGTGAGATCAAGTCTGACCATTCTATGTTTAATATGTGTAATCAAAGCCGGCCATTAGATGTGTAATTTCATGATAGGCTAGTAGCCAAAACATCAGTATTATATATAATTAATTTGAGGTACACAAAGGAAAATAATTGGGAGAAAGACGTCCACCCTCGATATTTATAGGGCGCACTATAATGTGTATGTAAAATCCATTACACCCATTAAATGTGAAACCAAAAGATTAGCTTAAAGGTTAAAAAATCAAGCTCAAATGTGATTCAAGTGGGTCACATTTAGGGAACAGTTTAGAGGGTCAGATTTTCCAATAAATTTTTTTTAGTAAGTGTGGCCCGACTGAAATAAAGATGAGCATATTTTTTGGCCCTGGGTCAAATAGCGGGTGACTCACCTAATGGTTAGGGTGGATTTCACTTTAACCCTACAGTGAGGCCCACCCACACTGGGTACTTTTGCAAAGTTACCTCGAGTAGCTTATCTCGTCACGAGAGCATGTATTAACATTAGTTGATACGTAAAATTAGGCAATGGATTTCAAGAGAAAATGCGATAAATTAGGAAGTTGAATGCATGTGATGTATTTGTGCGGTCCATAAAACTATATGAAATCTGGTCCATTAATTAGGTAGTATTTCTTTTAAACATGTGAAGGACAAATTATTATTTTTGATAATTAATGGTATGGTATTTATTTACACGAAAATGGGGCTATCAGAAATCCATTTTATCCATGTATATTTAACTTGTACGTGTGGATTTAGTGATGACGATCGTTTATTAGATTTTAGCAGATAAAATATTATTGGTAAGCATTGCAAGAAAAATGAGCATAACTGGCGCATATTTGGCGCATATTTTTCGGCGGCCAACACAAACTGCCCTGTATACATGCATGAGATGTACAACAGACGGTGATTATAATATTGAAAAAGAAGAACACCTTTTTATCATTCGACCTCTTCTTCCAAACTCCCAAAACCCTCTTCTCCAAACCACTTATACGAAATCCCTTCTCTTCCAAACCCCTTCCCACTCTCTCTCTATTTTTTTGTCATGTCCTAAACAGCATCAGCGAGTAGCTCGAACCCTCTTGAGTTCAACGAGTGGATCAGATACGAGGATTTCAACGAGGATGGTTGCCAAGTGAGCACCCGGTTCGATGCCCTAATCCTGCGTAGACAGTATGCTTTTTTTTCTTCTCCTTTTTTGTTTTCTAGGGTTTAATGGATTTTTTATGGATCTGGAATGGCAGCAGGTGGAGTTGTGGTGATGGTGATGCCAAATGGAGAGGGTGGAAGCAGAGGTTTTGATGGCGTCGGCAGTTGTGTGCCTCAGAGTTGTGGCAGCTGGTTGAAGATGTGGTGATGGTGATTTGCTGTTGAATCTCAGCAGGCTCGAAGATGAGTAGGGTATGGGTAGATTGGGTTGTGGTGGATTGTTCCTCTTTCCTTTTCTTTTTCTTCTTTTAAGGAAAAATAAAAATAAATTTCTCCTATATTTGATGCATGCTAACTGTTTGATGAAATGGCTCAACAAGGAATGTTTCATGTTGTTATTTTATTAACTGGATAAGGAGTGCCATAGTTGCTTACAGTGTAGATGCTTGGCATTGCATACGTCTGTTCTTTTACTGATTTTCATTTATACTTTATTATGTTCTGTTCAGGTTCTACAACGCTGTATCCCCTGCCCATGTAGATCATGATGAAGAATCCATCTTTCATTAGACTTGTTTCTTTCAGGGTAGAGGTCAGTAGTATGAATAATGTTTGACTGTATCCACAATTACATCAATTCCAAAAAAGAGCTCAAGCTAAGTTTATCTTATGTTTTGTCAAACTGGTTCTCATGTGAATACAAGGCTTATAGACGATAACTAAAACTTTGGGAAGTCATCATTCTAATATTATAGGTATTGCTATTTCCTGCTCCCAAGCACGTTGTTAATTTTAATGTTTTTTTTTTTTTTTTTTTCTCACTTCAAGTGCTTCAAATGTGAGGAAATCGTTTCTTTAAATCTGAAGCATTTTCAATGTCTTTCAGCTATATTAGTTGTCTGCATAAGAATTACCATGATATGTTTTTGCTAGTTATGGTAAAATATTCCAAATTTTGCTAGTTGTTTGCATTGTTGCTCAGTCATTAGATGCAATCGCCAAAGGAAATAATTTTCTCATTAGCAGATTGGGCTACGTTCAAGGACTTTGAATGGGAGGGTGGGGCAGATCCGGTCTATCTGTTGCAGAGACTTAGGCTGCAGGTTTTTTGTTTGTTTAGAGTATTTGGATAATGCAGGGTGAGGGGTAGTAGCTGGCGGAGGGTGAGTATGGGGCCCGAGAAGTGGGTGAGTAGGAATTGTCTCCTTGCTGCTGGTTCACAAGGAGGCGTAGAAGCTGAAGTTTTCTGCATTTTGAGTGGCTGCTTGGCATGCTCTGATTTTTTTCATTCCCCTTTTCAGTCTTCCGTTTTCCGATATGATAGGTGAGGCCTGATGTTTTTTGTGGAGCCCACCCGAAAGTGTAGCTTGTACATCTTCATTTCTTTTATCAAAGATTATGGGCATGGCCCTCCTTTTGAAAAAAAAAAGCGTCCCTGCCATCACCTTAGTTGATGCAAAAAAAAGAAAAAAGAAAAGAAAAAGAGGGGAAAACCTTGCCAGCGAACAAACTTTTTTATCTTCACGAAATCTGTCCCTCAATCGCACAACTTGCATCTGTTCTGTGTTCTTGTTCTGATCTGTCATGGCTACTAAAGGAGGTAATGTAACTTTGATTCTTTCTTTTGTATCATGCATAGGTCTAAGATGGCTCTCCAACACATAAATGGACCTAAACAATGTGAGCCATTAGATCTGTAGGACACGATGGTATGGTTAGGTGGATCCAACAGTTAAGATTGTCTAGTTGGTGTCCTTTTTTCTTTACCGGTTGATAGTAAATGGGCTTGGTCACTCTTGAAATAGTTTGAGTTTGGTTTGCATGTAGCCTGAGCTGTTACAGTTCTTTGATATTTAGGCCATGACTGTGAAAAACCTCAAGGAGTCACTCAGATGCCTATAAAATTCTTAAGTTGTAATGGGATATTACAGGTAATCTGATTGTGGAGCCCACAATTTGTCCAAAAAAAAAAAGAGATACAACCAACACTCATAGATTCAAACTATATGTCAGTCAAAGACATTTTAGAAAGCATCTAACTAGCTGTTAGGTTACTATATGTATCAAGCTTTCAGCTACTGAGTTGAGATGATGTGAGCAGTTCCCATTTCAATGTATCAGTAATATTTTCTTGCTTGAAACATCATATTATATCAAATTCAACATAACCTTCTAATCAGTGAATTGTTTCTTTCGAGAGACTTGACTGAAACTTTTCTGATACCTAGTGCCCTTCAAAAAAGTCAACCGAATTTGAAATCAATGACACAGGGCTCCCTTGAAGAATTCATACACAGAAACCGAGAAGCCTTAGAAAGTGAATATGTAAGCTCTAATCTTCATCACTGGATCAACCTAGTATTTGGTTACAAACAGCATGGAAGTTACCTGTTTTTGCACCGAGTGGGATTGCAACTGGCCCAAATTGTGCTTCTAAAAAGTGGTTTCTTATCATGGTTTGGTATGTTTAGTATATTCAGAAGATGTGGAAAATGGCTCAAGGAATGAGTTCTTATCATGGTTAAGCACAAGAGAATTGATTCTTATAGAATGATTTCTTATCATGGTTAAGTATAAGATAATTGATTCTTATATATTAATGTAGCAACTATGGATTAAAGGTGACACTGTCCATTGTAACGCTTCTTGCTGTAATATTCATGGCGCAAGAGTTAACTTCATCTATCAAATTTCTGTTTTATTTTTTCCTCTTATTTTTATTTTATTTTATTTTTTTCTACAGGTACTTCTCCTATGAACATTTCTATGGGATATACTGCAAATTTTGGGAGCTGGATACGGATCATGATTTCTTGATTGATAAGGAGAATCTTATTAGATATGGTAACCATGCTCTCACATACAGGATTGTTAACAGAATTTTTTCACAGGTTTGTATTTCTATTATGTGAACTATGCCAACGTCCCTTTTCAGTACATTAAAATAATTTGAACAAACTATTATCTTCTGATACATTTCTGTTTTAATCTTTATCATAGATTCCAACAAACTATTCCAACATAGAGAGCTTCCACCCTAGGAGGTACATTTGAAACCCACACATTAGAACAAGGCTAACTACTTGGATTTTGGTTATATAGCCAATGATACAAGTCCCAATCAGAATTCACTGAAGCCAAGGCTAAAAGCCTATTGTTCCGTCAACAAAACATTCCTAAAATACCTCAACTACTACAAATCATTTAATAAAGTTAAAATGCTATTAAATATCCCATCCAAAGATCCAAACACTCTCAAAACCGTTTATCCACAACCGTATGGCTCTCTTTGGGGCTTTATGGTTGTACAAAAGCCCTACTTTTGCATTTATTGTTTGTATTAACTCTAAAAATACCCAGCTGATTGGACATGTTGCCCCCTAAGTCCAATTGCTCCATTGTTTCATCCATCCAGTTGGCCCTGTTTGTCCCACAAGCTAGCATGCCATTAAAAAAAAGAAGAAGTTACGAAGATGTATTAGAAACCGAGAAAAAGTACAAAAGCAAGGAATAGCTCTCCTGCTGAGATGGCAGGACGAGAGAAAGCTTCCAACAAAACAATAAAATCCGAAAAAGCAACAGAAGAAACAAAAGAAAACAGAAAAGAAAACTGGTCTGAATCAACCCCTAAGGCTGATTAAGAGCTGAGATGGACTATTCCCCAATCTGCTAAGAGGAGCTGCACTCTCAAGAAGCAAAGTTCTGGAGATTTTGAAGTGCCACGGAAACATCTCCCATTTCTTTCTTCCCACACCGACCACCAAACTGCCAGCAAACCCATTCTCCAAGCCATAGTTTTCTGCTTTCCCAAATGAGGACCAAGCCAAGCCTTGATCAGATCATCAGTTGCAGAGGGGAAGCACCACGCCATATTGAAAGAACTGAGAAGATCTGACCAAACATGGGCTATGTACGGGCAATGAACAAAAAGATGGTCTGCTGATTCCTCATTCGCCATGCAACATAGATAGATATTAGTGATGTACATAACCCGCTCTGCCAAACACCCTGGAGAAGTTGACCAACCCTCCAGAAATCCCTTGACATACAATGTAGGGTAGTTTGACAAATCCCGTTGTCTGCTTCCCAGTTGGGATCGTGACGTTTTCCTTTTGGATACAGGGATCCATTAAGACAATGGATAGCAACTGCCAATTTCAGGAGAAGACCCTGAAACACCCATTTTGATTAACGTGTCTGCAATCAAATTTGCGGTTCTAGCAACTACAACAAAAATACTTTTCTCCTCATCAGCCCTAGCAATAATTTCATTAACGATGAAGTTTGTTTCCAAGGGGTCTACAAGATGAAGCACAAGAAGTGGCACTTCTTGAATCTCATTTCACCAATAGATGGCTATGTTTGATATATGACCTTGTGAGACTTATCCCCATAGTATAGCATGGAAAAACAAATCCATCATGTGATTAGGATGTGTAATTCACTTAATGGCTCCATAATGAGATTTAAAGCTTAAAGGGAACTGTTGGAGGTTAACAAAACGAATGAACCACCTACGTGAGAAGAGAAGGTCGAGTTTGATGCTAATGCCTGGCTTACACTGAGTTGTCCTTGGGAAAGACAATTTCGGATCTTCCATAGGAAATCAAAGGTTTTGCATATTGTGGAAAAAAATCCATGTCACTAGCTAGTGAATAGCTACGTTGAAAGATTAACATTTGCCTTAGACTTTGATAGTTGACACCTGAATTCACCTCAATACCCATGTGTGTCTTTCCAAATATAATGGTTTGATTTATCTAGTTGTTTTTTTTTTTTGAACAATTTTATCGAGTCAATGTTGCTCTCTCTCTCTCTCTCTCTCTCTCTCTCTCTCTCTCTCTCTCTCTCTCTTTCTCTCTCTCTGAGGAAGGTGAGGAAGTTTGAGGTCCCCAAAGCTCCAAAATATATTCTCCTATCATTTGTCTAATGGGACATGCATCAATACACTCCGCCAGCACTCTTATGTAACCTGTCTTGCTGCAGCAGAAAAAAAAATGTAATTTCTATCTCAAAATCTTCAAGCAAGTTTCATTTATTTTTTATATTAGTTTCGTTTGATAGTATACGAAAGACACATCTCTTCAATTTATATTAGCACAGGGATCTCTAAAAACATATTTTCCCAATCTGAGCTACAATCAGATTGTAGGACACTTTTTTTTGCCCTTATGTTTGTCATCCCCTGCTCAATGAATTGTTTTTTTGTATTAGAAGACTCACCAAATTCTAGTTATAAATGCAGTTGGAAAGAGACTATGAGTGTGTGTATTCACCTGTTTTTAAAAAAATATTCTGAAATGGGTCTCATTCATTTTCTCAATGGGAGTTGCTGCTGATTTTTGCCTTCTATTGTATATTTGTATGCTTCCAAGTGCTAGAATATCCCTGTACAATTACACAAATACATATTAAACTGCATCAAAATTGGAAAATAATGATGTCTGAAAATTGCAGCCTGATATTAGTAGCAGAAAGATTCTGAATTTTGCTTGAATGAAACTCTCATACAAGTAGTTGGAAAATGATGATCCCCCCAAAAAATAAATAAATAAGATGTATTTTGGCTATTGACATTGCTAGTAAGGGCTCTCATGTGCATTCAATGGTAGTAACCTTGGCTAAACATGAAAACTCAACTTCGCCCAATCAAGTCGACCCGATCATATACCAACAAGACTTGGGAAAAAAAAAATAAATTTAGTCAAGACTTGAAAGAAACTTGACTCAACAGAAAGCGGAAAGTTCACTGGTGCCCATTTAGTGGACTGACACGATTTCCATCGTCATTTGAGTAAGTGCCGTTGCCCATCTGTATTAGTTCATATTCCCATTATTGCCCACTTCTGATTTTTTACTCTCCACCACGCACGAATCTCTTGATGTTCAAAACCATTTATTTGTAGGTTACCACACACATCCTAACAATCCAATTATTTGCTCGTCAAGAAGCTGATAGTAAGAGGCATAACATTGTTGTCATCCAGGTAAATTCTCTCTCGGTTTTCCTATACGCTTCATTGACATCTACCTGTTTGGGTGAATTTTTGGACTCTTGTTTTATTTATTTACACTAGGGGCCTGTTTGGATTCGCGTATAGTATTGTATTGTATTGTATTTGGGTACTGTTCATGTATATATTGGACGGTTTTCAGAATACATCCAAATCAATCAGATACTAATCAATGTTTGGATAGGAGGTATTGTTTGGCATAGTATACAATACGTTATACAGATCAATGTTTGGATAGGACGTATTACGTCTGCGTATTGTAAAATCTTAATTGGGTCAGGTGGCCTGTTTGATGTATGAAACTTTCTGATTTCTAGCCCAGATGATTTTCACGTTGAAATGTACTAAATGAACGGTCCCGATCTTACACTGCATAGGTACCAAATATCTTGTAATCGTACAAATTTCAAACTTTCATCCGCTGCCGAATACAGCGCAATGAATACAAAGTATTGACGGCAACAGAACTCACTGACAATACTCTACCGTCGGTTCAAAAATTTGGCTGGAGTTTGTATTCGCACGCATGGGATTCAACTCCTATTCACTCCAATCCAAACACAGTAAACGCCAAATCATAGCTTCTAATACAATACAAGACATCCCAAAATGCGTATCCAAACAAGCCCTAGTAGGTAATTTCTGAAAATAAGGGGTAGTTGTTCATACAGAAATCATTTGCTACAATCAAAATACAGGAATCGTTTGTTCATACAGATTTCTTATGTCTCAGTTGTGAAACTCCAGAGGTGGTGGAAGTGAGTTTTGGTTCTAATGTCTAGAACAAAATCAGCAGTCATTATTCAAACTGTTTATATTCAAAATCAGTCAAATTAGACTGTTTATTTTCCACCAACCTGTTCATAAAGTCGAATAAACCTAGATGGAGGGAAAACATTAAAATCAGCTTGATCTAAAACTTGTGTGGCCCACAAAGCCACGCCTATCCCCAGAAACTTCTTGAGGGCCATAACAGTTTTGGATCAAGCTGATGTTTGTGTTTTCCCTTCATCTAGGTCTGTGTGACCTTATGAAGAGGTTGGTGGAAAATAAACATCATGGTGGGCCCCACATAGATCTGCCCGATCCTGGGTAGAGATGGCAGAGGTAGGACGCAATCCGCTTCGGAAAAGAAGGGTCATAGTTTGGCTGGTGACCTCAACACCAGCAAGCTATTGCTGGTGTCAAAGCTCTATGGGCCCCACTATGATGCATGTGTCCATTTTGTTATTTCATTTTAGGGGATGAGCCCAAAGTAAGGCAGATCCAAAGCTCAAGTGGTCCATACCATAGGAAATGATGGGGATTAAATGCCGAAACTTCCTGAGGGCAGAAAAGTTGTAGATCAAGCTGATATTTTTGATTTCCCTTCATTTAGTTATGTTTAGTTCTGCTATTCTTCTGTTAAATTATGAAAAAACATAATGGAGATCATAGATCCGAGACTTCTCTTAGAAGATGTTGAAGCTACTCAAGATAGTGAAAATCATAACAATTTGAGAAATAGGATGCATGATTGTTTGGTTTCATTGGTCAGAGTTGGTATATCGTGTTCTGCAGAATTGCCAAGGGAACGAATGGAGATGAGAGACATTGCCACGGAAATGCATGCTATTAGAGACTTATATCTCGAGGTCGGGATTCAACTACGGAGACAAAATACGCCTTATTGTTAGGTGAAGGTTCATCTTACCTTAGTAACTACTAAGATTAGATTATAGTTACAATGAAGAAGATTCCGATATAAAATAAAACTGCTTAATATTTTTCTAAGCAGCACTAGATATATATTGTTCTAGTATTGAATTTATGGTGAAGATGTTTTTTTTTTTTTTTTTTTTTTTTGGGTGTCTTGTTTAAGACAGGCAGATTGTGTTATAAATATCATGTGAAGAAATACTTCTCAAAATAAAGAGAATAATGGGTACCCCGTCTTATTAAGTTACAGTTAGAATGTGAATATGAATTCTTGCTGTTATTGTCCTGAGGGAATAGAAGGACCAAAGTGCTACATACAATGGGCATATGACCACCGACCACTGATTAGATAAATACGGTTGTTCAATGGAGGTTTGGTCCATAAACCATCCATTGAGGTGCCATAAGGATGTGGGATTGTCAAGGTGGGCATTATCTAATTGTGATTGAATGCCCACCATTAAAAACTTCATGCAGCCCACTCAATGTTTATTTGCCATCAAACCAGTTGAGAAAGTCACATGAAGGAATCAAAAACAAAGATATCAGCTTGATACAAAACTTTTATAGTCATCAGGAATTTTCTAATGGTGGTCGTTCAATCACCCCTGTTTCCTGTGTGTGGTCCACCGGAGATTCGGATCTGCTTTATTTTTGGGCCTATTCCATAAAATCAGTTGGAAAAATGGATGGACCATCTATAACACTAGCTAGTCTATCTGAGATTTTGGCCTTTGCAGTTGGAAGTTTCATTCCAATGCCTGCGTGCCGTGTATTCTCCATGATTGCAGGTAAGAACATTTTTCTATTGATAATATTCATTTTTCACTTTGTTGCAAGGTATACTGATCTATCTGATTTATTGCAGCATTGGCAGTTTTCTCACATGGACCTCCCTTGTTACAGATGATCAATCCATCTGATGGTTCTAAGCATACATGATTTAGAAAAAGTATAGCAATGGCTCACATGCTCTACTTGTCAGCGGTTTCTTCTAGTTAATCACTATCTTCGGAGTGTCCAAATTTGAGAAATGATCTATTTAGCTGAGTGTATAGAAACCAGCACATGTACATTGATGCATTTGGCATCCAAAGTCCCCCTATCTAGCTAATTGGTATTTGCTTCACCTTTGAGTTTCATCCAACTATTTTCTTTGTAAAGGACCATCAGAATGGGAGATTACTGTGGCATGACTTGAAGAAAGGCTATTTCTATCATCTAATGGCAACTCCAAAGTCCTTGCACTTATCATCTAAGTCTTGCCATCCAACAATATGTACGGTTCATCATGTGCTTTCTCACTTTTAGCTTCCTTTCTCCTTTAAATATGTGAACTCTAGTGTAGCCAATAAATCAAACCTTTGGAATTTGTACTCTCCATATCTAGCAACAAGCTCTGTTTCCCTATTAGATACATTTCATTGATGATCTTAGTAGATTTTCTTTTGGAAAGCGCTTTCTTTTTCTTTTTTTATTGGAAAAACATTTCATTGATGATGCATCTTTGGTGATTGATAAATTGAAGTTCTTTGAATTGTTTCAAATTGTTTGGCCATTGACAGTTGATCACAGAAATATCTAATTCAGCTGTGTAGATATGAATTAGTCTTTTTTTTTTTTTTTTTTTTTTTTGAAGGGTGTTTTATGTTTTGAGCATTTATTTATTTTATGAAGATATGATGTGGTTTTTTTTTTTTTGAACTCATTTTTCTTTTCTTGTTTTGTTGGTGGCTGTGTTTCAGGATTTGAAATTTGAAATGATGGCAATTGCTGAGGTAGGGAACAACCTCATATGTTTATACTAACATGGAATGGTTTATTGGGTTTTGTTTGTGTTTGATTAAATAATAATATTCTGATTTTTATTAGCAAAGATGGAAGTGTTAAAGAACTCTCAAGATAGAGACATTTCTGATTTTTGCAACAAGGAGATCATTGACATTAACTGAGGTACGTTAGCTACATAGACTGGTGTAAAAAAAACAGAGAAAAAAAAAAAAAAAGAAGAAAGACTAGGATACGTGAGGGTCACCTTTTTGTTTTTTAATATATATATATATTTATTTGAGAAAGATTTTATCTATGGCTGCTGATTTGCGGTAGCTATGAGTTATAGAGCTACGGTTTTAATTCCTAGCGATAGATGGCTTTTATCCGTAGCATTTGACCCTGGCCGCCGGAAAATCCCGGCGCTGCCTTTAGCGACATGTGTCTAACAGCTTGTAAAACCTTTGCCGGCGGATTTTTGGGTATTCAAGTTTGTTGTACACATGCCCTCTTTAATGGACATGCTAGACCTTTGACATATAATTTCTATCATACTTATGTAAAACTTGATACTACAGATCCTCACATGTGGTATATTGCTTGGGATACAAAAGTAATGTTTTGCTGTTAAATACATAGCTAGTTGGACCAATTTGATTTGCTTAATTAGTTGTTTGTGAGCCTTACTCTATATATAGTTGGACCATTCAAATATGTCTAATTAGTTGTGTGTGAGCCTTACTCTATATATAGTTGAACCATTCAAATATGTCCAATTAGTTGTGCATTAAATTACAGAAATATTTTCTTTATTTACATATAATGCCCACTCATAAGAGAGTATGTAACATCAAGTCTTATATAGGTACAACAAGAATATGTGCCAAAAATCTACACCGTTCATCAAATATGACATACTAATTAAATATTATTTGCAAAAAATTAGTACATAAACCTCATCATTGAATACATATATGAAAGTTGAATTTGGTAAGTTAGAATGGATTTTTAACAACTTAGTTTTCTAGTATAAATATATGATACTATTGATCACAGAAATAATATTTTATGTCATTCACATACTTACAAAGAACCTTACCTAATTCACGGACTAGATGTTTTACACGTGGTGCATTACTCAAATACATCACACATGTACTGCTTGTCTCCTCATCCTATTTTCCAGGGGAAAAAGACACTTCCTCCTCTCCATATCACTTCATTTAATGTTATCTTTTCTCAATTAATGCCATCTTTTCTCAATTAATGCCATCTCACCCCTATACAATAGGAAGCTAGGTGGAGCCCACTATGACGTTTGTGATAAATTCTATCCCATCCATCAGTTTTTCTAGATTATGTTAGGATATGGGCTTGAAAAGGAGGCATATCAAAGGATCAAGTGGAAAACACCACATGAGTAGTAGGGATTTATAGCCTATCATTGAAAACTTGTTGCGGGCGCAAAAGTTTTAGATCAAGCTGATATTTATGTTTTCCCTTCTTACAGGTCTATGTGACCTTGTGAATAGGTTGGATGGCAAATAAACATGGTGGTGGGTCTTAGGAAGTTTTCAACAGTTAGAGTTCAATCCCCACTACTTCATGTGATGTGGTCCAATTGAGCATCTAATCTACCTTTTTTTTTCCTTTGATCATGGGATAAAATGATCTATCAAAATAGATGAATGGTGTTGATAAAATATATAGAACACTTTGGGCCTAGAGAGCCTCTGACATGACCATCCGTCTTAGATAGGTATGGTGGGATAATACCCAATCCGCGCCCTCTTTTAGGCTTTCTTTCCAAATGAGAGTGGATTATGTGTCATCGAGTAATATGTGAGTGGGTGCTATCCATCCATTCTTTCATTGCATTTTATACCTTGATGCTGAAACTTAAGAAGATCCAAACCTAAAGTGGACTACACCACTAGAAACAATGGTGATTGACCATTAAAAACTTACTGTGGGCCGTAAATTTTTAGATTAAGTTGATCTTTGTATTTTTCCTTCATCCAGGTCTATCTGACCTTATCAAAAGGTTAGATATATTGCAGTGGGCCATAGGTGGTTCCTAAGTAGTTTTTTATGGTGAGCATTAAATAAACACAGTTTCTAATGATGTGGTCCACCTGAGATTTGGATATGCTTAAGTGTTGTCAACAAGTCCTAAAATGATCAATAAAAACTGATGGACAGGGTGGATTTATAACACGTTCATCAAGGTGGGCCCCATGGTCAAGGTAACATCGAATCCACCCCCCTTTGAAAACACTTGGAAGAGTACTAATGCACTGGAGACTCTATCAAATGTTATACTAGATCATGGTAGGATGGGCCACAAAAGTTTTGGATCACGCTAATATTTTTGTATTTTCAATTCAATCTGCAGTTTTTCCTATTGTATGGCTACTAGAGTTTTGGATTTGTCTTATTTTTGGGCCCATGTCCTAACATGATCTAGAACAACTGATGGACAAAATAGATTTATCACAAATATCATAGTGGGCCCACTAGCTTCCTACAGCTGGAAGTGGCGGAAGGCTAAGAGGCAATTTACATCCGTTTCGAGTGGCACAGAGGGAGAGAGCATTAAACGTGGAGAGAGGAAGGAGGAAGAGGTTTGTTTCCAAAAAAAGGGTGAGATAACCATGGAAGGTGTGCACGTGTGATGGGTTTGGCCAGATAATGTATCAAATGGGTAATATATATATAAAGTACATAATATTTTTGTACAAGAAAAGTGGGCTGTTAAAAACTCATTCCAATAATTTAGTTTCAACTTACATGTGTGGATTCAACTATAAAGTTCATTTACAAATTTTTGGCAAATAAAATTTAATTAGTGGGCCATGTTTAATAAACGAACTAGATCTTTGACATGTGTTCCTAACATACCTATGTAATACTTGATGTTGCGTGGTCATTCATAGTTAGGCATTACATATAGATAAAAAGAGATATTTCAGTAATCTAATGCATAGCTAATTGGACCAATTTGAATGGTCCAACTAGTTGTGTGTGAGCATTACTCACACACACACACACACACACGTGGGAAATGGTACCATGAGGTCTCACGGTAGCTTTCCATGAGGTCGAACTTTGGGCCCACCATGATTTATTTCAGATATCCACACAGTGCATTTGGGGTCCCCTCTAGGTTATGGGATATCCAAAAATCAGCTGTAGGTGGAACTCAAGTGGGCCATACCAATACGAAATTGTCCCTAAACTACTTGGTGGGCCCAAGTTTTTGATACAGCTGAAACTGATCAGTGTAACTCCTCGTCCAAGTAGGACACAACTCTAATCCACATCTCAATAGGCCTTATAAACTATCATGAATGTTTTAAATGGTAGATATCTACTCTCAACTGTAGTGTGTGGTGTGGCCCCGTGGATACTTGACCCAAAATGAGGTAAAACTACTCGTTGACTTCGATTAGGCTTCAATCAAAAGTATTTGTATGGCTTGGCACTCACTGCGCATCCATACAAGTTGAACAGAGTACAGCTCAGGACAAGTTTCGAAAGCAATCAACAAGTTGGATCGACAATTTGAGGGGCTCGTCAATCCATTTCCATCCAAAATCGTTAGGGTCTCGAGAATGCTCAAATGTATATTATTTTGATAAAGTCACTCTTGACCATCTTAGGAGGCCCTAAAAAGCCCAAGGCGAGAAGGCACTCGATGCAGCTTAGAAGATTAACTGAACAAATTGACGAACTTACGACTCGTTCAACTTGAAATCGGCGGGTCGCCTAAAGGTATTTGTAAATCGCAAATAAATTAAAATACATTTACTGGTGTAAAAAACCCATAAAAAGTTGGTCAAAGGATTTGAAAATAACAACCTGATTTGATAGGCCAGAGCCAGAATGGGCTGACGACAGGACAAAGAGGAGTACCACTACTCCGGAACACCTCGAAAGGCATTGAATTTGAAAGGTTTTACTGAAAAAGGGCTTAAAAAAAAAATTGTCCTTCAAATTTTTTTCATCATTATTTGTCTTTAACGCTTTCAAATTTTTCCCTAACTATTTTTTTTTACCATCGTCTTCCACTTTTTGAATGTGGAAAAAATGTCTAATTTATACTTCATGAAGTATACCTATAAATTTTTAGAGCAGACAACTATGAATGATTCAAAGAATGATGACCCCCCTCCAGAAACTATAGGTGATAGCTCTCATACATCAGAATATACATAGTTAAGTACTCATTTACAAAGATGTTTTCCAAACTTAAAATATCATCATGCTTGCTACCATATATACAATGCTCGTATATATTTAAATCAACACTTTTAAAAACAGGAATTAAGCATCGGTCAGAAAGTATCTATATACTACACTCGCTCATGTGGCCTAAATGTGCATGCCACAAACGTGCCGAAGTGGATTTTGTTATAAATGATGTAACTCCACCTGATATATTATTCTTAATCAACCTATAAAGGCTACCGTTCTACTGTATCTTCATCACAATGAGTACTCCCTTTGAAACTTTTAGGACCCGATCAAAACCAATGAACTTGCATCTAAGTGTCTTGAGTACACTTAGAGGTATTATATTCTTCCTTAGGGTAGGAACGTGTCTCACATTTGTCAGGATATGCTCTACACCATCAAATATCTTGATTTGCACTGATCCAACAACAACCTTACACATAATGCCATTGCCCATGAACACATGTCCACCATTGTAGTCGCTACAACTGGTGAACCAGTCTTGCTAAAAAGTCATGTGATATGAGGCGCCTATATCCAAAACTCACTCGTTGCTAAGATACCTGAATTTGGATGTGGTTAGAAAATCACCACCATCAATCTCCTCACTGGATTCCACACCGTTAGCCTTTTTTCAGCGTATTATCTGATTTCTCTCCTTTCTGAGATTTGAGATTCTGACAATTCTTTTTCATATGTCCAATTATGCCACAATTTTAACACTTCATCTTGCCTTTACCTCTTAACTTGGATCTCGATCGCGAGTTTACCTTTTTTCAATCAAAATTCATTCCCCTAGTGACCAACGCATCAGTAGAAGAACCATTGACATTGTCCTTCTTTCTCAACTGCTTCACATGAAAGGTTGAGATAACAACTTCAACATCTATGGTCTCCCTATCATTGCACAGTGTCTACAAGATTCTCATAAAATGCTAGAAACGAGTTCAAAAGATTAGGGTTTGTTCTTCCCCTTCGATCTTTACCTCCATATTCGTCAATTTGTAAAGTAATTCACTAAAGTGCTAATGTGTTCATTAATATTAGATCCTTCAATCATCTTAAGATCATAAAACAATTTCTTAAGATATTGATGATTACCCAGAGATTTCTTTATATACAAACTATCTAGTTTCGTTCAAACCCTTACAGTGGTCTTTTAATTTAGGACATTATAAAGAATATTGTTTGTCAAACATAATTAGATTGAGGTATTGGCCCTCTCAGCAAGTTTTTCCTACTCTGCATCGTTAATAGATTCAGATGCTTTACTTTTCCAAGGAGTGTCTATTGCAATCATTATTGAACTAAAAGGCCTCTTTCATCTTCACCTTTCATAGTTTAAAATTGTTTCTTCTGTTAAACTTCTCTACTTCATACTTCACGTTTAATCCCTTTGATGACATGTTTCAAATTTAAACTCGAAACCCAATGTTATCTTTAATACCATTTGTTGGGGGACCGCAAAATCAAACCCTAAATTCGAATCAAATAAGAGAGATAAACGTAAACTAGCACTATAGAGAACACATAAGATTTACATGGAAAAATCTTTACGAGAAAAAAAATAACGACACAAAGCAACAAGAAAATCCATTGTAATAAACGAATTACAAGAGATGGATTGTGGGATCCCAGTCTTTTGTAATACTGCTCGTGTGCACATATGTCCCAATTCACATCGTAGATAGACCATACACTGCACCACAATGCACCCAGTAACCTCACCTAAGTGATTTGTTCCGAATGACCTTGAGACTATCATGTAGACCGCGTCGTCGTTGCGGTCGCAATGGTGAAAACCGTGCGTCGATTCGATGCTCTATTAATGAGATACGACCCATCAAATCCATGACCCAAATTGCATTTCCTATAACACAAGCAACCTTTATTGTATTAGGCCCATTGGACTTGGGCCCATGTGGACCTAAAGCCCATTCTAAAACATAGATACTTTCATAAGATAGGACAATCACTACATGACAAATAATGATCTAGTACATATAAGATAATACACTATAAGACAAAATTGGATTCTACCCTAAAATATATCATTAACCCTCTCCCCATGCCTTAGAAACTAATCATAGCCCATGTCCACCTCATTCTATACATGCATCCAATGCATGCCTTGATTTGTGTCACATCACTTAAAATAACTAATTGCAACACTCTACTTCACCATTCACCATGCATCACCTATAACCCATAACTCTTATCCATCAATTAACTAATGCATTCCTAGATTTCTTCCACTTTCGCTAATGCATGCTTAGCACCATCCACCTCATCTATCCACTACCCATACCATGAACTGCCATCCACCTTACTTTTAGCACCAATAAGACCCTATAAACTTGTCACATCAACCTCCAATTTCTTAATTAAGAGTAAGAGCTCTCTTATACTCATTTTTTCCTATACTTAGAAAATTCTAAGATTTTAAGAGAGAATGAGGGAGAGTGGGGCCAAGGTATAGCCCACCATCAATCCTAGAGGGAGTGGACCACATATCATCATCTAACCATCCATCCATTTGAGGTGAGTCTACACCCCCTCCCATCTTCCTCATCCTCCGCTTTCTTCATTTTCTATTTTTTAATGCATGTGTGACCCATTGGTGTGGAACCCCATGGGTTCATATATTACCGGTTATGGTGGTCAGAAAAGTGGCCCATGTTAGTATGGTCTACTATGATGAACATTATATTCACACCCTTCACAAGTAATCCTATTTTTTTATCTAAACAGTAATTTGTAAAAATCTTATAAAATCAACCATGCTAAGATCTAAGTTGAAACTTGGTAATAATATGAAAACCAAAATATGAGAAAACTCTGGGCCAAATTTCGTATCCATTTAATGGTCTAATCATATGTGGCATTAACTTTACTTTTCTAATGTCCGCCAATACATACAGGGGTCCAATTTTCCAAACGGTGACCTATTTTTAGTCCCTTTATTAAACACAATAGACTGATATATTCGGTTCGCTTTGTAGAAAATCGAAATATCTTTCCAACTGTATATAGTGTGCCTTGATCAGAGTTCGGATGGCTGAGATCTTGGCCTTGTATGAAAATATATCCGAGAGCTTGTTGTAACCATTTTTGTGTTGGCTATATCTGTGATTCCAATGGTCAGATGTAATTGATATTTTTTCTTAACTTACTTAAGATAGGTAATAATTATATGTATGGTCCCTATGGTCATATTCTTTCATGATAGAATTTAGAAAACTCTAGACTGATGGATACTCCTTTAAGGATAAACCTTGAATTTTTATATGTGGTCCAGATGGATCCAAGGCCCTACATGGTTGGAAACCTATACATATCCTAAATTATGTATTCCAAAAGCATCCAATAGCTTGGATTTTCCAACAGATAATCTGACCATAGAGATTTGATCAATAAATTTCATGTGCTACTTGATGTGTATGTTGAAATATCATTTGCACTTTCTGTTTACTAAAATATGTCCAAGTACTTAACTGCATTGCATGTAGACATCTTTGACACCTTGTGGTGGGCCTCACACTTTGTAGTTAAGGGTCCCACTTTGGGTGATGTTTAATCCTTATATAAGTAAGCTGGGATGTCCCACCTTTTTGTCAGGAATGATCCCCAAGTGTTTGAAAATTGGGCCCTAAGTTGTGACAGACTGCATTGTTGAAAACTATTTGATTATTTGTGTATTTGTATCAACTTTGGGCCTCTGTAGTGGACTCCACGCACAAGATATGAGTAGGCCACCTCTTGGAACCTTTAAGCTATACCAGTGAATAGAGAAATTATATTTTATATGGGCTAAATCAGACCCCACATGATTAGGGAGTGGATCCCAAAATGGGGCAAGGCACAGTTGTGCAGAAAATTCTGTGCAAAGAATTAAAATATCTATGTTTGACCCTATACCAAATATTATGTGTGGATAACCAGTTGGTCTTGGATTATAATTTTTGAAGTATATATATAGTACTACCAAGGGCACCTGACGGCACATTGAAAGGTGCTCCCTTGTGATCATGGAACATACTCAAAATCGGGCCAAAACTAATTCTGCATTGTGTTTCTTGCACATTTCCTCCAAGTACCCATGTTTGGGACATCAGTGTAAATTATATACACCCAACTAATAAAGTTCGCCTTATACCTTTTAAAGTCCATATATAGATCTACTGGATGGATCCTTCCTTTCACCATATGTGGGTCCCACATGATCATAAATTTGAATTGAAGATGACTAGAAACCAATATTATACAAAAAATTTATTTTACATACAATTTATGTGGGGCCATGTCAGTGGGGTCCACTACTTTCCCAAAGCATTTAATGCAGCATCTAAACTCTGAAAAATGACTTCCAGGTGTTGTTGGGCTCAAAATCTTAAGTGGGTCATCTAGTATGGGCTATCTTGTATAGGCCTTACCTTTCATGTAATGAGGTCCACTTAGCATGTTTTGTAAATGGGTGTTAGATAACTTATAAAATATTTATTTAAGAGATCTTGCTGTCCAAATGTTCTCTTAAGATATAGGTAGCTTTAGGCTCATCTAAATGATGCAACCCTAAGGCTCAAGTGGGTCCAATACTAAGAGAAATCGTTGGGGAGTGAGAAGCCCATAATGGTAACCTTCCTTGAGCCCGTTGGGTAGGCTCATTGCCTACTGGGCAGCGTGCCTTGCACACTACCTTTAGTCAAGTGAACCATGCTTAGCGAGACCTATTTTACAATGCATAAACTGGATAATTGGGCTTTTTTAATTTGCTTCTATATATGGCTAGTGGGCCCAATATGATATATGACATGAAAGGTGTTAGCATGTTATCCTTTATTTTTGAGATTATGCATTATTTTTAGTTGATGGTAGAATGTGTGAGGCCCACTTAATGGTAGAATTAGATCCACACCATCAAAAGCCTTGCGGTTGGACATTTATGCCTTTGAGTTGGCCTATTGGTACACCAAGTGGGACTTACACTTAACCTATACGATCCCATGCCTTGCGTGCAGTCTAAGGTCAATGTGAAAATCACATTAGGTGGGATGCACCTAGTGATGGTTGAGATGATAATACATGTGTGGTAACGTGATAATGATGATGGTGAATTGTTGGTTGAAATGATAGATATGATTTAATGGGTGGCGAATTATGGCATATGTATTGATGATTGACGAGTAATTATTTGTGGTGCTTATGACATTTCTAATGTTAATCATGAAGTGGAAATGATCTTAATGGTAATGATGATGATATTATGTATATATATGCAAGATGACTAAGCATGTTAGTTGACCACCATACTTGATATCTAAGTGATAATAATGCACGTATTGATTGTCGTGATGATAACATGGATAAGATAACTATGTTTTACTTGATGCATAGATGATGATAAATAAATGATGTTGGTGAACGTAAGGATAACCTCATGCACGACAGCCAACTAATGCCTAGGGCATGTATGATAGTGATGGATGATGACCATGATATTGATGATACATGTGAATCCTTATACGTTGTGTACTCCTTACACATGCTTTCATGATATAAGTTGTGACGATGAATTTGATGTTGAATGATGCTTATGATAACGATGATGCAAGTGAGAACTTGTGTACCGCCATAAGCTATACACCTTAGGTATGTGCATGCTATATATATGTGAGCCATGATGGCAATTTGTTAAGTATTTACAAGAGGTATAGGGCCTCAATGTGCTATTGAAGACACTTAAATGTATGGGCCTTTGCGTCACATTATCTATTTTTGTGTTGGGCCTAGTGCCTTGGGCTTATGAAAGCCCACTTGCCCATGAAACTTGGGATGTAAACTGGTTACAAGTAACTGTTAGATGAGAGGCCAAGTGAGCCTACTTCCATGGTCAAGGGAGGGATGTTTTAATTATTGTTAGCTTGCTGGTCTATTTGGCCAATTGACACTATGTTAAGTGAAGCCCATGAGGGCATATGATGTAATGTATAGTGAATGCATGTGATGGGTTGTGATATGTGGATGATGTGTGATGTGTAACACACACACGATGATTATTGCATGTGTTATGCAGCCAATATGTGATGGATATGGTATGAAATGTGTGGCTTAAACACAACACGGGTCTCATAAGACTAGATTATGAATTGATGATTGAATCTTAGTTGGGCCCAAGTTAAGGTCCATTGCTTATGAGTACTAAGGCCGTGATCCGGCCCCTACCGAGATAAGGTTAAGCGTGTAGATGAACATTCCCATGGACAATGGGGTATGACTTGAGGGTCTATTGTCGAGTGTCTATGTGTCGTGCCTTGACAATTTGATCTATCCTGCCATTGTTATGTTGATATCAACCTGATAGTTTGATACACATGGTAGATTTGTGAACATCCATTTTATATGTATTCATGAACACATCATGAAATTGGAGCTCTTGTGTTATTCCATATGTCTGGACATGATCTAGAGGAGCTAAAGGATTTTGGATATTGTTTTGATTTGAGCCCTCGTGGTGTGGTCTATATGATTGGATGACATGCATCGATGTACTATGTTTAAGCCCTCGTGTTGATTTGTATGGTTATTTGGGGTCCTCATGTTGGTCTGTATGGTTATTTGAGACCCTCGTGTTGGTCCGTATGGTTATTTGGGGCTCTTATGTTGGTCCTTTTGCCTGAATGAAAGTCCAGAGGAGTTGGGGTATGTACATGCCATCTCACGAAACTGCATGCAAAATGGACATCATCCATCACTATCATAAGGATTGATGATATTGATGATAAATAAATGATGTTGGTGAACGTAAGGATAACCTCATGCACGACAGCCAACTAATGCCTAGGGCATGTATGATAGTGATGGATGATGACCATGATATTGATGATACGTTCGACCGTGGGTTTTGCTAGTGCGCCCCATGTGCCACTATTTTTTTTGATCTGGACCATCCATATGCTCCTGAGGGGGGGCGTGACTATCGCCTATGTGGCCGTTTAGCCCCATGCATGTTTACGCATGTGGATCATCGAAAAATGCAAGATTAATGGCAAGTTGGTTTGATACAGTGGACCGCACCAAAACTCGATAAAAACTCTTCCTTCCCGACTAGTTTTTCACCAGGAATCCAATGAACGTATCAGATTTCTCAGAAAATATCACTGTGGGGCCCACCGAGCATCACTGCGCAATAAAATTCGCACCGTATGCACGTCTGAATTTTTTAGACGTTGCAGGGTGTTGTGGGTCACCGTTTGT
Source organism: Magnolia kwangsiensis (assembly GCA_037074715.1). Taxonomy (NCBI): domain Eukaryota; kingdom Viridiplantae; phylum Streptophyta; class Magnoliopsida; order Magnoliales; family Magnoliaceae; genus Magnolia; species Magnolia kwangsiensis. The sequence goes on along the minus strand of CM073581.1, from coordinate 84,539,111 downwards.
GGTCGGATCCGTGATCCAAACCATCTAAAATCTTCAAAGTTTGGCCACAACCCTAGCCATGAAGAAAAAAAATTAAGCCTTGGACACCAACCATCTCAAAAATTGAATTCGAATGCAACTAGTTGTGTTTTTCCTTCGCATGCGAGAAGGTGCTGCACATGCCAACCTCCAGCCACCGACCTAGCCTCCTTTTATTTATAAAAAGGAGAAAAGAGAACGTGGGAGAGCATCTAGGGCAGCCATGGAGGCATGAACGGATCGAGGAGAGCAGAAAGCGTGGGGAGGATGTCACAAAGAGTTCCTTCTTTCCTTAATCATTTTTCTCTATGTTTTTTTTAAGAGATTCTAGTTAAATCATATTTATGGTTGGATAAACCTCTTAGCTAGGGCTAAGAGGTAAAACTTGTAGCGTGATGAATGGTTTTTTATGCTTTGATTCATACTTTAAATGAACTTTCTTTTTATTATAGTTTGATATTAAGGAATGCTTTCAGTTTTTAATGGTTTGTTGTGACTTAAATTACAATGGATTTACGATAGCTTTGAACACGTTCTTAGCATTATAGGGTTTGTGAATTTGAGAACCCTGTTATTCACTATTGTCTCCTGAGCATGGTTAGATGACGAAATCCTTTTTAACATTCATACATCCCTCAGATTGGTTGTGGATTGGTTAAATTCTGTTGTTTACTTTGTCTCATGGGCATGGTTTTGTGATAGAATCAATTATAATTCTCATATCTCTCATCTCTTGAAAATTGGATAAAAGGAAGTTCAGATTTGATTTTTATGGAATTATCTTCCAATTGGATGAAGATGAGACTCTAAATCTAGTTGTGTTTATGAATCAAACGTAGATCTCCCTGATCTCTACAAGTAGATCCTTGGCACCCTAGTTACTTACCTTTGAATTTCACGAGTTTTATTTAAATAAATTCACCATTATTCCCTTACATCCTCGTGATTTAGATTACATCTTCACCTAGTTCTAGTTCGAGTTATTTTCAGATTACATATAAGGTTCAGTCCCTGTGGATTCGACCTCGGTCTTACCGAGATTATTACTACATCACAACTCTATACTTGGGGTGTGAACAAGTTTTTAGCGTCATCGTTGGGGATTAACGGTTACGTTCTTCTGAGATTAACTAGTTTTAGAATTAGGTTAAGATTAAGGTTTCCTAACTTTAGGTTTAGTTTTTCTGATTTTTAAAAACTAACTTGCTTTCCTAATTTGTAGGACTCTGAGATAAACTTTCTAAATTGGTAATCTCTTTCTAATTCTTCTAATTTTTTATTTTTTAGGATTAGGGTTTTATTTTTCTATTGTTAGAAATTTTCTAATTCTAGGATTTCTTTTATTTTTAGAAACTAGGTTAGTTATTTTCCTTTTTAGAAACTTTTTCTAGTTTTAAAAACTAACTTATTTTGGTTTCTTTTGCAGGATTCTAACACAGGAACTTTCAATCTGGTAACTTCTTTCTAGTTTTGTCTCTTTCTATTTCTAGATCTCTTATTGTTGTAGGAATTTTCTTTTATTTTTCTTAGGATTAGATTTAGAGTTACGGTTTCACCATGGAAGAGTGGGTACGTCAATATGTTGAGATGAATAAGAGATGTTGAGGAGGGATGTATAATGATTATGATGTAATTCAACCTATATCTTAAGATTTTTCTCAAAGCATCATTAAGAACTGACTGGAATATTATGCTCCATCAATTATGAAGTCCTTACGCGATCATAATTATGGAAATGAGGACTAGTATCAATCATCATATTCTCTCACATATGATCAGTATGACTATAACTAGTGGAAATATCAAAATTAAGAAAATGAACCGACAACATGTTATAATGATTATTCTCTTGGATACCCTACCTTTGAGATCCAATAAAAATGATTCAAGAAGATTCATTTTAACGTAACATGGCCTATCTTGTGGAAATTAGAAAAATGTTGGAAGCACTTAATTCAAGTGATAATTCTCTTGGGTCCTCTACCTTTAAAATTCAACAAGAAACAATCCAAGAGAATTTAATTCAAAATTCCTTCTAAACTCTAGAGCTCAGCCAACAAAATATACTATAAAGACTGTAAGAACTTAGAAAAGATATTTAGCAGTGGAGTTCATGTGATGTAATTGTGGAGAACTCTAGAATTTGGAATGAGGAGTTGGATTGTGATAATGAGCGTATAGTTCAATTTTTCGAAGAGTTGATCTTGATGACGGTCCAAAGGAATGGTCAAGAGACGTGGGTGTCTTTCAAATATAATGATAGTGATATACTTCACTCACATGACTCACATGATTTCAATGATGAGGTAGAACTTAGTTTATTAGAACCTCAACCCAATTTAGGAATAGAATGTGAGGAAAGTGATCCCATCCCAAGTGTGCACTGCATAAAATTAGATGATGATGCGTATTGGGATGACGATCATGAATGTTTAGCCCAAATTCCCTTGGAATCAATCTTAAGTTTAGTCGAGGTCAATAATCAAGGAGTACATGAAGTGAGCGGTCATATTAATGAGTTATTCCACTCACCTGACATGTCTAATTTAAAAGTGAAAGATGAGCTCCTTTCGACCTACTCTTCTAACTCTTGTGAGACATGTTTGGACCACTCTTCTCAATTGAATGATGATATGATTAGGGAGATGGACGAGTTGCCCAATAAGATTCTGAAATTTGAAACCACCCAGTTGAGATCACCATATGAACTGTCAAGTTTTGATGATTCAATGCCTCTTCTGAGTAATATCAATGAAAAGAGTCCTCACATCAATACATCATCTACTGACCCTCAATTTATCTGTGCAGGGCCAGAGAAAGATAGCGTACCTCCATCTACGTTTAAAGATGATGGAGTCCTTGAGCATCTCATTACAGATTTCAATGTGAAATTTTTTAACTCTTTGGATGATTGCTTGACACACTTTGCAGATTCAAATGATCCTATGATAAAAGAAATAGTGGATGCCTTACAAGATAATACCTCGATAGTTGTCACGGATCGAGGGAACTCGTACTCTAAAATCCTTCCCTCCATAGATCTTGAATGCTTACCATTAAAGGAGGAGAAGCTAAAAATTGAACCAGAGTCTGAAACTTCGGACTGTGTTGAGACTACATCACTTTCTGAATTTTTTTCGAATTCTATTTACTTGTAGTTTCTGATTCACCATGGGGTACTAATGTTGACACTTTTTCTGTCACAGGTGAATCATATATACTTTAGATACCTCAGGTGATTCAACAAATTTTTTTTTATGAGATCCATAAATTTCTTTGGACATTCATGCTTTAGGGTATCCAAGCTTATTGCAAAAAGGGTTTTGGATGATCCTATTGAGAAACCTATTGAGAAATTTATCCAAATATTGGCCAGAAGAGGAACCTTGTAGCATGACTGAGTAGCTTTTCCCTTGCTTTCATAGTACTAGGGTAGTTTGCTTTATGTCATTCTAGGATAGTCGACTTTATGTCGTTAGGTTAGTTTGCTTTCTAAGTTGTTTTAGGATAGGTTGCTTTCGTTGGTTTCACTCTTGTGTTGACCCGCTCTCACGCTGATATCTCTTTGGAAAGGTCATTCAATTTCCTCGTCAGGTACTATATTTCCATCACTTCTCTTTTACTTTCGTTGACCCATGTGCATTGCATGCTTATTTCTTTTACATTGAGGACAATGTAGATTTCAGGTTAGGGATGAGAGATTAGGTTACCTAATCAGTATTTTCTCAGTCTTGAGTAAAAATTGTGAATTTTTTTGAATATTTTTTAGAAATTCTTATAAATTCGAAGTGATTTTGACAACCATCTTAGATTGCGAATTATAAGATACTTAACGTTGGTGATTTACGACCTTTAAATTCAGTTATCTGTTCGATTTCACAGTTAAGTTTGAATTGTTAATGCATGATTAGAAATTTTAAACATTGATTGAGTCATTATTTCACATGTCACATCTAGCTTACACATTAAGGTTTCAGTTCGATATTGAATTGTTAACTTGGTAGTCACTAGACATAGAAGGAGCCAACCTGGGGAATTTGTCCATCATATTTTTTTTTTTTTAAAAAAACCTAGCTAAACAACAGTTGTCTTCAGAAAGGGTTGGGTGAATGGTCTTCACCATGGGTTTGCTCACTATAAGTGAGGGCTCGTTTCCCCTCCTTGGCCTTACCTTTAAAAGTTTGACATAGCGTGAAAGGCATAAATGTAAAAATCAAAAGCTAGAAGAATAAAAAGTTAAAATGTAAGACAAGTTTTGGTTGTCCTAAATGCTCTTGTGATTATCAATGTTATCATAAAAATAAAGAATTAAACCTTTGATTGTGATGAGTTTGGGTTTCACTATACACCAATGGAACTTAATGTTTAGAATTTTTCTAATCGATAGATTAATACTTTAAACTTGACTATGAAGTTTACCATGCGCTTGAGTCCAGGAGAAAGTAATGTCCAGCATTCATGAATCTTAGAATTCTATTGACTGGATTATTGTTAAAAAAAAAATACTCGAGTTGATAGAAATTATCCTGTAGTTCTCAACTTATTTTTTGTATACTTTGCTCGGGATTAATAAAATGTTAGTTAGGGGTTGTGTTGAGGGTTTAATATTGCATATTAGACCCCAATTATTACTTACTTTTATGAACATAATATTGTTTAATATCTTATTTTAATCGTCTTCGTATTGCAAGGTGTATTTAGGAGCATGAACTGAAAAAGGCCACTAAAAACATGGATTTAATGTTCATAAATCACCAAGGCAAGGGATGGACCCCAGGGGACCGAGATCGAAGAAATTACATGCTAGAGATTCGAGAAAATCCGTCCACTCACGTTACACGGGCCTGAAAATCGTCCAGAATGCAAGATCATAGGGTTCCCACCATTCGTTCGATTCAAAACTTTATATATGGCCTGAGGACCATAAATTAACCATACATGTCAAATTTCAGCCATTGGATCCTTATGGAAGTGGCCCAACGGATAGATTAACAGATAAAATCCTGATTTGGGGCCCGCCTGATATCTGGATATGATTCTAATTTAGTTTTAACCCCTTAAATAAGAAGATAAAATGGATGGACGGAGTGGATTTTGTAATATACATCATGATGGACCCCACTTAGAGTGCGCGTGTGCAACCCATTTTATCTTCTTATTTAAGGGGTTAAAATTGAATTTGAAGCATATCCAGATATCATCATGATGGAACCCACTTAGAGAGCACGTGTACACCATGTGCACACTCCTACCGTGCACCGTACCCATCCAAATTGGTTAGTGCATCGTTGACCGATGAAATATCAAAAACCTCAGAGACGCAACAGTGTCTTCGCATGTCCGACCGTGGCTCTTGCTAGTGGGCCCCATGCGCCACTATTGTTTATGATCTAGATAGTCCATACGCTCCAGAGGAGAGAGGGGGGGGGGGGGGGGTGCTTGATCATCGCCTAGGTGGACATTTAGCCCCATATACGTGTATACATGTGGATCGTTGAAAAACACAAGATTAACGGTGAGTTGGTTTGATACAGTGGACCGCACCAAAACTTGATAAAAACCACTCCTTCTCGACTAGTTTTTCACCAGGAATCCAATAAACGGGTTAGATTTCTTAGAAAACATCATTGTGGGGCCGACCAAGCATCGCGACACAATAAAATTCACATTGTACGCACGTTCAAATTTTTCGGACGTTGCGAGGTGTTATGAGCCATCGTTTGTGGTCAGATCTGTGATCCAAACTGTCCAAAATCTCCAGAGGTTGGTCACAACCCTAGCTATGAAGAAAAAATAAATCCTTGGATACTAACCATCCCAAAAATTGAATTCAAATACAACTAGTTGTGTTTTTCCTTCGCATGCGAGAAGGTGCTACACACGCCGACCTCCAGCCACCGACCTAGCCTCCTTTTGTTTATAAAAAGGAGAAAAGAGAATGTGGGAGAGCATCTAGGGCAGTCGTGGAGGCGTGAATGGATTGAGGAGAGCAAAAAGCATGGAGAGGCTATCAAAAAGAGTTCCTTCTTTCCCTCCTTAGTCATTTTTCTCTATATTTTTTTAAGAGATTCTAGTTATATCATGTTTATGGTTGGCTAAACCTCTTATTTAGGGCTAAGAGGTGAAGCTTGTAGTATAATGGATGGTTTTCTATGCTTTGATTCATACTTTAGATGAACTTTTGTTTAATTATAATTTGATATTAAGGAATGCTTTCAGTTTTTAATGGTTTGTTGTGACTTAAATTACAATGGATCTACTATAGCTTTGAGTATGTTCTTAGCATTATAGGGTTTGTGAATTTGGGAACCCTATTGTTCACCATCCTCTCCTGGGCATGGTTGGATGATGGAATCCTTCCTAACATTCATACATCCCTCAGATTGGTTGTGGATTGGTTAAATTCTATTGTTTGCTTTGTCTCATGGGTGTGGTTTTGTGATGGAATCGATTCTAATTCTCATACCTCTCATCTCTTGAAAAACTGGATCAAAGGAAGTTCAGATTTAATTTTTATGGAATTATCTTCTAATTAGATGAAGATGAAACTCTGAATCCAGTTGTGTTTATGAATCAAACATAGATCTCCCTGATCTCTACAGGTGGATCCTTGGCACCTTAGATTCTTACCTTTGAATTTCACAAGTTTTAGTTAAATAAATTCACCATTATTCCCTTACATCCTCGTGATTTAGATTACATCCTCGGCTAGTTCTAGTTTGAGTTATTTTCAGATTACGTATAAAGTTCAATCCCTGTGGATTCGACCTTAGTCTTACTGAGATTATTACTACATCACAACCCTATACTTGGGGTGTGAACAGATGACTGGATGGGTAGGGGTTGACACGTCCAATACTTTTCTTTTTGAAAATGTTATCCCACTCTTATATGAGGATGGTGGATTACTCATGTGTGGTACGTTTTTAATTTCTAATAGAGATTTATTATGTGTTGTGGAGATGTACTAGTAGATGATGAGGGATATTGTCCCACTCTTATATGAGGATGGTGGATTACCTCTGCGTGGAATGTTCGTGGTTCCTAGTGAGGATATATTATGTGTTGTGGAGTTGTACTCATAGAAATAAGGGATGTTCAACATTTGACATGCATTCATTCATCCACTATTCACTCGGGCTAGTGGTGTACAAATAAATCATTATGTGCACCTTCGCAATGGCCACAATTTTAGTTAGGTATGGGATTAACCTGAGATTAGGAATTTACCATATTGAGTCTAGTTATCTAAATCAAATATGAGACTAATTTGGATAAAAGTCCCTTGTGATGGATCTCATGGCTTACAACACTGCGTACTATTATCCCAACTCTATACGCTAGCTTTGTCATTGCCTTTCCATCGTATGCCCTATAGTATGATGATTGGCTATTCCATGATTCATGGTCGCTCGTTGAGCGGCATGCCTAACATTGATGTCATGTTCCTGATAACTTGTACAGTTATACAACATGCTTAATTGACAACCTGCTCACCTATGATAACATGCTCTATTGATAACATGCTTATGGTTGTTTTGGATGTCCTTACGAGGGCGATGTGATAAGTCATGCTTTACTCCCGACATGTAGTAGACTCAGAAGCTGTGGTTTACTCATACATATGACTTACACTTTTTCAGGATGCATACAAGAGCTGTTGAAGTTTGCTATTGTTGCCTTCATTATTTTCAAGCTAGCGCACCATATTATGTGTGATATGTTAAACAAGTTCGTCTTTTCGATATGTGTTGATACCATGTACAAAATGAGTAACCGCCTAATCAGATTAATCGTTCCAAGAAAAAAAATAATCTCCGCCATGAGTTGGGTTAGTGTTAGGAAGCTCGCTAACTATTCACTAAGTCCGGTAAGTGGCAAGGAATTTGCTCCGACCCGAGTTCAGAATTTGGGAAGTAGTAGTGCCCGGATTCCTAATTTGGGGCGTGACATGGATGCACTTGCATAGATGAGAACTCTTGAAAACTCTCTAAAAACCATATATATATATATATATATATATATATATATATGAGGAGAAAGTTGAGTGTCTTTATCTCCTTTTCAAAATCTTTAAGAGAGAGGGGTGGAACGCTTTCATTAGTGGACTTCCTAGTCTGAGATCTATTAGTCTAGTCTTGTGTTAGGGGGCCTTCTAGACCAGTAACTGACGTTGTTCCATCCTCCTTTCCTTCTTTCCAGGAAGTTGTCTCAAGTAAGTCTTCCCGTCTTTCATTCTCTTTTGAATGGAGAGCATCTTGGCACAATTTAGGGAGTTCAAGTGATGCTATATATATATATATATATATATATATATATATATATATATATATATATATATATATATATATATATATATATATATATATATATATATATAGTGCGATAATTGAAATAGAAAATAACTCACAGAATTACACAAAACTATGTGCATCGTCAATTTCAACATCAATTGAGCAACCTCCAATCAATCGAGACCCACATGTTCGATCGCTCAAACATACTCAAAAGTGTCCAGATAGTTTAGAAGTATTTTTTGAATTCTGTCAATCAATTGACTTGACAGTTCAATTGCTCAATACTATCTAAAACTGTTTACAGTCCAATCTACATAATTTAGAGTTCACACGATTGATCAAACTCTCGTTGCATGTTCAAATTTAATACATCCAACAACATGTTCAATGCCTAAAATAGGATAATGTAGTTGAAAGGTTATCTGAGTTGACTTTTGGTACGCCAAAGTACTCATAGTAAGGACCTAGTAACAAGTTATCCTAATTCAATTGCAAAAGTTGGCTCTAGGAGATAAAAAGCCTGTGCATAAAGTTTTTTCCTAATAAAATATTGAATGACATTTTCTCTTAATAACTTGTTGTTGTGCATACATATTTTTTAATTCTAAAATAGTTATAACTTTATTTAAAATGCCTTTTCGTATCCCTTGAATGTATGAAATTATTTTATATTAGAAACTAATTGTGGAGTAAAAATATACTATTGGTGCATAGATGAAGTAAGGCTAGACTTAAACATTAGTTTTGGTACCATCACAAAGTAGGCTATACATGAGCACTAGAAATTAGCAAAAAATTGCATACCTAGCATTTATGCTACATGCAGGGGCAAGAATTGTGTGAAAGTATGGTGAGGGTATTTAACCAAATAAATGAGTATTTATATAATTTAGAATGTCTTACTTTACGTAATTTAGAATGACTATGGCCATATTCTTTATGTAGTGAAATTAAGATCTAGCCCAATCCCCAAAGAACAAGAGGATCATGTAGATTTACTCGCATACCTATACTACCAAATGAAAATCTTTTTGTTATGAGATTTTTCCTACTGCACGGCTCACTTATGAGCCACGCACCTTACTAAGCCCTCTCATACTTAATTTCCAAGAATACTCCCTTGGTGTACGGACACACATTTATTGGACCAAAATGCCCCTGCTTTATCAGAAATGTGATTTCTGAAAGCTGGGGATCCCTAACCATAGCCATTGAAATTGACCGCGAAGTGAATAAAACTGATAGCAAAGTGAAGGAAATTCACCGTGAAGTGAATGAAGTGAATGGAGTTGGCTACGAAGTGAAGGAAATTCACCACGAAGTAAATGGAATTGACCACGAAGCGAATGAAATTCATCGCGAAGTGAAAGAAGTGAATGGAATTGACGGCGAAGTGAAGAAAATTCACCTCAAGTGAATTAAATTCACAGCAAAGTGAATGAAATTGGCCACAAAGTGAAGGAAATTGATCGCAAAGTGAATGGAATTGACCGCAAAGTGAATGAAGTGAATGGGATTGACCGCAAGTGAAGGAAATTCACTACGAAGTGAATGAAATTGACCGCGAAGTGAAGAAAATTCACCACAAAGTGAAGAAAATTTACCACGAAGTGAATGAAATTGACCGCGAAGTGAAGAAAATTCACCATAAAGTAGATGAATTGAATGAAATTCACCACAAAGTGAAGGAAATTCACAGCAAATTGAAAGGAATTGACCACGAAGTGAAGTAAATTCACCGTGAAGTGAAGGAATTTGACAGCAAAGTGAATGAAGTTAATGTAATTGACCACGAAGTGAAGGAAATTCATCGCGAAGTAGATGAATTGAATGAAATTCACTGCAAAATGAGTGAAATTCACCACGAAGTAGGGTTGTACATGAGCCAAGCTCACTCGAAAAGCTCGCTCGGTTTGACTGGATTATAACACCCTGAATTTTTGCTATTTTGGATTGCCCAAAATCCTAAATTTTTTATATAAAAACTACCAAAAAAAGGGACAAAAGATATAGACTACGTTAGTTTTTTGCTACAGATATAAACCGTAGATATACTTACTATGGTTTTAATCCGTAGCTAAAAAGGTGACACACCATTAATAATCAACAGTGGTGTAAGGGGCTTGATAGGGCCTAAAAAAATATGTCTTTTCTATCTAATCTGTCCATCTATTCTGAAATATTATTATAGAACATAAGACCAAAAATCAGTTATATCGAATGGTAAAGTGGAGCACACAGTAGGAAACATGGAGATTAAATTGCATGTGCTTCCTATGATGTGGTCCACTTAGGCCTTTAATCTACATTATTTTTAGGTTGATCATCTAAAATAATTTATTAAAATTAATGGATGGAATGGATAATGCAAATGCATCATGGTGGGCCCCACGAGGACCGTCCATGACCCTTTCCAAATTTAAGCGCTCGCTCAAAAATTGAGCCTCGCCCAAATGTCACCGCATTTCTCTGTCTCTCTCTCTCTCTCACTCCATACCCTAACCCACCCTCTCATCCTTTCTTGTTGCAGACGATGACCCATAAAAGCTAGCGTGCCAAATCTATTCCATCCAAACCCAACCCTAACTTTCCATCCCAGCTGTCCGATATCCCTACGCTCGATATTGTCGACGTCTGAGTCACATCCCCATCGATTTGACACACATGGCCGGAAACTCAAAACACTAGAGAAGGAAGAAAATATTTTGCATTTTGATTCTTCTTCTGCTTCATCTTCAATCTCTGTTTTTTCTGCCATTTTCCCATTTTCAGATCTTGATTTCAGTCCGGCATGAGAGAGGGAGATATGTACGTCCCTCCACTGTAGGGCTCTGATCGGGGGCGCCACGGGAGCTCCGGACGCTGCGGTGCCGAGGATTTACCAGGCCTGTAAAGGCAGCAATATATTTTTCCTTGAGGGGAGGTTTATATTTGGACCTGATGCAAGGTCTTTGTTGCTGACCATATTCCTCATTGCTACACCTGTTGCAATTTTCTGCATATTTGTGGCCAGAAAACTAATGGACGATTTTCAGGGATTTTGGTTTGACATGATCTCAAGTCTGTTGGTCATGGTTGATGTCATGAAGTGATTATACAATTTATTCTGATGTTAGATTTTTCATTTTTGGTATTTGTGTGGCTCTCAAATGTTGCACATGAACTTGTGGTTGTGATTAGTTACTTAATCATTTTACCATAAACATCTCTTAAGAACTCATCATTGCATTGTGATTGTTCTTTTTTTTTTTTTAAGGGCTGCGAAGAAGACGAAACCCAAGGTATCTATTGGTGCTATTGGTATCAATTGCTACGGATAAAATCCCTTTTGCTACGGATATTATTCGTAGTACGTCCGTCGCTATTGGTGGGGTAGCTAATGATATTGCTACGGATATGATCCGTAGCTATTCGTATCTATTGCTACGGATATAATCCGTAGCTATTGGTATCGTTATGGATTATATCTGTAGCTATTGGTATCTATTGCTATGGATAAAATCTGTAGCTATACTTTTAACTACCCCACCAATAGCGACAGACGTGCTACGGATTATATCTGTAGCAAAAGGGATTTTGCTACGATTTTTGGCCATTACCTTTGCCCTTTTTTTTTATAGTGAACTAGCCACATCGTCATTTACTAACCCTTGACGCTTGAGATGAGCTTATACACGGCTAGTACCGATAAAGAACCGTACAAATAAGATTGATCAACCTTAGAAAACCAATGAATTCAACCGATCACTTAAACATCGAGTTTAGCCCCATGATTTGTTCACATATAACCCAAATCTAACCAACCTGCCACCGACTAATCAAACAGCCATAACGAAATTAGAGATCTACCCAAACCCGAGCCAGCTATGGGTCAGACCTTAATTAATAAACCAAATCAACCCAGTTACTCTTTTAGCCTAAAACTGACGGTTTAGAGTGATCATGACAGAATCACCATTTTCACTAATTTTAAATAAGTCACACTGTGAACTTAGTTAATCTATACCTCAACAATTGTGTCCAAGAAATCTTCCTACCCAATTTATTCTAGAAATGCCCTGATTACCCGAACAAGTTCTAGACCGCTCATTAGTGGGCCACTAGTTCTGAAATTATAGAGTAATGTCCATCTGATTGGGCTTGTGCTCCATCACTGGCAATGGACTCAAATGACACCTGAAAACGGATGATCTACGTTGTCCAACCGACACTTGTAAAACGAAACTCTCCCAAGTAATAACATGAAATTTGAATTTTTAAAACAATTAGCCCCTCCACTTAGGATAATAAATTATAACATTCCAGCCGTTGAATTTCATCCAAATTTGCACCATAGGTTCAAGATATTTTTCTGCACTCGTCCGCTAAATCTGACCCTTAATCGAGGAACAATGACCATTAATTACAAATCGGACCCTTGTGATAAATCCTCGCATCCGTTTACCATTAAAACTTTGACAGCCCTCATCGGACCATGGGGCACCCATTCAATAATTTAGATGGGCCACGGGGCCATTAGGGCAGCCCTGAAATCCATAAGTGGGCCCCAAATGGTCACTTGAGGGAGAAATTAACACATAGGACCAATTGGACAAAACTCCAGTTTATAAAAACCTTTAAACCCCTCTCTCCCTCACTCCCACAGAAATTTCCATCAAGGGGGAGAGAGTGAGGAGAGAGAGAGAGGGGGCTCCCAGGAGTTGGAATTTGGGAAATTTCTCTCTCCTACCACAATCCACGTCGAAAGCTCACAACTCCGCCACTATAGAAGCGGCCCACCGATGATAGAAAGGGCCATGACACATTAAATTTATTGACCTGGCGCTGCTAGAGCGACTCTAAGGACCTCCAATCTACAATAGGTGCAGACCATTAGCTCTAGGTAGCCTGTTATCATGCCTAGAGTAAATCCTAGTGATTTTGTGTGAAGATTTTGCTTGCATGTTGTTGTTTAGTATGAAATTGCTGATTTTGAACTTGTGATTGAAATTTTCCTAAATTGGGAAGGGGATTTCAAATTCTAATCTCCTTGATGTATGCATTGTTGAATTATTTGGCAATTTGTGAAGTTGCATGTGTATTATCCACAAATCTTGTTGATTTCATAGGCTAAATCCTGTTGCATACAACTTACATGTGTAGATTTAGTGTGTTGCTGGTTGTACTGTTGAATTGCTAAAATGTTGGAACTCCTAGTTAGGAATGTCTCTGATTTTGCTAAATTAGCACTATGGATTAGTACGCATGTCTCTTGTAGGTTTGAAATGGGTGAATTCACTACCCACACCCCACCACGTAGGTTAATTCTCCCTATAGCTAGTCGTGGTGTTCATTCCTGCACCTCAATCTCTTGAAACTTAGACCCATGTACATGTATAACTAGTAACTTTTTGAAGTATGCACAATGATGTCTTGTGCCCTGATTACGAATGCGGACTATAACTATACTTACCTGATTCCCCTCACAGCTATGAGTATGTCGACTTCTACTTGTTCGTATTGTATTTACACGTTATGCCCTTTTCGGATCGGCCAGCCAATCGAAACTTTCTTGGGCAGCCCTTCTGTTAGGTCAGCCCATGGGTAAGTTTGGCCCGACTAGCAAAACTATGAGTTGTCGACTGTGGTTGGACTATGCGAGACATTGCTCTCAAGTCACACAACCCGTGGTTCATCTCGTGAGGGCAAATTGGCCCACTGGTTGGCCATCCTTGTACATTAAACATGTTTGTACACACCTTCTTGAACTTGAGGAACTTTGTATCCGTTGTGCCCACTGACAACCATTAGTTGCGGCCCATAAGACTCATGAGTCGGGGATGGTTATATAACACACTATCCCCAAGTTGTCGGCCTACGCTGGGGTAACGAATCTCCCCGTAGTGACCAGTGAGCAACCAAGTCTCGTGAGACGAGTATGGTGGTATGGGACACTATGTCCGAGCTACCAGCTTACACTAGGCTGACGAGCCTCCTGTAGTGACCGCGAGCAAAGACTCATTTGTCTTAACCACCTTCATATGATTATAGTATTGTGAATGACGAACCCAAAGGGCTAAGGGTCGCAAGAGCCATACGACCATGGCCGCCATAGCAGCGCAATCGGATTAGGGCATTAATCTGTCGGGTTATCTCGATTTTTCCAAACTGCTGGATGCATGAACATAATTAATCAACTTGGCTAACATTTTACATTACATTGCATTATTTGATTTTGACGACTCGGCAGTCGAGGTCGCACTGAGGGAGAGTTGGTTATTCGCAATTGTTAGATGTTGTCACTTGAGGGAGTATTGTGGAGAAGGTATGCATCATATCATTGAACCATGCATTTACATTAATAAGAGTATTTAGGATTCTTTGCATGTATGACTTTCACTAAATTTGTTCCTGCGTATGATAACATGTGTTACTTATTATTAATGGTACCACTGAGTTAACTACTCCCACTCTGGGACGGTGTTTCAAAACATCAACCAAACCTCATCTTGGATGCAGGTACCACATAGTCTATCTAGCTTTCAAAAATTGCTCAATGCCGGGTAAAATGAATTATAGAACCCCGCTTCCGCAATGCATAAGTGACACTCTGGATATCGGGAGTTAAGTATCTACTCTGCCCTCGAAAATCTGGAGTGTTACAGGTGGTATCGGAGCAATAGTTTGGAATTAAACTGGGCTATGGGCTCACCAAAATGTATTCGCTGACGTAGATACAATCCTTTAGGTGGTAAAGTTAGGTCCTAAGGGAAGCTCTGGAACTAGGCTACGACTAAAACTCTTCGGAATCCTAACTTACTATAAATAGTAAAATCACCGTTTATAGACAGTCATGATCTCCACTAGATCTAGTGGTTTTCGACTAAAAGTAGTAAGTGTCCCACTTGCCTCAACCAAATCCATTCCCCTAATGTCTCTAAGCATCTTCCCTATTGTACGCAACTCTTAAATCTAGAAAGGATCAGAGGCCGTAATTGATCTGAAACCTTACTCTACATAGAAAGGTATAAATAAAATGTATCTCGGTCCATCTTAGCCTTGGAATCACCCATTTGCTGCCTTACACCCATCCCGGACAAAGAACAGTGCCGCCGCCAAATGAGACCAAATAAATTCAATGATCGATAATAAGAACAAATTTACAATCCTTTAAATAGTGATACCAAACCATGTAAGAAGGTTTAAGAAACCAACTCCAACTTGAACTCCCTAAATTTCATATCTTAATATAAATAGTGAACTTTCTATTTAAAGTAAATGTCCTATCTGATTTAACCATATTATGCTCCTAATTTTTCTAAGAACTTTTTATTTTGGATACAACTGCTAAAGTTCAAAGTATAAAGAGTTGTAATTAAACTAAAACTTACTATAAATAGTAAAAATGGAAATAATGAATTTTTGACCACCAACCTGATGGAATATCGCCAAATAACCAAGCTTTTTGGCTAAAGTAGCTTCTCCTACCCCAAAATCATATAGGGTAGGTCAAGTAACTCATTTAGGTTTGGAAGATACACATGTTGGAAGGTTTTGACGGTCTGGATGAACAAAATGGGGCATTGCCTGGAGAGGCAGAGGACGGTGTTAACAGAAGCCACCGGGTGTTGGCCCCGTGGGGGTCAACTTTGAAAAATCATATATCCCTTGATATAACTCCGATTTAAGTGATTAAAATTCAGATTGAATCTTAATAAGTATAGCTTCATATAAAAATAAATAAAAAAATTTATAATATAGTTAAATTTAGGATGATTTGGCAACTGTCCAAAAATAGTTAGTTTTATACAGTTGTTACTTCTAAAATTTTATTAATTTATCTACAACTCCAAATGAAATGAAATTTTGTAGGATAGATTTAAACTTAATGATAAATGGTCATAAAAATTTTAAAAATAATTTATAAAATAAAAGTATAATAAACGTTACAAGAAATAAAGACATTTCGCAATCATATAAAAATCGTTAGTTTCAGACAACTGTCACTTCTAGAATTTCAATAATTTTTTTACAGTTGAAAACGAGATGAAATTTTATAATATGAGAGTAAACTTACTGGTAACTTACTATAAAAATTTAGAAATTAATTTAATTACTTTAAGCATAAAAAAAGTTACAAGCAATAGAGGTATTTTAGAAACAAACAGAAAATCGTTGGTTTTGGACAACTAGTACTTCCTGAATTTTTATAATTTTTATATAACTTCAAATGAAATGAAATTTTGTGAAATAAAAGTAAGCTTAATGATGAATTATTATAAAAATTATAAAAATAATATAGTAACTAAAGGTGATAAATATATTACAAATAATAGAAGGGTTGAAACTAAAAATTTCTGCAACTTCAAGTTGCAAATAGACTAGTCATGTCTTTCATATTAAATTTTAGTATTTAGTGTCTATTTAGGAATTATTTATAATCGTACTAGAAATCATCCCGTGATTAAATTTGATTACACACACACACACACACACATTTTTTCTTTAAGTTGTTTTAATGTAATTAAGTTGGGACCCTTAAGTAGGATTGAGTTTCATAGTTCAATACTCTGTAAGCTCATATTGGAGGCGGACTATAGTAAAATATTTTGAGTTTTCTTATTATCTTATGGACTCAAGGTTCAAAAACATCGAGAAGATGATATTCTTCATCTTTCTTTTTTACGTCCTTATTAGCGCTATTAGCACTCCAAACCTCGAGAATATCTTAGAACTCTTGATTCTCCCTCCCTCTTGAAGTTAACAAGACTGAAGTACAATTGCTTATAACTCACTAGCCATAAGATCAAAATGACAATATACATATAAAATTTTATGTCATTAGAAACCTTTTTAGGATGATCTTTGACCACAGGTATATTGAGAGATTTATTAACCCCAAATTTAAACATAAATTAAAACAAGAACTCTCTTATACCAAGACCCAAAGGACAACCTTATAAATAAGAGATTTGAATTTTTCAATAATGGATATTTCCTAAACATTTAGGTTGATCGGACTACGGAATTATGGAACTATATACCTGTGAAGCATTCATGGCTTGACCCAATTCTCAATCCTAGACGACTACTAATGGACTCACTAATTTGACTGAGTAGAAGACTGAGATCCACCAGGACTAAGAAGGGATACAATGAACCTTCTACCCTAGCCAGGTAGATGATCGACGTATCGGGTTCAAGCCCACTACAGCCGTCTCTCCATATTGGCCAAACATTGAAAGCACATATTTTTACTCTAGATAGAGGGGAACTATCGTGATAAACCCAAATCTTACAAAATAAATAAATAAAAATTGTAGTAAGCTATCAAGGTGAAAAAGTTTTAAGGAGGGTAGACTATAATAAGACAGACTAACATAGATAGTATGCACCTTACCATGCACATGAACGTGAATGCTGAGGGTTAAATATTGCATATTAGACCCTAGTTATTGCCTGATTTTATAAACATGATAATGTTTAACTTCCTTTTTTAATCATGTTCATGTTGCAAGGTGAATTTAGGAGCTTGGACTGAAAAAGGGTACTAAAAGCATGAATTTGATGCTCATGAATCGCCAAGGCAAGGGATGGATTTTAGGGAACTGAGATCGAAAAATTCACACACCAAAGATTTGAGAAAATCAAGTGATTGAGTCCAAAGGGGCTTAAAAGTCATCCTAAATGCAAGATCACAGGGTTCCCACCATTCATTTAGCTCGAAACTTTATATCTGGCTTGAGGACCATAAATTAACTGTACACGTCAAATTTTAGCCATTGGATCTTTGTAGAAGTGGCCCAACGGACAGATCAGCCAATAACTCACTGATCTGGGGCCCACCTGATGTCTGGATATGCTTCAATATTGGTCTCAACCCCTTAAATGAGGTGGTAAAATGGATGGACAGAGCAGATTTCGCATATACATCACAATGGACCTCACATGCATAGTTGTGTGCACATTATGCAGGTGCACGAGACGTGCACCGGATGGTCAGCCCTGTCAAAGCTGGGCTGACCCATCTCCTTTCACGCAAGTGTCTAGCGAAGGACGTTGCCTTCACCGGTTGGTTTTAGTGGGCCCCACCCATGGTCCCAACGATCGATTTGAACCATCCATCGGCTCCGGACCCTGGCCATGGTGGCCTTTTGGTCCCATGCACATGTACACATGTGGATCATTGAAAAATGCAAGATGAACGACGAGGTGATTTGATATAGTGGATCGTACCAAAATTTAACCAAAACCACTCCTTTCCAACTGAAATTTCACCAGGAATCCAATGAACGAGGTGAATTTTATCGAAAACATCACTGTGGGGCCCATTGAGCATCACAGCGTAAGAATTTTTGCACCGTGCGCACGTCTAGTTTTCTTGGACGTTGCAGGGTGTTGTGGGCCACCGTTTGTGGTCAGATTGTTGATCCAAACCGTCCAGAATCTTCAGTGGGAGGTCTTTTCCCATAATATAAGATGAACACTCTTAGAAAGTCGATCATGAATTTCACTCAAAGGGAAGATGAAACATTCTTCCAATGTTAGAAGCGGTTCAAGGATCTTGTCAGTTCATGCCCACAACATAGTTTTGAAACGTGGCACATTACAAAATTTTTCTCTAATGGACTGACATCTCCCATGCGTCAATTGGTCGAGACAACGTGCAATAGGGAATTCATAAATAAAAATATCGATGAT
This sequence comes from Magnolia kwangsiensis, assembly GCA_037074715.1. NCBI lineage: Eukaryota > Viridiplantae > Streptophyta > Magnoliopsida > Magnoliales > Magnoliaceae > Magnolia > Magnolia kwangsiensis. The sequence continues at coordinate 84,520,116 of CM073581.1, read as the reverse complement.
GTGTGAGACTACTTGGATAGACTTGCTGAAAACGCACAATTATGGGACACATACCCAAAATCAAACATCATGTATAGGCTGACTCAATCTAAGGAGAGGGGTAGATTGTATCTCCTGAAAGAGGATGATGATGTCAATTCTAAAGTAACTAATCTCATAAGGAAATTCAAGGCCATGAAATTAAAGAAGGATAAGGTTAATGAAACTGTTTGCGGTATCTGTGATTGCAACATTCACACAACTGAAAATTGTCCAACAATACATGCCTTTCGAGGGGTGCTGAATGAGAAATCAAATGTCGTGAATAATTACCAAAGACCTTTCAATGGACCTACCTCCAATACATACAATCCTAGTTGGAAAAATCATCCAAACCTCAGTTGGAGGAATGGACAAACTGCTACTCCTCAAGGTTACTTTAATCAAATTTCAAATCAAGTGAAACCTCAAGAGGATCCAATTCTAAAACATATTCAAAACTAAGAGCGTATCACTCAAGGAATATTGCAAACCCTTTAAGATATTTCAAAGGCCATACAAGGGCATGAGACAAAAAATTCAATTGGTGAAAAAGGGATTCTTCCAGCCCAACCTTTTCCCAATCTTAAACCGCAATATGAGATAAGTGATCCAAGCTCTTCAAATCAAATGGAGCAAGTTAAGTCTATCACTATTCTTAGGAGTGGGAAGATAATTGACAAATCTATTTCGGTAAGGGCTGAAAAGCCTAAGGACCCGGAAGAGGACAACAATGATAAACCTAGCACTGCTCCATAAGAATTGGAACCGAAATTTTAGGGCAAGCCGATTGCTCCATTCCCCATTGTACCAAAACCTCTCTCTAACTCTCAGGACATTCTAGAGGCGTTGAAACAAGTGAAGGTCAATATTTCTCTACTTGATGCCATAAAACAAATAACTTTATATGCCAAATTCCTGAAAGACTTGTGTATGATCAAAAAATGATAAAATATTCAAAAGAAAATTTTCTTAACTAAGAAAGTGAGTGCTATCCTAAAGCAAGATGTGCCACAGAAATTCAAAGATCCCGGTAGCCCAATTGTACCTTGTGTAATGGGAAACTACCGAATTGAGCACACACTTCTTAATTTAGGAGTGAGCATAAATCTAATTCCTTACTCGGTGTACAAACAGTTAGGTTTCACCCTAATCACATTACAACTTGTTGATCGTTTTGTTCGTATACCGAGAGGGGTAATTGAGGATGTGTTGGTCCAGATTGACAGATTCTGTTATCCTTTAGATTTTATCATCCTGGATACTGAACTTATCAGTAACATGAACACTCAGAATCCTATCATTCTTACTCGTCCATTTCTTGCAACTTTAAACGCAATCATCAATTGCAGGAATGGTGTCATGAGCATGTCTTTCTGGAATATGACATTGGAGTTAAACATCTTTTTCAACACGGCAGACAGTTAGAGGATGATGACAATTTTCACGACATTAACATGATTGACTCTTTCATGGAAGATAGAACGCCTCTGACCTTATCCTCTGACCCTCTAGAGATGTGCTTGGCCCACTCCCATGATTTTGATGATGACATGATTAGGGAGATGGGTGTTATGCTTAATACTGCGCCGGTACTTGAAGTTAACCGGTGGAGGCCACAATTTGAAGAATTGCCCCAAACTGAAGAAGTGCCTCTACCGTTTAACCTCAAGGCACCGAAACTTAACCTAAAACTTTTATCCTTTAATTTAAAATATATTTATTTAGGTTAAGATGAGGCATACTCGGCGGTGATTTCATCTCACCTTGAGCGAGAATAGGAGAGTATGCTCATATCTACTCTCATTGAGCATAAGGGAGCCCTTGGATGGACGATTGTGGACCTCAAAGGAATTGACCCTTCGATTTGTACTCATTGCATTTATCTCGAGAAAAATGTGAAGACCTCTCGGCAATCACAATGTAGACTAAATCCAAATATGAAGGAAGTGGTTAAAGCCGAGGTTCCTTAAACTGTTGGATGTGGGTATTATATACCCTATATTCGATATTCAATGGGTGAGTCCAACTCAGGTGGTTCCTAAGAAGTTTGAAATCACCATCGTAGCCAATGCCAATAATGAACTCATGCCAACTAAAGTTACTACTAGTTGAAGAATGTGCATTGACTATAGGAAGTTGAATACTGTCACAAGGAATGACTACTTTCATTTGCTCTTTATCATTCAAATTTTAGAAAGGCTAGCTGGTCATTCCTATTACTGTTTCTTTGACGGGTATTCGTGCTACAATCAAATAGAGATAGCCCCTAAAGATTAGGAAAAGACTACATTTACATGTCTGAAGGATGCCATTCGGACTATGTAATGCCCTTGCCACTTTTCAGTGATGCATTACGAGTATTTTTTCTGATATGGTGGGGCAATATCTAGAGGTTTGCATGGACGATTTCTCTAATTTGGATCCATTTTTCAGCAAGTTCTTAGAGAGTCTTAAATGTGTGCTGAAAAGATGTGAAGAAAAGAATTTGGTACTCAATTGGGAGAAGTGACATTTCATGGTTCGTAAGGAAATTGTCCTTGGACAAATTATCTTGTCTAAAGAAATTGAGGTAGATAAGGCAAAAATTGATCTTATCTTTAACCTACTTCCATCCAAGAACATACGGGACATACAATCCTTCTTAGGTCATGCCGGGTTTTACAGACAATTCATAAAGGACTTTAGTCTCATATGTCGTCCTTTATGTAATCTACTTCAAAAGGATATACCATACAAGTGGACTAAGCAATACCAGAAAGCTTTCGCTAAGTTAAAAGGTATGTTGACCATTGCACCTATCATACAGCCACTTGACTGAAGCCTTCCTTTTGAACTTATGTGCGACACGTCTTATTATGCTCTCGAGGCAGTTTTAGGCTAGAGAAAAGAAAAGAAGTTATACGTTATCTATTACGCAAGTAAAACTCTAAATCCTGCCCAAGTGAACTATTCGACTATAGAAAAGGAACTCTTAGCCGTAGTGTTCGCTTTAGACAAATTTAGGTCCTACTTAATTAGATCCAAGATCATTATTTACACAGATTATGGGGCACTCAAGTATCTTTTTGCTAAGAATGATGTTAAGCCCCGCCTGATAAGATGGATCCTTCTACTCCAAGATTTCGATTTAGAAATTAAAGATAAAAGGGGAGTAAAGAATGTAGTAGCTAACCATCTTTTTCGCCTTAATGCCTATGATTCCCGTGAGATGACACATATTAATGATATGTTCCCTGACGAATAATTGTTTAGAGTGTCCCATTCACCTTGGTTTACTGACATTGCTAATTATCTTGCTATAGGTTTCATACCGATACATTGGACTGCGTAAGATAAGAAGAAAATTTTCACCAATATGCACAACTTTTTCTGGGATGATCCATATTTGTTTAAATATTTCGCAGATCAAATCTTAAGGAGATGTATGCCAGACGATGAGCATCAGAGTGTCATATCCTTCTATCACTCATGGGCCTGTGGTGGTTACTTTTCTGCTAAAAAGACCACGGCCAAAATTTCATAGTGTGACTTTTACTGGCCCACTATATTCAGGGACATTCATGAGTTTTGAGGCTTGTGAGCGTTGTCAGAAATTGAGAGCATTATCCTGTCGAAATATGATGCCTTTGAACCCCATTCTTATTATAGAGGTATTTGATTACTGGGGCATCGATTTCATGGGGCCATTCCCCGAATCCTTTGGAAATCTATACATTTGCTCGTCGTAGATTATGTTACTAAATGGGTTGAAGAGATTCCATACTGGAATAATGACCATCGTATGGTCATTAAATTTCTAAAAGAGAACATATTTTCCTAGTTCAGAACACCTCGAGCCATCATTAGCGATAGGGGCTTACACTTTTGTAATAGACCATACGAGAGTTTAATGAAGAAATATGGTATCTCTCATAAGGTGAGCACCCCATAACACCCACAGATAAGTGGGCAAGCTAAGATTTTCGATAGGGAGATCAAACACATTTTGAAAAAGATGGTTAATCCTAACCGTAAGGATTGGTCAATTCGATTGACAGATGCTTTATGGGCTTACCGTACTGCATTTAAGACCCCTATTGGAATGTCTCCCTTTAGAATTGTCTATGGAAAGGCTTGTCACTTACCTGTGAAGTTAGAACATAGAGCCTACTGGGCGATCGAAAATCTAAACTTCAATATGTACAACGCTGGCTCACTGTGCAAACTTCAGTTGAATGAACTTGAAGAAATCCGGAATGATGCATACGAGAACTCGAGAATTTACAAGGATAGGATGAAGGATAGAATAAAGGCATTTCATGACTAAAATATTCATCAAAAATCATTCACGTCAGGTCAGAAAGTCCTTTTGTATGATTCTCGGTTACATCTCTTTCCGGGTAAGCTCCGATCTTGCTGGACCAGCCCTTTCACTGTTATCAATGTTTATCCTCATGGGGCAAAAGTAAATGGACATCAATTCCTGAACCTTAACGCTCGAGATGAGCTTATACGTAGATAGTACCAATAAAAAACCATACAAATAAGATTGATCAACCGTAGAAAACCAATAAATCCAACCGATCACTTAAACATCGAGTTTAGCCCCATGATTTGTTCACATATGGCCCAAATCTAACCGACCTGCCACCGACTAATCAAACAACCGTAACTAAATTAGAGATCTACCCAAACCCAAGCCAGTTATGAGTCAAAACTTAATTAATAAACTAAATCAATACAGTTACTCTTTTAGCCTAAGACCAACGATTTAGAGTGATCATGACCAAATCACCATTTTCGCTAATTTCGAATAGGTCATACTGTGAACATAGTTTATCCATACCTCAACAACTGCGCCCAAGAAATCTTCTTACCCAATTTACGTCAGAAATGCCTCGATTACCTCAACAAGCTCTAAACCGCTCGTTAGTGGCCCATTAGTTTTGAAATTATAGAGTAATGTCCATCTAATTGGGTTCGTGGTCCATCGCTGACAATGGACTCAAATGACACCTGAAAATGGACGATCTGTGTTTTCCAGCCGGTGCTTGTAAAAAGCAACTCTCCCAAGTAATAACTTGAAATTTTAATTTTAAAACAATTAGCCCCGCCACTTAGGATAATAAATTATGACATTTTAGCCATCGAATTTCACCTAAATTTGCACCATAGGTTGAAGATATTTTCCCGCACTCGTCCGCCAAATCTGACCCTTGATTGAGGAATGGTGACCGTTAATCGCTAATCGGACCCTTGCAATAAAGCACCGCATCCATTTGCTGTCAAACCTTGGACAACCCTTTATCGGACCATAGGGCACCCATCCCATAATTTAGATGGGCCAGAGGGCTATTAGGGCAGCCTCGAAATCCATAAGTGGGCCCCAAACGGTCACTTGAGGGAGAAATTAACACCTAGGGCCAATTAGACAAAATTCCAGGCTATAAAAACCTTTAAACCCCTCTCTCCCTCACTCCCACAGAAATTTCTAGCAAGGGGGAGAGAGAGAGGGATCCAAGGAGTTAGAATTTGGAGAATTTTCCTCTCCTACCACAATCCCACTTCAAAAGCTCACAAGTCCGTTTCCATAGAACCAGCCCATCGACAATAGAAAAGGCCCCAACACGTCAAATTTACGGACTCGACGCCGCTAAAGCAACTCCAAGGACCTTCAATCTACAACGGGTGCAGACCATTATCTCTAGGTGGCCTGTTATCATGCCTAGAATAAATCCTAATGCTTTTGTGTGATAATTTTGCTCGCATGTTGCTGTTTAGTATGAAATTGCTGATTTTAAACTTATGCTTGAAATTTTCCTAAATTGGGAAGGAGATTTCAAATTCTAATCTCCTTGATGATGCATTGTTGAATTGTTTGGCAATTTGTGAAGTTGCATGTGTAGTATCCACAAATCTTGCTAGTTTCATAGGCTAAATCCTGTTGCATGCAACTAACATGTGTAGATTTAGTGTGTTGCTAGTTGTATTGTTGAATTGCTAAAATGGTGGAACTCCTAGTTAGGAATGTCCTTGATTTTACTAAATTAACACTATGGATTCGTACACGTCACTTGTAGGTTTGAAATGGATGAATTCACTACCCATACCCCACCATGTAGGTCTAATTCTCCTTATAGTTGGCCATGGTGTTTATTCCCACACCTCGATCTCTTGAAACTTAGGCCCCTGTACATGTATAACTAGAAATTCCCTGAATTATGCACAATGATGTCTTGTGCCTTGATTACGAATGCAGACTATAATTACACTTGCTTGATTCCCCTCACAACTACGAGTATATAGACTTCTACTTGTTGGTATTGTATTTACATATTGCGCCCTTTTCGAATCGGCGAGTCAAGCAAACTTTCTTGGGCAGCCCTTCTATTAGGTTAGCCCATGGGTAAGTTTGGCCTGACTAGTAAAACTAAGAGTTTTCGACTGTAGTTGGACTACACGAGACGTTGATTTCAAATTGCACAACCCGTGCTTCATCTCATGGGGGCAACTTGGCCCACTAGTTAGCCATCCTTTTACGTTAACCATGTTTGTACATGCCAGCTTGAACCTGAGGCACCCTGTATCTGTTGCGCCCGCTGACAACCATTAGTTGTGGTCGACATGACTCATGAGCCGGGGATGGTTGTATGAGACACTATGCTCGAGCTGTCGACCTACGTTAGTGTGATGAGCCTCCCTATAGTGACCAGTAAGCAACCAAGTCTCGTGAGCTAGGTATGGTGGTATGGGACACTATGCCTGAGTTGTTGGCCTATGCTGGGCTGAAGAACCTCCCGTGATGACCGTGAGCAAAGACTCTATTTGTCTTAACCACCTTCGTATGAATATAGTGTAGGGAATTGAAAGTGCACCTACTAGTGCCCTGGTTTGTCAATTACGGTGTAAGTTGAGTCAGTTGGACAACAGTGCCTAACAGGAAGATCAACTCAAGTGTCTGCCTCAACTGGATGTGTGGAAGCTCACCATAGGTAAATCATAGCCTCACATCCCATGTCCCAAAACACCAGGTGATTAAAACCCTTAAAACTAAGTAGAACATCTTAGGGTTTTAGTGTAAGAAAACTTTTTACCAAACAGAAAAATTCTCAAGTTTTTCTTACACTGTCGATTATATCGATTCACTTTTCGATATGATCGACCTGCTCTGTCGATGTCCTCGGCATCTCAATCGATACAATTGAGTGAGGACAAAAAGCGTCCAGCAATCAGACAATCATCTGGACGATTTATCAATATATCAAAATCTCAATCGATATCATCGATATTCGAATATCGATCCCATCGATAGTGGATCGATAATATCGACAGGCAATTTTTTAGTGCCCCTATTTTTCTAAAGAAAACTACTATAAGCTTCGATATATCGATGACTGTCCGATTCAATCTGAACTCAAATATTGATCACATCGGTAGTCATTCGATCATATCGATAGTAGGCGCATATTTTCTCCAGCATAAATTTCAGGTTATTTTTAAATGTTGATCGGGGGTCAGTCGAGAAATCGATATTCATATGTCGATCATATCGAGACCTGGTTGATTGGATTGAGATTGAACACAAACCGTCTAGCAAGCTTATAGGTAAATCTATACGATTTATCGATCCTCTCGACAAGGACTCCGATATCATCGATATACAAATTCTGATGACATCGACTAATCCCCGATCATATCTTTAGAACCTGAATTCTTCAAGGCTTGTCTCTCTTATTTTCACCTATCGATAGATCGATTCATTTATCGATGAAATCGGAGTTCGAAATTCGATAACATCGATGTGTGTCTCGATCCCATCGACCAGTTGGCAAAAGGTTTTTAAAAGCGAAAATGACATTTGAGTTTGTATCATCGAGTGGATCATCGATACAATCGAGAGTATACGCTCGATCATATCGACTATTACTCGATGATATCGAACTCTATCATAAATGTGACCGTTTTATATCCGTTGGAACCTTTTGCCTATATATAAAGAGGCTAGTCTTTATTGCTAGTAGAGAAAGAAGATAGTGCTTGTAAGACCCGTATCTTGGTCCGTTCCTTTCCGTAAACTTCCGCGGTCTTACCGGTCGAATTCTGGCAACCTTCGACCCTTAATCAATATCGACGCGCGACCCTGATTCATGTGCCGACAACTCGACTTGACTCAACCCGAGACCAATACCATAGCGACCGCGCCGTCGTTGCGGTTCCGATACCGCGACTCGTGCTCCGAGGTGATACCCTGGTCAAGAGATATGGGCCGACGTTCGGTGCGAGAAAACGCCGCGCGTTGTAAAAACCAAGGAAATCTCTACGATGTGTCACATCAATCCCATCAATCAATCAACCCATCAATCCATCACATGTCAAGTACACATCATTTTATTCCCTTTTCCCAAGCAACCACAAAAGTCTTCACCACCCATACCTCTCTTACATAAAAAGCTACAAAAGTCTTCACCACCCATACCTCTCTTACACAAAAGCCTCAAAAGTCAAAGATTTCTTACACCCCCATCATTCATCCATCCATCCATCTCTCTCTACATCACTCTCTCTCTTTCTCTCTTTCTCATTTCAAAAATCCTAAGCAACAAAGAGCCCCCATGTATGGAAATTTTCAAGCATCCCTAAACTCCAAGTGGCCCACCTTCCTACCCCATAATCTCCCATCTCAACCCTCCATTCTTCATCTCTTCCATTGAAGTTGAAGCCAAGGTGCCAAGGAACCCTTAGGAGCGAGAAGATCGGACGGTGGGTGCCTCTATAGGGTAGTTTTTTTTATTTTTATGGTGGACCAAGTGAGGCCCACCGATCCATGGTGTGGATCTCACTTGGGACCCTAATATGTGGCCGATGAACCACTTGGATCATCATGATCATTCCATGATTGGGCCATTCTCCATGGACCCCATCATGATGTTTATTTCATTGCAAAAGGTCATATAGACCGTCCATATCGGTGGGGAATGGATCTCCATCGTTGATTTACATTTTTGATGGTCCCTTATGATAAATGACCCACTTGTTGTATGATTTATTGCAAGGGAGGGCCCATAGTGTCGGGGTCCCTCCATCACAAGGCGTGTCCCACTTTCTCTCTCTATCTCTCTTTTATTTCTTTCATTTTATTTTATTTTATTTTATTTTATTTTTATGCTATATGATTGTGTGACCCACTTGAATGGATCCCACCTTGACATTATTTTTTTTCAAGATGTATTCAAGTGGGGCCCACCATATACATTGTACCCATATCACTCATCCGTGGTGGCCCACTCCATCAGGGCCCACCACATTGCATTTCTTTAAGGGGCCAAGACCGTCCAGCATCTGGGACGCTGGACGTTTCTAAGGAAAAAGAGAAAAAGGGAATGAAGAAAAGGAACTTTTGGGTGGTCCACTTGCCTAGGCCCCACCATGATGTATTTACACAATCCAAGCCGTCCATCCTCTTACCTACAGCATTTTAGTAGTTGGGTAGAAGTTTGGGGCTGATTGGAAGACCTGGTGGGCCATAGCATCAAAGAATGTACCACTACCATTCAAAGATCCTTTTTCTTATTTTATTTCATTTTCTTTCATCAAAAAAATTCAAACTCTAGAATCATTGGATCGGTCTTGAGCCTCTGAAGCCAATGGACGGGGTGGATCTGTTGAATGTGGGCCCCAAATACAAAAAACCCCAAAAAAATAAGGGTTTCTATTTTTTTTGTTAAAAATTGTAAAGAGGCTAAGCCTCTGACGCTGCAGTGCTGCAGCAGGTGGGCGGGCGGGCTGCCGTGCAGCCACCCACGGCTGCTGCCGTGGGCCCCACATGATGTATATGTTTTATCTATGCCGTTCATTAGGCGGGTCCCATCCTCAGGTGGGCCCCCTCCAAATTTTGGGTCGAACAAAAACTCAGGCGGCCCACACCATAAGAAACAGTGTGAATTGAATTTTACCATTGAAACCTGTTGTTGGGCCACAGAAGTTTTGGATTGAACATAAAATTTATTTTTACTCTTCATCCAGGCCTACGTGACCTTATCAACGGTCTGGATGGTTGGAAAATCTGATGGTGGGCCACACACGTGGATCCCACCATTAATGTATGTGTTTTACTACACCGTCCACAGCCGTGGACGGTGGACTCCCACTGTGATGCATGTGTTATACTTGCACCGTCCAGCGGACGGTGGAGCCCACCGTGAAGCACGTGCCTTATTCTCACTGTCCACTGGACAGTGGGACCCACCCATGATGTATGAGTTGCATCCTAACCGTCCATTCATTTTGTGAGCTAAGGCATGAGCTGATCCTCAGCTCATGTGGACCCCCCCACCATGATGCATGTGTTACATCTAACTATCCATTTATTTATTTATTTATTTATCTTTATGATTGGGCTAAAAATGAGCCAGATCTATAGTTCATGTGGGCCCACTTTAGTATGTGTATAGGGCCCATGTTGATCCATTTATGGGTATCCATTGGGGCCCACTTTGACGTGGATCTTAGGCCCATGCAATGGGGCCATCTGGTGTAATGTGAGGCCCCGTGGGATTAGACCCATTGATGCGTTTTTAGAGTCCATGAAAGTATGCCCATTTGATTATATAAGGCCTATGGGTTAGGCCCATTTGATATATACAAGGCCTAGGGGTTTAGCCCCACTTTGATATGCATGCAAGCTCATGGGTTAGGCCCATTTGAATTGTTTAAGGCCTAGGGATTTAGGCCCATTTGACTCATATAAGGCCTATGGGTTGAGGCCCATTTGATGTACATGTGGGGGCCCAATTGGTGTGGCCAATTTGTTACATATTAGACGCATGAGACTAAGCTCATTTGATGCAATCCAAGGCCCACGGGTTTGCCCATTGCAATGTACATAAGACCCATTGGTGTGGCCCATTTATGTGGCCCATCTGATGAATAAAAGGCCTATAGGATATGGCCCATTTGATATATATGAAGGGTCCAATGGGGACAACCTACGGTCCATTGCAATGTGTAAATCCATTACAGACTAAGTACTGATGTTTACAAAGATCGTGCCTTGGGAGCAATATTGGTTTGACGTCCACATTGCGAGTGTAATGTTGGTTGGATGTCCACATTACGACTCTCCTTAGGGCCCATTACTGGGCCGTACTTATCGTGTATAAGGCCGTCCAGGTCCATCTGCATTGTAAGATAGTTCATTTTATTATAACATGTTTAGTACAGTTCATGACTCATGATCATACGCATCATATGTATGCTTGACGTGAGAGTTGTCTGATCATAGCATTTGCCTTCGGGAAGGTTGTTTATGGGCTCCCGGTTAGGTGGTGTTGCCCTACATGAGCGCACGATATGCGCAGGATTTGTTGCATGACTGGATAGCGTGAATCATGCATTTCGCATTTGTGTGACATGGTTGTTATTACGCCCTAGCTACATCAGGGTCGTAGCCTCCACAGACACATCGTGATTGGTAGGATTGGATACCAGAAATCTTATTTTACATGGGGTACTATAGATATCCCTGGGTGAAAGTCCCTAAACCCTTATGGTACCAAGAGATTGCTCCAACGTCTAGACCGAGTGGGTAGATGAGCGTTGAGTGCCGATTACCATGCGGTTACGCTCTTCACTGTGTCGTGGTCGGTTGGAAGGGGGTGCGGCCTTACCCGCCCGAGTGTAGGGGGCAACGCTAGGCTGAGTTTGATCAGCTCGAGGAATGGGTCCGCTATCGACGAGTCGCGCCCAATATTGGCAGACGGATAGTGTGGTCTCTTCCACTTACCTTATTGCGCGTGATGTGGCGGAAATCTGGTTTAGAGTGTACTAGACCTCGGTGATATCCCATATTTTGAGCTGTATTGATGTGTGGACATAGATGAGGATCTGTATGCTTGAGTTGCATTGCATATCGCATGGCCTTGGGGTGGCCGATACCATTCATGTCTTGCATCGCATAGCCTTGGTACGACTCATGATATTATGGATCCATCTGTATATTCCGCATTACTCTGGCATTGCATGTTCATATTACTACCTTGTGCACATACTTTCACCACCCTCTAAGCTTTCTGTAAGCTTATGCACGACCGTTGCGTGCAGGTGACGTTAGATCGCAGCAGCGCTGAGGCAGGAGCACGTTGCTGATCGTTTTGGAGCTTTTATTCTTTATCATTGTATTTCCCTTTATGCTCATTGTACTTATAAAGTTTTTTATCATAGTGGAAATGTAATGGAGTTCTTAGTTGTAATTTATGGGTTATGCCTTTGGTTATGCTTATTACGAATCAAACTGATATTTAAAATCCTCCTCGTAGCATCCCAGGATCGGAACCTATCGAATGGGAGCTAGGAGCCGAGAATGGGGTTCTACGGAGGCTGTCGGCGCCGGATTCGGTGATCGGAAATTTTGTGAGCCCGATTTTAGAGTTTGGGGCGTGACAGAAGTTGGTATCAGAGCATAACTTGGGAATAACCGAGAACAACATTGCATGTCTGTTATGAGTGACGAATGGCTAAGTCCCGAAGTTCAGATAGCTTCGGGACCTTCCAATACAGACCGTTAACGTGCGTACCTTCGAGATTTTTTGAAGTTGATAGGCGCCTTTGCTCTTTCCTGTAGGACATGGCACCCGGGAGAGTTACCCGATCGACTCCCACACCACCACCTGAGGATTCTGCTTCACCATCGGAGGCTCCAGCTTTACCCCCTGTGTCTCCCGTTCCACCCTCAAAGATCCATGCTTCCTTCCCTGAGGATGACATTCCTCCACCTGAGGCCGATGCAGAGCCGACTGTGACTGTGAGTGCCTCTCAGTTACAACAGATGTTACAAGCCGTGATAGCCGCACTCCAGGGACAGGGCAAACGCCCAGTTATTTCACCAGCTCAGGCAGAGCAGGAGCGCACGAGCGCCTTACTTCGTGAGTTCAGACGGCTTGATCCCCCACGTTTTTAGGGTGAGGCAGATCCGACTGCAGCAGAGAGATGGAGCTCCGATGTGGAGAAGATCTTCGATACCATGTCATGTACGACCGAGCAGCGCGTCCGGTTAGCAGTATTTCTCTTCCAGGGTGAGGCCGAGCATTGGTGGACCTCTGTTACCCGTGTTGCCGGACCTGAGCATGTCTGGACATGGGAGGACTTTGTTGACCGATTCGAAGAGCAGTACTTTCCTGACCATATCCGCCGTCAGCGAGCTCTCGAGTTCGAGACTCTGGTGCAGGGAGACATGACTGTGGCGCAGTACACGGCCCATTTTGTTGCGCTATCTAGATTTGCACAATATATGGTTGATGAGCCGTTTCGAGCACGGCTTACGTTACGGCCTTCGAGGTCGTGTTATTGGGCATGAGCTCCCTACTTTCCAGGCAGTAGTACGGAGAGCTCAGATTTACGAGACTGAGTGGGCCGGTTCTCAGTCTGATCGCGGTCAGAGGAGAGACCGAAAGAGGCAGGCTTCCTCCAGTGATTCCCAGCAGCGTCGACCACTGCAGCAGAGGCGTACAGGTCGCCCGACCTTCCATGCACCATCAGCACTAGCAGCACCTCCACCACCACCTTAGAGGCAGTTCACCGGCACTTGCTTCAGGTGCGGTGCGACGGGACACCGTTCATGGGAGTGTCCCAGCCCCCAGCAGCAGCAGAGAGGTCCACAGCAATAGAGACCTCCACTACAGCAGTAGAGACCCCCACAGCAGCAGCGACAGCAGCCTCCACCATCAAGGCCACCTCAGCAGCAGCATCAGCATCAGCACCAGCCTCAGAGGCCGCAGCAGCAGAGGCAACAGTTTTGACCACCTCAGCGACCCCATCAGCAGTAGCAGCACACTCAGAGGGGACATGCACCTCCCCAGTCAGCTCAGGCTAAATTCTATGCGGCTCAGCAGGATCCACAGTCATCTGGAGGAGTAGTTGAGGGTATACTTCTAGTTTTTGCATGCATTGCACGAGTGTTGTTTAATTTCGATGCATCGCACTCTTTTGTGGCCGAGAGCTTCTGTCGATCGGCTGGCTTACCATTGGAGTCTGCTGATGAGAGCCTATCAGTATTGACTCTCTTGGGGAGGACTGCAGTGTTAGGACGATTTTACTCGTCATGCCCCGTTCTAGTTGGGGATACCTTTCTGCCTGCCGATTTGTTTGTTTTGCCGATGTCTGAGTTCGACGTCATCCTGGGCATGGATTGGCTCATCGAGTACTATGCTATATTGGACTGCGCCGCGAGGACCGTCACGTTCTGTATACCCGGCCTGCCACAGTTTCAGTTCGTTGCAGAGGCCAGAGGAGAGCGGTTGTCTTGTTTGATGTCTTACGCCATAGAGGAGCTTGTCGCCGTTTGCATCGACCATTTGCCGATAGTATGCTATTTTTTCGATGTGTTCCAGGAGATTCTGGGATTACTGCCTCGTCGACTCACCGAGTTTCAGATTGATCTCGTACCCGGTACCGCGCCTATTTCGAAGGCCCTGTATCGTATGGCACCATTAGAGTTACGGGAACTGCAGAAGCAGTTGGACGAGTTACGCGAGTTGAATTTTATTCGTCCGAGCAGTTCACCGTGGGGAGCGCCGGTACTCTTCGTGAAGAAGAAGGATGGCTCGTTGAGGCTCTACGTTGACTACCGCGAGCTCAACAAAGTCACAATCAAGAACAAGTACCATCTCCCTAGGATTGATGATCTGTTTGACCAGCTGCAGGGTGCACAGTTCTTTTCAAAGATTGACCTGCGTTCCGGTTATCATCAGATTCAGCTCCGAGATGAGGACATTCCAAAGACGGCATTCAGGACGTGTTACGGTCATTTTAAGTTTCAGGTCATGTCCTTCGGACTGACCAATGCACCCGCGGTCTTCATGCAGCTGATGAACGAGGTCTTCCGCCCATATCTGGATCAGTTTGTTGTAGTCTTCATCGACGACATTCTGATCTACTCGAGGACCCGTGAGGAGCATGAGCAGCATTTAGAGATTTTCTTGCAGACACTCCGCGCACACCAGCTGTATGCGAAGCTGGATAAGTGCGAGTTCTGGCAGGAGGAGGTGAAGTTTCTCGGTCACGTGGTGACGAGGGAGGGTGTCGCAGTGGACCCCTCGAAGGTCGAGGCAGTGCGTTAGTGGGGCCATCCCACGACTACGATAGAGATCCGTAGTTTCCTTCGTCTAGCGGGCTATTATCGACGTTTCATTGAGGGCTTCTCTCGTATTGCAACCCCGCTGACCAGGTTGACCCGGAAGGGCGCAGAGTTTATTTGGAGTGACGCCTGCGAGCGAGCATTTATGGAGTTGAAGGACCGTCTGACGTCTGCTCCTGTCCTCACTCTTCCCTTTGGGAGTGACGGCTTTATTGTATTTACTGATGCCTCGCATATCGGTCTGGGTGCTGTCCTGATGCAGCACGGGAGACCAGTGGCCTTTGCGTCTCGTCAGATCAAGGTCCATGAGCTGAACTATCCTACACATGATCTGGAGCCGGCTGAAGTTGTCTTCGTACTGAAGGTATGGAGGCACTATCTTTACGGGGTTAGGTTTGAGCTCTTCTCTGATCACAAGAGTTTGAAGTACCTCTTCTCGCAGTCTAAGTTGAATATGAGACAAAGGCGCTGGATGGAGCTCCTGAAGGACTATGATTTTGACCTCCAGTACCACCCGGGAAAGGCGAACGTGGTGGTAGATGCCCTCAGCCGTCAGCCACGAGGCCTAGTGGCGCATATGATGATTCAGGAGTGGTGGATGCTTGAGGATATTGCAGCGTATGACTTTGAGTTCGGCCTGCAGTCTTCTATCATACAATTATCGAGCTTGTCGATTCAACCCTCTCTTGTCGCTAGGGTGATCGAGGCTCAGCAGGCTGATGAGTCGTTGTAGAGTTACATGGTTGAGGCTACATCTGAGGGTCAGGCTGATTGGCAGATCGGTACAGACAGTGGACTTCCCTTCAGAGGCCGATTATGTGTCTCGGATATTCCAGAGTTGTGTAGAGATCTTATGACCGAGGCACATCGATCGCGGTTTTCTATCCATTCGGGCTCGACGAAGATGTACCGTGACATGAGGCGACAGTATTTTTGGGCGGGGATGAAGCGCCAGATCCCCAGTTTTGTGGCCGAGTGTGATACGTGCCAGCGTGTCAAGGCCGATCATCAGAGACCTCCTGGTCTATTGCAGCCGTTGAGCGTCCCGATGTGGAAGTGGGAGCAAGTGTCGACTGATTTCATTATGGGTTTACCGAGGACTCAGCGCGGTCATGATGCCATTTGGGTTGTTGTGGATCGTCTGACGAAGTCGGCACATTTTCTTGTGATGCGTGTGACTTGGTCTATGGACCGGATTGCGAGGTTATTTATTGAGGAGATTGTGAGACTGCATGGCGTTCCAGTCTCGATTGTTTCTGACCGAGACTCGAGGTTCACGTCTCAGTTTTGGGGGAGCTTCCAGCGTGTGATGGGGACTGATTGTAGCTCAGCACCGTGTACCATCCGCAGACTGATGGCCAGACCAAGAGGGTCAATCAGATACTTGAGGATATGCTTCGGGCCTGCGCGATTGATTTCGAGGGTAGCTAGGATGAGCATCTGCGATTGACTGAGTTCGCTTACAATAACAGCTATCAGGCGACTATCGACATGGTTCCTTTTGAGGCACTATATGGCAGACCATGCAGATCACCGAGTTGTTGGACCGAGGTTGGAGAGCGTCGTCTCCTATGTCCCGAGCTTGTGCAGGAAACTTCAGAGGCTATTGACATCATCAGGCAGAGGATGCGCATAGCTCAGAGCCGACAGAAGAGTTTTGTTGATCGTCGGCGTTGTCCCTTGAAGTTTGATGTAGGGGACCATGTGTATCTCAAGGTCTCGCCCATGAAGGGCGTAGTTCGGTTCGGAGCGAAGGGCAAGCTTGCCCCGAGATTCATAGGACCTTTCGAGATCACTGGGTGCGTCGGCACCGTGGCCTATCGGCTTGCCTTGCCATCACAGTTGTCTGGCATCCACGACGTTTTTCACGTCTCCATGTTGAGGAAGTGTGGGTCAGACATAGTTCCCGTCAGTTATTGGCAGCCGCTGGAGGTTCGTGAGGACGCTTCTTACATTGAGCAGCCAATTCGTATCCTTGATTGGAAGGAGCAAGTCCTCAGAACCAAGGTCATTCCGTTGGTGAAGGTGCAATGGGGTCACCATTCTGTAGAGGAGGCTTCGTGGGAGCGTGACGGTAAGATTCGAGAGCGTTATCCTCATCTCTTTGATGGTTGATCATATGATGTATTTTGTATGCTGCCTCCGATTCTATATGATAATGTTATATCGCTTCTTCTTCATGAGTAATGCTTAGTTGCGATGCTTGTGTAAATTTCGAGGACGAAATTTTTATAAGGAGGGGAGAACTGTAAGACCCGTATCTTGGTCCATACCTTTCCGTAAACTTTCGCGGTCTTACCGGTCGAATTCCGGCAACCTTCGACCCTTAATCGATATCGACGCGCGACCCTGATTCATGTGCCGACAACCCGAGTCGACTCAACTCGAGACCAATACCATAGCGACCGTGTCGTAGTTGCGGTTTCTATACCGCGACTCGCACTCCGAGGCGATACCCTGGTCAAGAGATATGGGTCGACGTTCGGTGCGAGAAAACGCCACGCGTTGTGAAAACCAAGAAAATCTCTATAATGTGTCACATCAATCACATCAATCCCATCAATCAAACAACCCATCAATCCATCACATGTCAAGTACACATCACTTTATTCCCTTTTCCCAACCAACCACAAAAGTCTTCACCACTCATACCTCTCTTACACAAAAAGCCACAAAAGTCTTCACCACCCATACCTCTCTTACACAAAAGCCTTAAAAGTCAAAGATTTCTTACACCCCCATCATTCATCCATCCATCCATCTCTCTCTACATCACTCTCTCTCTTTCTCTCTTTCTCATTTCAAAAATCTCAAGCAACAAAGAGCCCCCACGTATGGAAATTTTCAAGCATCCCTAAACTCCAAGTAGCCCACCTTCGTACCCCATAATCTCCCATCTCAACCCTCCATTCTTCATCTCATCCATTGAAGTTGAAGCCAAGGTGCCAAGGAACCCCTAGGAGCGAGAAGATCGGACGGTGGGTGCCTCTATAGGGTAGTTTTTCTTATTTTTATGGTGGACCAAGTGAGGCCCACCGATCCATGGTGTGGATCTCACTTGGGACCCTAATATGTGGCCGATGGACCACTTGGATCATCATGATCATTCCATGATGGGGCCATTCTCCATAGACCCCATCATGATGTTTATTTCATTGCAAAAGGTCATATAGACCGTCCATATCGGTGGGGAATGGATCTCCACCGTTGATTTACATTTTTGATGGTCCCTTATGCTAAATGACCCACTTGTTGTATGATTTATTGCAAGAGAGGGCCCATAGTGTCGGGGTCCCTCCATCACAAGGCGTGTCCCACTCTCTCTCTCTATCTCTCTTTTATTTCTTTCATTTTATTTTATTTTATTTTATTTTATTTTTATGCTATATGATTGTGTGGCCCACTTGAATGGATCCCACCTTGACATTATTTTTTTTCAAGATGTATTCAAGTGGGGCCCACCATATACATTGTACCCATATCACTCATCCGTGGTGGCCCACTCCATCAGGGCCCACCACATTGCATTTCTTTAAGGGGCCAAGACCGTCCAGCATCTGGGACGCTGGACGTTTCTAAGGAAAAAGAGAAAAAGGGAATGAAGAAAAGGAACTTTTGGATGGTCCACTTGCCTAGGCCCCACCGTGATGTATTTACACAATCCAAGCCGTCCATCCTCTTACCTACAATATTTTAGTCGTTGGGTAGAAGTTTGGGGCTGATTGGAAGACCTGGTGGGCCATAGCATCAAAAAATGTACCACTACCATTCAAGGATCTTTTTTCTTATTTTATTTCATTTTCTTTCATCAAAAAAATTCAAACTCTACACTCATTGGATCGGTCTTGAGCCTCTGAAGCCAATGGATGGGGTGGATCTGCTGAATGTGGGCCCCAAATACAAAAAACCCCAAAAAAATAAGGGTTTCTATTTTTTTTGTTAAAAATTGTAAAGAGGCTAAGCCACTGACGCTGCAGTGCTGCAGCAGGCGGGCGCACGACTGCTGTCGTGGGCCCCACATGATGTATATGTTTTATCTATACCGTTCATTAGGCGGGTCCCATCCTCAGGTGGGCCCCCTCCAAATTTCAGGTTGAACAAAAACTCAGGTGTCCCACACCATAAGAAACAGTGTGAATTGAATTTTACCATTGAAACCTGTTGCTGGGCCACAAAAGTTTTGGATTGAACATAAAATTTATTTTTACTCTTCATCCAGGCCTACGTGACCTTATCAACGGTCTGGATGGTTGGAAAATCTGATGGTGGGCCACACACGTGGATCCCACCATTAATGTATGTGTTTTACTACACCGTCCAGCGGACGGTGGAGCCCACCGTGAAGCACGTGCCTTATTCTCACTGTCCACTGGACAGTGGGACCCACCCATGATGTATGAGTTGCATCCTAACCGTCCATTCATTTTGTGAGCTAAGGCATGAGCTGATCCTCAGCTCATGTGGACCCCCCCACCATGATGCATGTGTTACATCTAACTATCCATTTATTTATTTATTTATTTATCTTTATGATTGGGCTAAAAATGAGCCAGATCTATAGTTCATGTGGGCCCACTTTAGTATGTGTATAGGGCCCATGTTGATCCATTTATGGGTATCCATTGGGGCCCACTTTGACGTGGATCTTAGGCCCATGCAATGGGGCCATCTGGTGTAATGTGAGGCCCCGTGGGATTAGACCCATTGATGCGTTTTTAGAGTCCATGAAAGTATGCCCATTTGATTATATAAGGCCTATGGGTTAGGCCCATTTGATATATACAAGGCCTAGGGGTTTAGGCCCACTTTGATATGCATGCAAGCTCATGGGTTAGGCCCATTTGAATTGTTTAAGGCCTAGGGATTTAGGCCCATTTGACTCATATAAGGCCTATGGGTTGAGGCCCATTTGATGTACATGTGGGGGCCCAATTGGTGTGGCCAATTTGTTACATATTAGACGCATGAGACTAAGCTCATTTGATGCAATCCAAGGCCCACGGGTTTGCCCATTGCAATGTACATAAGACCCATTGGTGTGGCCCATTTATGTGGCCCATCTGATGAATAAAAGGCCTATAGGATATGGCCCATTTGATATATATGAAGGGTCCAATGGGGACAACCTACGGTCCATTGCAATGTGTAAATCCATTACAGACTAAGTACTGATGTTTACAAAGATCGTGCCTTGGGAGCAATGTTGGTTTGACGTCCACATTGCGAGTGCAATGTTGGTTGGATGTCCACATTACGACTCTCCTTAGGGCCCATTACTGGGCCGTACTTATCGTGTATAAGGCCGTCCAGGTCTATCTGCATTGTAAGATAGTTCATTTTATTATAACATGTTTAGTACAGTTCATGACTCATGATCATATGCATCATATGTATGCTTGACGTGAGAGTTGTCTGATCATAGTATTTGCCTTCGGGCAGGTTGTTTATGGGCTCCCGGTTAGGCAGTGTTGCCCTACATGAGCGCACGATATGCGCAGGATTTGTTGCATGACTGGATAGCGTGAATCATGCATTTCGCATTTGTGTGACATGGTTATTATTACGTACATCTTTTATGTTGCGGATCAAGGGAGCTGAAGACCCTTCAACAACAAGGAGGATATCTTCGACATTGCGCTGAATAAGACTCATCAACTTATTTGTAAGTACTTAAAGTCCAGAGGACACTTGTGATCATTCATTTATAGGATTGGGTCTTAAATGTTACTCACCCTTTGAAGTCCTCAAAGGAGGCCTCTGACGGAAGTGTACATACGGGGTACGTTGTGTGGACCCTTGCTCTGTGGAGAGCATAAACATCTGGGTGCGTTGTGTGGACCCTTGCTCTGTGTGGGCATAAACATCTGGTTAGGAGTGCGCCAGCAAAACTCCATGGTTTGAGGTGAACCGAGTAGAAACCTCTATAAAGGTTGAAGGTGAACCTAATTTAAAACCTTAAGTTTGAGGTGAACCATGGGAAACCTCTTTAGTAAAATTTGGTACACTCAAGGGTTGAGTGTGGAAGCCGGGAATGGAGTAGATAAGTAGTCAAACCACTATAAAAACGATTGTGTTTGTGATTGATTCTTGTGCTTGATTATTTATGTGATTATGTTAATTGCATTCATATCTGCTCACACTTCACACACACAGTCACATTTATCATAGACTATAACTACTTCATGCTTATCATTTAAATAGTTTTGTGATTGGATCCTCTACCAGGCTTGGAAGCCAGTAAAGTTAATTTTGAGTAATCCTAATTTTTACTCTGTGATAGGATTTTTAATAATTCATAAAAACTTTAAAAAGTCTTATTCACCCCCCTCTAAGACATATTGGCATATTCCTACTTCAACTCAAGCGGTCTTCACCGCTATTTCAATTGGTATCAAAGCAGGTCTCTCTTTAAGGGCTTCACCGCCTAGAGAGTGATCTTGACTGAAGTTAAGGAATATGGCCAAAGGAGAGGGCTCATTTTTCATTAGACCTCCAGTATTTGATGGTTCTAATTATGCTTACTGGAAAGCTAGAATGCATTACTTCCTGAGATCTTTGGATCATGAAGTTTGGGATGTAGTTGAAAAAGGATATGTGGTATCATCTGAACAAATTGTACTTGAAAATAAAACCACAATCACTAAACCCAACCTAATGAAAAGCGGACGGCGTTTGACAAAGAACAGCGAAATGCTGAAGCAAAAGCAATGAACGCCATCTACTGTGTCGTTTCTCAAGATATATTCAATCAAATAAGTATGTGTGGGACATCCAAGGAAGCATGAGATTTACTGGAAACAACCCATGAAGGCACAAGCACTGTGAAGAGATCTAAACTACAACTTTTAACTTCACAGTTCGAAAATCTCAGGATGGAAGAGCATGAGAAATTTATAGAGTTTTTCACAAAATTGAATATCATTTGTAACTCCATGGGTGGATTGGGAGAGAAGGTTCCAGCACCTAAAATATGTAGAAAAATCTTAAGATCCCTACCGGAACAGTTTAATCCCAAAGTAACAACAATTGAGGAGTGTAGGAATATTGATGAGATGAAAGTAGAAGAACTAGTAGGTTCCCTACAAACTTTTGAACTACACTTCACATAACTCTAAAAATCCAAAAACACTGTCTTAAAAACCTCTACGAAAACAAAACATGAGGACAGTGAGATTGAAAAAGAAGATGAAGATGAGAAAGTGGCTCTGCTGGCACAAAGATTCAGAAGATTCTTTCAAAGGAATCGCGGCCGCCCCTCTAGAGGTAGAAAGGTGGATGAAAAACCTTCAGCAAGTAAATTTGGAAAAAGGACCAAAGAACCAAAATGTTATGCCTGTCATGAGTATGGACACCTATCTACCGAATGTCCAAACAAAAAAACCAAGGGTAAGGCGATGGCCGCCACATGGGATGATACAGAAGAGTCGAACTCAGAAAACAGTGACTTAGAGAGTGATGGAGATCAAAAATCCTTAAAAATTCTTATGGTCTCCACTACTTCAATCATTCCAACTGAATCTGAGAAAGAACAACAAGCCACTGAATCATTTCCATCTGACAATGAGAAATTGGAGTCTGAAGAAGAAGATAAAGAGAAAAATGAACTACAAGATGCTTATAATCAACTTTATATCCATAGCATTAAAATATCTAAACGACTTGGTATATCTGAGAACAAAAAGGAATTGCTGAAATTAGATCTGGATAAAGCTTCAAATATTAATGCTCATCTAATTACTGATTTGCAACAATGTCACTCAGATAATGATAAACTTGAAAGAACTAACATTTCTTTGAAATCTGAGTCAAAAAAATTAAA
The DNA here is from genome assembly GCA_037074715.1 of Magnolia kwangsiensis. NCBI lineage: Eukaryota > Viridiplantae > Streptophyta > Magnoliopsida > Magnoliales > Magnoliaceae > Magnolia > Magnolia kwangsiensis. The sequence continues at coordinate 84,497,167 of CM073581.1, read as the reverse complement.
GAAACAAGTCAAAGAACTAAATGATGAAAACTTGATTCTTCAGAATAAAAATTATACACTTCAAAATGAATTAGAAAATTCTTGGAATATAGCCTAACTAAATTGTAAATTTTCCCAGAGTGGTGAGAGGTTAGAAAAACTTCTGGGTATGGGAAAATCTGGAAACAACAAATATGTCTTGGGATATGAAAAAGTTGGAATAAGAACTGAATGTGCAACACATGGAAAAACCTATATAACCAGTAATAACAAAGGCAAAAATTTAGCTTATCAGACGAGTGGCGATTCAAAGGATGTGTTGAACAAAGGATATATACAACTATCACCATCCAAACTATCTGACAGGAAGAAAGACTCAGTGAATCAGGTGGTTAAATCAGATAAGAAAAAAAAATATGCCACAAGTAAGAATCCTGTCACAAAGTGGGTGATTAAGAAAAATACAAATTGCCTTGTTACTCATTCAGATCATTTATCAGGCAATGAGGCTAAATGTTACCTGTATAGTGGTTGCTCAAGACATGTCACAGGTGACAAGTCCCTCCTTTCAAACTATAAGGATCTTTATAAAGGGATAGTCACCTATGGAGATGGAATCACTGTTGAAGTAATTGGACAGGGAATCATAGAAGGAATCAATCTGCTTACAAATGAGAATGCCTTCTGCATAAAAGGTTTAGCACATAATCTACTAAGCATCTCTCAAATCTGTGATAATGGGCACTTGGTCAGATTCAACAAAGAAGTATGCGAGATCCTAGATCGATTAGGAAAACCAATTATGAAGGGTCTTCGTACAAACAACCACTGCTACATTATTCTTGGAAAAGAACGGAGTAATATTGAAAGACACTAAGAGTGAAGAAACTAGTCCAGGTCATGCATCAAAAATCTAAATACTTGCTGAAATGATGCGATTTTGCTGAGCTTTCAAAGAAATAATCTGAGGCTTCTCACCTCACTTTTTGCACAAAAACATCCAAATGTTTATACTTTTCAATATACAGAAATTATACGAAATTTTGCTGATATTTTTTGTTAGGAACTTCAATAAGATACTATTTTGTATATGAACAATCTCAGACTAAAGCAAAACTTTAAAAGATCCACCTTCGATATGAGTGTCGATTGGCCACTTATAAATGTCGATCACATCGACTGATAAATCGATATCATCGACGGCTCTCCGGGTAGCTGAAACGTCGGGACAATTGGTCTTCTCAGAACTCTTAAAATCAGAAGATCTGAAATCTCATTTTGGAATTGTATCTCTCAGTATAGTTCTTTGTCAAAATGTCTAAAGTCAAAGGATCACTTTGTCCACAACATGCATCAATTGAAAGGAAGAAAGGTAAGCAGGATGCAATCGCCTCCTCTTCTCTGTTCAACTTAAAACTTGTGGTAGAACAAATGGTTCATACAAAGAGTATTGAACCATTTAGGATCATCGATCTTCTGAAACAGATCAGATGGGAAATTGTAGTGAATCTTGGGGGAACATTTCAACATAATCTGGTACATCAGTTTATGAGCTTGATCTTCAATGTTGATACCAATCCTCCAGTCATCACAGTTGCGGCGGTCAATCAAGTCGAATACATCACACCCAAATTGATAAGTAGAATGGTTGACATAGGAATCACTAGAATATCTATATCTGATCGAAATATGAATGGACTCGGTGTATGGGGAGAAGTTACTCGAGCACTGTGTAATGGTACTACAATTCTCAGGAATTCAAAGAATATCCTCCATGTTAAGCATCTTGATCCTACCTACAAGATCCTTCACAGTATATTGAGTATAAATGTCTATCCTTGTGAAGTCTCTAGCAATTATCTCTCTCCATACATACTCAACATTTTGTATGACGTTCATCTTGGAATTCCTCTATGCCTACCAACTCTTTTCCTACGTCAGTTAATCTGAGTGTCCATATAAGAATCCATCACTACAATTCAATTTCCATGCCTTCTGTTTAAGCTTTCACGACAATTCGGTCTGCCACCAACTCATGATCTTCTACATCCATGTCTATGGTTCAATTATAAAGACATCCAGAGTCTGAATCTCTATGACAAAGTATCTTGTGTTGGAAAACACAATCAGACTTCAGGCCTTGGGAATTCTGAAGCCATGTCAATTCAGGGTATCCAGGTGCAAGAAAATTTACAAAGACTTCTGGATGGTCAATCCTACATGATGAAAAAACTTGATGACTATGAAGCCTATCTTTCAGACATCCGACAAAGATTGGGGTCTTTGCAACATGCTACGGAACAGATTCTGAACAGTCTACCTTCTCCATAAAGCTTGTCCAGGGACTCCTTTCATTTATCACACATTGACAATTCTTCTGGAATACTGTGGTATAAGGTTCTTTTTGAATGCCCTGTGATCATATGTTGCTGACTTACAGACTGCGACAAAGTGGCTTCTTGGTTGTCCATACCCCGTGTGGGTCGCTAATGTCATAAAACTCTTATAACTTGAATGTGTCTTGGCTTGTCTGGTTTGAACATGGGTTGCATTGCTAATTGCGTCATAGTTTCATCCCAGGTTATGTGATCTCTATTTTTTAAATGGTTTATGGATATATTAATTATGACAGGGTATCACAATCTATCTTTTCTACCCGTTCTGATATGAAATGCATGTGTTTCTATTGAATATTCTACCTGATCTATAACTCTGATACTTGTCTTTGTATGCATTCATATCCTATGAATAGTGTTGTATGTTTTAAAATGAGCTCACCATTGTTTCATCTATTTTGCTTCCTGCTTCATTAATGTGTTCTTATCACTATTGAATATCTATATACATCTGACTGTGGTTCTCCCATATGCTTAAATTCCTCAGTCAATGTCACTTGCTATATCTTTGTCAATGACTGACAAAAAGAGGGTGAAAATTTATAAACACTCCTGTGGAAAATTGGATATTTGTGCTCGTATATGTTGCAGGTGTTAGGGGGAGCAGCCGCAACAAGAAAGGGGGAGTTTTGAAGTTAGGGGGAGCAATTACTGGTTGTGTACATGGGTGATTAGACTTTGTAAAATTGTGTTAATACATGTACACACAATTTACGATGTATCTGTCTAAATATTTTTCTAGGGTGTTTTGGGCATTTTGTCACGTAATTGACAAAGGGGGAGATTGAAAGTGCACCTAATAGTGTCCTGGTTTGTCAATTACTGTGTAAGTTGAGTCAGTCAAACAACAGCGCCTAACAGGAAGATTAACTCAAGTGTCTGCCTCAACTGGATGTGTGGAAGCTCGCCATAGGTAAATCATAGCCTCACATCTCATGTCCCAAAAAACCAGGTGATTAAAACCCTTAAAACTAAGTAGAACATCTTAAGGTTTTAGTGTAAGAAAACTTTTTACCAAACAGAAAAATTTTTAAGTTTTTCTTACACTGTCGATTATATCGATTCACTTTTCGATATGATCAACCTGCTCTGTCGATGTCCTGAGCATCTCAATCGATACAATTGATTGAGGAAAAAAAGCATCCAGCAATCAGACAATCATCTGGACGATTTATCGATATATCAGAATCTCAATCGATATCATCGATATTCGAATATCTATCCCATCGATAATATCGACAGGTAGTTTTTCGGCATCCCTATTTTTCTAAAGAAAACTACTATAAGCTTCGATATATCGATGACTGTCCGATTCAATCTGAGCTCAAATATCGATCACATCGATAGTCATTCGATCATATAAATAGTAGGCGCATATTTTCTTCAGCATAAATTTCAGGTTGTTTTTAAACGTTGATCGGGGGTCAGTCGAGAAATCGATATTCATATGTCGATCATATCAAGACCTGGTCGATTGGATAGAGATTGAACACAAACCGTCTAGCAAGCTTATAGGTAAATCTATACGATTTATCGATCCTATCGATAAGGACTCCTATATCATCGATATATAAATTTCGATGACATCGACTGCTCCCCGATCATATCTTTAGAACCTGAAATTCTTCAAGACTTGTCTCTCTTGTTTTCACCTGTCGATAGATTGATTCATTTATCGATGAAATCAGAGTTTGAAATTCGATAACATCGATGTGTGTCTCGATCCCATCGACCAGTTGGCAAAAAGTTTTCAAAAGCGAAAATGACATTTGAGTTTGTATCATCGAGCGGATCATCGATACAATCGAGAGTATACACTCAATCATATCGACTATTGCTCGATGATATCGAACTCTGTCATAAATGTGACCGTTTTATATCCGTTGGAATCTTTTGCCTATATGTAGAGAGGTTAGTCTTTATTGCTGGTAGAGAAAGAAGAGAGTGCTTCTGAGTGTTTTAAACTTCATATCATTTATCTTAAACCCTTTCTCTCAGGGAGTTCATCCTCCAATCTACCCTCATCATTGGTATTCAATAAAGTGGATTGGGGAATGAACTTCCGCATTCAAGGATCCTCTAGCTACTACCTTAATGGCAAATCATTAAGCTGTGATGCCTTGAATGCATAAATGATTGGAATCACTCTATCCTCCTAATAGGAAAATCTTTAGAGAGTGGAATTTCATCATAACCTTGACCCAACCTAAAGCCTAGTATAGGTACATCTTTTGTGTTGCAGATCAAGGGAGCTGAAGACCCTTCAACAACAAGGAGGAGATCTTCGACATTACGCTGAATGGGACTCATCAACTTATTTGTAAGTACTTAGAGTCCAGAGAACACTTGTGATCATTCCTTTCTAGGATTGGGTCTTAAGTGTTACTCACCCTTTGAAGTCCTCAAAGGAGGCCTCCGACGGGAGTGTACGTGCAGGGTGCATTGTGTGGACCCTTACTCTGTGGAGAGCATAAACATCTGGGTGCGTTGTGTGGACCCTTGCTCTGTTTGGGCATAAACATCTGGTTAGGATTGCGCCAGTAAAACTCCAGGGTTTGAGGTGGACCGAGTAGAAACCTCCGTAAAGGTTAAAGGTGAACCTGATTTAAAATCTTAGGTTTGAGGTGAACCATGGGAAACCTCCTTAGTGAAATCCGGTACACTCAAAGGTTGAGTGTGGAAGCCGGGAGTGGAGTAGACAAGTAGTCGAACTACTATAAAAATGACTGTGTTTGTGATTGATTCTTGTGCTTGATTATTTGTGTGATTATGCTAATTGCATTCATATCTGCTCACACTTCACACACAGTCACATTTATTATAGACTATAACTGCTTCATGCTTATCATTTATATAGTTCTGTGATTAGATCCTCTACCAGGCTTGGAAGCCAGTAGAGTTAATTTTGAGTAATCCTAAATTGTACTCTGTGATAGGATTAGTGTGATAGGATTTTTAATAATTCATAAAAACTTTAAAAAGTCCTATTCACCCCCGTCTAGGACATATTGGCATATTACTACTTCAACTCAAGCGGTCTTCATCGCTATTTCAGGAATGACAAACCAAAAGAGTCAAGAGTCGTGAGAGCCATACAGCTAGGCCGCCAAAGCTGCGCAATCGGATTAGGGCATTGATCTTTCGGGGTATCTCGATTTTCCCAAACTGCTAGATGAATGAACATAATTAATCAACTTGGCTAACATTTTATATTACATTACATTATTAAATTTTGGCGACTTAACAGTCTAGGTCACACTGAGGGAGTGTTGGTCATTCGCGATCGTTAGATGTTGTCACTCAAGGGAGTGTTGTGGAGAAGGCATGCATCATATCATTGAACCGTGCATTTGCATTAATAAGAGTATTTAAGATTCTTTGCATGTACTTCTTTCACTAAATTTGTTCCTGCATATGTTAGCTACTCACTCCTACTCTGAGACAGTATTTCAAAACACCAACCAGACCTCATATTGGATGCAAGTACCACAGAGTCTATCGAGCTGGATGAGGCGACCATTGCATAGTCTATTTTAATTCTAGGAATTGCTCAATGTCAGATAAAATGAATTATAGAACCCCATTTTCGCAAGGCATAAGTGGCACACGAGATATTGGGAGTCGAGTATCTACTCGGTCCCCGAAAATCTAGGGTGTTACATCGATCTAGCTCGACTTGACTCGACTCGAACAACGATTCGAGGCAAACCAAGCTTCATATGACCTAACTCGTTTTGAAAACAAGCTAAGTTTAAATATAGTAGAGCTTGACTCGACTCGACTCGAACCCAGCTCGGCTTGACTCGAATATATAATATATAATATTAGTATATTTAAAAAATTTTTAAAAAATAAAAATTAAACCATACCTTACTCGTCCATCCATTTTTTACCATTTCTTTTCCTTACCTAACTCACCGTGCTTGAGTTGCCCTCTCTCTCTACCACTTGCTTGAGCTTGACTCAGCGTTTGCCCGACTTGTCTCATCCATACGGCCTGCACTCGCTCGAGCACTTCTCTCTCTTTCTCTTAGTACAAAAAATAATGTACCATATCTTTGGCTCTATCTAATTATATATATATATATATATATATATATATATATATATATATATATATATATATATATATATATATATATATATATATATATATATATATATATTTTTAATTTAGGGGTTGGGTTTTGTTGGGTCGGGTTGTTGGGTTGAGTCAGGTGCGGGTTGTTGGGTTAGGAGCAGACTCGACTCTACTCGAGGTAAGCTCGCCTCGACTTGATCCACTAGCTCGCCTTGAGCTCGATTCGAAAGGTTTGGCAAACAAGCCAAGCTCCAATGGTAAGCTCAAGGTTGAGCTTAAGCTCGAGCTCGAACTCGAGGAGAGCACAGACAAGCCAAGCCAAGCTTGACCCACCTCGACTCAACTCGGCTCAATGTACAGTCCTACCATGAAGTGAAGGAAATTCACCGCAAATTGAATCAAGTGAATGGAATTGACCGCGAAGTGAATGGATTAAATGGAATTCACCGTGAAGTAAATGAAGTGAACGAAATACACCCGAAGTGAACGAAATTGACCACGAAGTTTATTAGCCATCTAACATGTTGATAGGGTCACACAGACATGGATGAATGAAAAGCACAACTATCAGCTTGGCCCAAAACTTTTGTGGCCCATAAAATTTTTTTAATGGCCATTGATAATTGTTTCCTATGGTATGGTCCACCTAGAATTTCATCCGTGAAGTTTCCTATTGTTGAGGGTCAAATAGTGCATATTAGACCCCATTTATTACTTAGATTTACGAGCATAATACCATTTAACGCCCGGTTTTAATCGTGTTTTGTTGCAGGGTGTGATTAGGAGAGTTGACTGAAAAAGGATGCCAAAAGCTTAGATTTAACGTTCTGATAATCACCAGGGCAAGGGACGGACTCCAGGGACTAAAATCGACAAATATGCACGCCAGGGACCCGAGAAATTCCAGCTGTTCACTTGCAAATGGCATGAAATTGGTGTAGAATGCAAGATCACATGGTTCACGCTATCCGATTGACTCAAAAATTTATACACGAGATGAGGGCCATAAATTAACCGTACATATAAAATTTCAGCCATTGAAGATCTCGAGAAGTGCCCCAACTGATAGATCAGCCCATAAACCATTGATTCTGTGCCCACCTGATATCTGGAATTGCCTCAAATCTAGTCTCAACGCTTTAAATAGGGAGACAAAATCAATGGATGGATTGGATTTCTCAGAAACATCATAGTGGACCCCACCTTATGTAGCATGTGCACGTGTACAAGTGCACTAGCCGTGCACTGTATGTCCACCATGGTCAAACCGACCTTTGACCGTTCCATCTCAATTTCCTTTTTAGAGACGGAACTATCTGTTACGTAGCACGTCCGCTGGCCCTTTTTGCGGTCGATAGTGGACCCCACACATGCCCCGTACGGATAATCCACACCGTCCATCTTGTAGAGGGCTTCGAGAGCTACAAAACCATGCTGACCTTTTGCATCCATGCGTACACACGTGTGCGATACAGGGGCCACAAAAGGGCTGCCCTGTAGCGTTCAAATCTGATCTTTTAGTTATTTCTTCTCTGAGACATGCCAATGAACATTCAAAACTATCCATTCTTGACTGAAATTTCCTCCTGAATCCAATGGACGGGGTGAATTTTCCAGAAAATGCTTCTGTGGGGCCCACCGATCACAACAGCGAAATGGTGCAAAAAGTTTTGCACATCCGCGAAAACTGACTTTTCTAGGCGGTTTTGGCCCACCATCTTTGATCATATGGCAGATCTGAACCATCTATCATGTAGAGGACCCAATAAAATCCTAAGAGACGATGTTTCTTTGGAATTTGAGCGAGAAAAGTGGCGTGTTTTGAGGCACCAAACTTGTCTGCGAAAAAGCTTTCAATGGGCATGCATAGCTTTCCAAATCTGATTCAAATCTGATTTTCACCACTCCAGCAGCTATATAAGGAGGTTTTGGACGTGGGGAGCATTCATTCAGACCTGGGAAGGAAGATCCAGATCTTGGCTGGGTTGGAACGTCAGTAGAAAGAGAGAGAGAGAAGAGCTTTGGTTTTTTCTTTTCCTTTTCTTTTTCTTTTCTTTTTCTCTTTATTTATTTGGATCTAGCCCACATCATGTCTGGCTAAACCTCTTAACTAGGGCTAAGAGGTGAAGCTTGTAGTGAGATGGGAGATTTTTATGTATGTTTTCAATTTAATTTTAATTCATGAATTGATTTGATTTTAGTTGATTATTATGGGAATGTTTTTAGCTCTTAATGGTCTGTTGTGACTGAAATTACAATGGGTCTGCAATGGCTTTGAGCATGTCTCTTCTCTTTTATGTTTATGACGTTAGAGAGCCCTGTTGTTCACCATAGTCTCCTGGGCATGGTCGGATGACGGTACTCTTCCTAACCTCCATACCTGTGATTGGTTGGTAATTAGTTTAATTATGTTGTTTTCCATAGTCTCTTGGGCATGGTTTGGTGATGGAATCCATTCTAATTCATATACCTTTCATCTCTTTGAAAACTAGATCAACGGCAGTTCAGTAAATTCCATAATTCTTGAAGCAGGCATAAGATCTCCCTTATCTCTACAAGTGAACCCTCTGAATCCCTAGTTACCCTTCTCTGATAGCTCATTAGTTTTAGATTAATTAACCTATAATTATTTCACAATTGTTACTTGATTTAGAATTCATCTTATTCTAGTTCAAATCCTACTTAATTTTAGATTACGTACAGTTTCAGTCCCTTGGGATTCGGCCTCGGTCTTACCGAGTTATTACTACATCACAACCCTGCACTTGGGGAGTGAATAAGTTTTTGGCGCCGTTGCCAGCGACTGTTGGATACGTTTTTCTGAAATTAATTAGTTTTAGGATTAGTTTAGGATTAGATTTTCTTTTAAAAATTTTTCATTCTAGGTTTAGAAGCTTAGTTATTTTTCTTATTAGAAATTTTTTCTAACTTTAGAAACTTGCTATTTTTCCTTCTATCTGATTTTTAGAACTAACTCAATTTTTCTGTTTTGTAGGAAGCTTCTAATTTAGTAAGCTCTTTCTAATTCTTCTTTCTTTGGAATTTCTTCTTTTCTCTAGAAATTAGTTTACTTTTAATTAGGACTTTCTATTCTTAGAAACTAACTTATTTTGTTTTGTTTTGCAGATTCTTAACCTAGGACTTCAAATTTAGCAACTTCTTTCCATCTTTCCCTTTTTCTAGATTTCTTCTTCCTTTCTCTTAAGTTTAAGTTAGAATTTGAGGGCTGAATGTGTTTTATGCCCCAGTGGGCACGCGACAACACTCGACGTCTCGTGACTGAAGGAGGATTAGTTGAGGGGTTGACTGTCCATCGCAGGACTAGACACCACTTGAATTCTCCTGAGACAGAGGAGGTTATGGCTGAAAATCAACCTCAAGCACTACCCCAACCTAGAGTTGAGGAAGTACATGATGAGAATGAGGTGCACCACGCACCCCCACCTCGTACTTTATGAGATTATTTACAACCGGCGGGGGTGAGTACGCCCTCATGCATGATTTTTCCTGTGACTACAGGACATATGGACATCAAGTCAGGGGTCATCCAACGCCTTCCCAAGTTCCATGGGCTTGAATCTGAAGAACCATACTTACATCTGAAAGAGTTCGACGAAATCATAGGCACCTTATATTTCCCTAATGTATCTGAAGATACAATTAGGCTGAAACTCTTCCCATTTTTCTTGAAAGAAAAAGCCAAGACGTGGTTACATTCACTGCGTCCTAGGTCCATTGGCACATGGAATGATATGCAGAGAGAACTTATAAAGAAAATTTTCCCACATCATAAGACAATTACCCTCAGGAGAGCAATCATGAACTTTGCCCAAAAGGAAGATGAAACATTCTTCCAATGTTGGAAAAGGTTCAAGGATCTGGTTAATGCATGCCCACAACATGGCTTTAAAATATGGCGCATTACGAATTTTTTCTATGATGGGCTAACATCTTCCATGCGCCAAATGGTCGAGACAATGTGTAACGGAGATTTCATCAATAAAAATGTCGACGAGGTATGGGATTACCTCGATAGTCTCGCTGAAAAAACACAATCATGGGACTATTATCCAAGGACGAATGCTACGTCTAGGCCAACTCATTCAAGGAAAAAAGGAGGAATATATTTCCTGAAAGAGGATGATGATCTTAACGCTAAGGTGGTTAATCTCACTAGAAAATTTGAGGCCATGGAAGGAAAGAAGGAAAAGGTTAATGAAAGTGTTTGCGGCATCTGTGATTGCAACATTCATACTACTGAAAATTATCCTTTAATACCTGCCTTTTGAGAAGTATTGAATGAACAATCTAATGCCGTAAATAACTATCAAAGACCTTTCAATGGACCACCCTCTAATACATACAATCCTGGTTGGAAAAATCATCCAAATTTCAGTTGGAGGAATGGACCAACGGCTACACCTCAAGGTTTCCTAAACTAAAATCCAACTCAAGAGAAACCTCAAGAGGATTTGGTTCTAAAACATTTTCAAAAGCAAGAGCTTTTCAATCAGGGTATGATGCAAGCCTTTCAAGACCTTACGAAAGCAATACATAAACTTAAAGCTGAAAATACGATTGGAAACAAGGGGAGCTTCCCAGCTCAACCTCTTCCCAATCCTAAACCGCATTATGGAGTTAGTGATCCCAGCTCTTCAAATCAAATGGGGCACGCTAAATCCATCACCACTCTTAGGAGTGGGGAGGTTATTGATAAAACCCTTCCGGTTAGGCCCGAAAAGCCTCAAGAACCAGAAGAGGACAACAATGATGGATTTGGTGACGCCCCACAAAAATTTAAACCAGAACCTCTAGAGAAGCCAGTTGCTCCGTTTCCCCAACGGTTGGTTGAACCAAAACGTCTATCTAACTCTCAAGATATCTTAGAGGTGTTGAAACAAGTGAAAGTCAATATTCCTCTGCTTGATGTTGTAAAACATATACCTTTATATGCTAAATTCCTAAAAGACTTATGCACGACCAAACGACGAAAAAGTGTTCAAAAAAAAATTTTCTTAACTGAGAAAGTGAGTGCCATCCTGAAACAAGACGTGCCGTAAAAATTTAAAGATCCCGGTTGCCCAACCATATCATGTGTAATCGGGAACTATCGAATTGATCACGCACTTCTTGACTTAGGAGCGAGCGTCAATCTGATTCCCTATTCGGTATACCAACAGTTAGGTTTGGGTGAATTAAAACCCACCCGAACCACACTACAACTTGCTGATCGTTCTGTTCGTATACCAAGAGGGATCATCGAGGATGTGTTGGTCCAGGTTGATAGATTCTACTACCCTGTTGATTTTATCATCTTGGACATCGAACCCATCAATGACACGAGCACTCAGATTCCCGTCATCCTTGGTCGCCCATTCCTGTCCACTTCAAATGCAATTATCAATTGAAGGAATGGTGTTATGACTATGTCTTTTGGAAATTTGACATTGGAATCGAATATCTTTTTCAATAACGGCAGCAACTTAGAGGATGATGACGATTTCCACGATGTTAACATGATTGATTCTTTTGTGGAAGATAGAACACCTCTCACCTTATCCTCTGATCCTCTAGAGACGTGCCTGGCCCACTCCCATGATCTTGATGATGATATAATTAGGGAGACGTGTGCCATGCTTGATACTGCACTGGTACTTGAAGTTAACCGGTGGAGGCCACAAATTGAAGAGTTGCCCCAAACGGATGTGGTGCCTCTACCGTCTAACCTCAAGCCACCGAAGCTTGACCTAAAACCTTTGCCCTCTGATTTAAAATATGTCTATTTAGGTCAAGATGAGACATATCCAGTGGTGATCTCTGCCCACCTAGAGAAAGAACAAGAGAGTATGCTCATATCTACTCTCATTGAGCATAAGGGAGCTCTTGGATGGACGATAGCGGATCTCAAGGGAATTAACCCATCGATTTATACTCACTGCATATATCTTGAGGATAATGCAAAGGTTGTTCGGCAATCACAACGTAGACTAAATCCAAACATGAAGGAAGTGGTTAAGGCCGAGGTTCTCAAACTATTAGAAGTGGGGATCATATACCCCATATCCGATAGTCAATGGGTGAGTCCAACTCAGGTGGTTCCTAAGAAGTCCGGGATCACCATTGTGGCCAATGCCAATAATGAACTCATGCCGACCAGAGTTATTACTGGTTCGAGAATGTGCATTGACTACAGGAAGCTGAATACCGTCACTAGGAAGGACCACTTTCCTTTGCCCTTTATAGATCAGATCTTGAAAATGTTAGCTGGTCATTTCTATTACTGTTTTCTTGACGGGTATTCAGGTTATAATCAGATTGAAATCACCCCTGAAGATCAAGAAAAGACCACATTTACATGTCCCTATGGCACCTTTGCTTATACAAGGATGCCATTCGGGTTATGTAATGCCCCTGCCACCTTTCAGCGACGTATGATGAGTATCTTTTCTGACATGGTGGGAAAATACTTAGAGGTCTTCATAGACGATTTCTCTGTTTTCGGTTCATCTTTCAGCGAGTGCTTAGCAAGTCTTAAATGTGTGCTGAAAAGATGTGAAGAAAAAAATTTGGTACTTAACTGGGAGAAGTGTCATTTTATGGTTCAAAAGGAAATTGTCCTTGGGCATATCATCTCGTCCAAAGGAATCGAGGTAGATAAGGCAAAAATTGATCTTATCTCTAACCTACCTCCACCCAAGAATATCAGAGACGTGCAATCCTTCTTAGGACATGCAGGCTTTTACAGACGATTCATAAAGGACTTTAGTCTCCTCTCTCGTCTTTTATGTAATCTTCTTCAAAAGGATACACCATACGAGTGGACTGAGCAGTGCCAAGAAGCTTTCACTAAGCTTAAGGGTATGTTAACCACTGCACTTATTATGCAGCCACCCGACTGGAGTCTTCCTTTTGAACTTATGTGCAATGCCTCTGATTATGCTCTTGGAGCGGTTCTAGGCCAGAGAAAAGATAAGCGGCCTTACATTATTCACTACGCAAGTAGGACTCTAAATCCTGCTCAAGTGAACTACTCGACTACGGAAAAGGAACTCTTAGCCATAGTGTTCGCTTTGGATAAATTTCGATCCTACCTGATCGGATCCAAGATCATTATTTATACAGATCATGCGGCATTTAAGTATCTTCTTTTCAAGAATGATTCTAAGCCTTGCCTAATACGATGGATCCTTCTACTCCAAGAATTTGATTTAGAAATTAAAGATAAAAGGGGAGTAGAGAACGTTGTAGCTGATCACCTTTCTCGCCTTAATACTTCTGATTCCCTTGAGGCGACCCATATCAATGACATGTTCCCTGATGAACAACTGTTTAGAGTCTCCCATTCACCTTGGTTCGCTGATATTGCTAATTATCTTGCTACAGGTGCCATACCGACACATTGGACGTCACAAGATAAGAAGAAATTCTTCAAGGTGTGTAACTTTTTCTGAGATGATCCACATTTATTTAAATATTGCCGAGACCAAATCTTAAGGAGATGTGTGCCAGACGATGAGCATCAGAGTGTCATCTCCTTCTTTCACTCGCAGGCCTGTGGTGGTCACTTTTCTGCTAAAAAGACCACGACCAAGATTCTACAGTGTGGCTTTTACTGGCCCACTATGTTTAGGGAAACTCATGAGTTTTACAAAGCTTGTGAGCGTTGTCAAAAATTGAGAGCATTGTCCCGTCGAAATATGATACCTTTGAATCCCATCCTTATCATTGAAGCATTTGATTGCTGGGGCATTGATTTCATGGGACCATTCCCCCAATCATTTGAAAATCTATATATTTTGCTCACCGTAGACTATGTCACTAAATGGGTCGAAGCAATTCCGTGCCGCAAAAATGACTATCGCACGGTCATTAAATTTTTGAAAGAAAATATCATGTCACGGTTCGGAACGCCTCGAGCCATCATTAGTAACGAGGGCTTACACTTCTGCAATAGATCATTCGAGAGTTTAATGAAGAAATACGGTATCTCGCATAAGGTGAGCACCCCATACCATCCACAAACAAGTGGACAAGCTGAGATTTTCAATAGAGAGATCAAACATATCCTAGAGAAAACGGTTAACCCTGATCGTAAGGACTGGTCAATTCGATTGACCGATGCCTTATGGGCATACCGTACTACTTTTAAAACTCCTATTGGAACATCTCCCTTTAGACTTGTCTACGGAAAGGCTTGTCATTTGCCTGTGGAATTGGAACATAAAGCATACTGGGCGATCAAAAATCTGAATTTCAATCTGGACAACGCTGGCTCGCTACGCAAACTTCAATTAAATGAACTTGAAGAAATCTGGAACGATGCGTACGAAAACTTTAGAATTTACAAGGACAGGATGAAGGCGTTTCATGATCAACATATTCTACGAAAATCATTCACACCAGGTCAGAAAGTCCTCTTGTATGACTCTCGACTACATCTCTTTCCGAGTAAGCTTCGATCTCGTTGGACCAGCCCTTACATTGTTGTCACTGCTTATCCTCATGGGGCCGTCAAGATAAGAGATCCCGACAATGGCAAGGAGTTTAAAGTAAATGGACATCGATTAAAGCCATTTGTCGAGACATTTGATTCAGAGGACATGTCCATGCCTCTGATTGCCCCTGTTTACCAGGACTGATCTCCTAGTCTGATGGAGGTATAGGTAGGTTTATCGCTTTCATAGGACTAGGATTGTTATTTTATTTTTCTGGCTGAAGACGGTAAATTTAGCGCTCCTGGGAGGCAACCCAGCTTTTCATTTCATTTTTCTAGTTAGATGATTCAATGTTTGTGGGTAACACTACTGCAAACCCTCACGAGACTACAACTCGTCCACTAGGGGTAACCTAGGAGTTTAAAGGCTTGTTGCATATGGTAAATGCAATCGAGAGCACCTGCGAAAGTGGTATAGGTAGGATTTTATTTTCGTTATTTTTATTTTTTTTTTTCTCTCGTGCTAACCAGCTTCCATACTGTGATCTCGTGAAAATCTCTCTTGATTCGTTATCCAGGTACTATCTTCCCATCACTTTACTTTCGTTATTCCATGTGCATTGCATGCCCATATCTTTTACATTGAGGACAATGTAGATTTTAGGTTGGGGGTGGGAGATTAGGCTTCCTAATCAGTATTTTCTTGGTCTTGAGCAAAAATTGTGAAAAAATTGTGAAAATTTTTACAATTTTTTCAGAAAATTCTTATGAATTCGTAATGATTTTGACAGATATCCCTAATTTATATTTTCAAGATACGTGATGTTAGTAATTTCGAACTCTGGGATTTAGTATCTGTTAAATTTCACAGTTAAGATCGAGTATTAATCCATGATTAGAAGTTGTAAACATTGATTGAGTCATGATTTCACATGTCACGTCTCGCCTACACATTTAGATTTCAGTTCCATATCGAAGGATTAACTTGGTAATCACTGAGCATGAAAGGAACCAGCCTGAAATATCTTGCCATCATGGTATAAAAATTGAAAAGGTTGGATAATTAATCTTCACCATAGGTTTTCTCCCTATAGGTGTAGAGTTAATTCCCCATGAATGATACGTGAAAAAGGTCTAGGAGTACGGTCTTCACCATAGGTTTGCTCCCTATTGGTAAGGATTTGATTCCTCTTTTTGGCATGACTATTAATGGAAAAATGAAAAGTTGAAAAGATCAAAAGATAGAATTTATGAAGCAAGTTTGGTTATCATGAATTCTCTTGCTGGTTACCAATGAGATCCTGAAATAACAAATTCAATCTTAATGTGATTAGCTGAGATTCCACTATACACTCATGGATCATAATGTTCAGAATTTGTCTAATTTATGGATTAATACTTTGAACTTCATTAGGAAGTTTACCGTGCGCTTGAGTCCAAGAGCAAGTAATGCCCAACATTCATGAATCGTAGAATTCTAATGCCTGGATTATTTCTCAAAAATCATTCGGCTTTACAGAAATTTTCATATAAGTCTCAACTTATTTTTCGCATATTTTGCTCGGGAGTAGCAAAATGCTGGTTAGGGGTTGTGTTGAGGGTCAAATAGTGCATATTAGACTCCATTTATTACTTAGATTTACGAGCATAATACCATTTAACGCCCGGTTTTAATCGTGTTTTGTTGCAGGGTGTGATTAGGAGAGTTGACTGAAAAAGGATACTAAAAGCTTAGATTTAACGTTCTGATAATCACCAGGGTAAGGGACAAACTCCAGGGACTAAAATCGACAAATATGCACGCCAGGGACCCAAGAAATTCCAGCCGTTCACTTGCAAATGGCCTGAAATTGGTGTAGAATGCAAGATCACATGGTTCCCGCTATCCGATTGACTCAAAAATTTATACACGAGATGAGGGCCATAAATTAACCGTACATATAAAATTTCAGCCATTGAAGATCTCGAGAAGTGCCCCAACTGATAGATCAGCCCATAAACCATTGATTCTGGGCCCACCTGATATCTGGAATTGCCTCAAATCTAGTCTCAACGCTTTAAATAGGGAGACAAAATCAATGGATGGATTGGATTTCTCAGAAACATCATAGTGGACCCCACCTTATGTAGCATGTGCACGTGTACAAGTGCACTAGCCGTGCACTGTATGTCCACCATGGTCAAACCGACCTTTGACCGTTCCATCTCAATTTCCTTTTTAGAGACGGAACTATCTGTTACGTAGCACGTCCGCTGGCCCTTTTTGCGGTCGATAGTGGACCCCACACATGCCCCGTACGGATAATCCACACCGTCCATCTTGTAGAGGGCTTCGAGAGCTACAAAACCATGCTGACCTTTTGCATCCATGCGTACACACGTGTGCGATACAGGGGCCAATGGACATTCAAAACTATCCATTCTTGACTGAAATTTCGTCCTGAATCCAATGGACGGGGTGGATTTTCTAGAAAATACTTCTGTGGGGCCCACCGATCACAACATCGAAATGGTGCAAAAGGTTTCGCACATCCGTGAAAACTGACTTTTCTAGGCGATTTTGGCCCACCATCTTTGATCATATGGCAGATCTGAACCGTCTATCATGTAGAGGACCCAGTAAAATCCTAAGGGACGGTGTTTCTTTGAAATTTGAGTGAGAAAAGTGGCGTGTTTCGAGGCACCGAACTTGGCTGCGAAAAAGCTTTCAATGGGCATGCATAGCTTTCCAAATCCGATTCAAATTCGATTTTCACCACTCCAGCAGCTATATAAGGAGGTTTTGGACGTGGGGAGCATTCATTCAGACCTGGGAAGGAAGATCCAGATCTTGGCTGGGTTGGAACGTCAGGAGAAAAAGAGAGAGAGAAGAGCTTTGGTTTTTTTCTTTCCCTTTTCTTTTCCTTTTCTTTTTCTCTTTATTTATTTGGATCTAGCCCACATCATGTCTGGCTAAAGCTCTTAGCTAGGGATAAGAGGTGAAGCTTGTAGTGAGATGGAAGATTTTTATGTATATTTTCAATTTAATTTTAATTCATGAATTGATTTGATTTTAGTTGATTATTATGGGAATGTTTTTAGCTCTTAATGGTCTGTTGTGACTGAAATTACAATGGGTCTGCAATGGCTTTGAGCATGTCTCTTCTCTTTTATGTTTATGACGTTAGAGAGCCCTGTTGTTCACCATAGTCTCCTGGGCATGGTCGGATGACGGTACTCTTCCTAACCTCCATACATGTGATTGGTTGGTAATTAGTTTAATTCTGTTGTTTGCCATAGTCTCTTGGGCATGGTTTGGTGATGGAATCCATTCTAATTCATATACCTTTCATCTCTTTGAAAACTAGATCAACGGCAGTTCAGTAAATTCCATAATTCTTGAAGCAGGCATAAGATCTCCCTGATCTCTACAAGTGGACTCTCTGAATCCCTAGTTACCCTTCTCTGATAGCTCCTTAGTTTTAGATTAATTAACCTACATTTCACAATTGTTATTTGATTTAGAATTCATCTTATTCTAGTTCAAATCCTACTTAATTTTAGATTACGTACAGTTTCAGTCCCTTGGGATTCGACCTCGGTCTTACCGAGTTATTACTACATCACAACCCTGCACTAAGGGAGTGAACACCTATGGTATGGTCCACCTAGAATTTCATTCACTTCGCGGTGAATTTCATTCACTTCGTGATGAATTTCATTCACTTCGTGATGAAGTTCACTCACTTCACGGTGAATTTTAGTCACTTCATAGGAATGTTAATGGACATTAATGAGTTACATGATTGACTAGGAGGAATGTTGATATTTCGTAGCCAGAATCATTCCCCTCACCTTTGTGTAATCTATCCCACCTTGATTTGGCCGATGAAGGCCAATGATGGAAAGCACCACCTTGTAGCAAAATTCATCGCTAATTTCGACCCCGGGAACGCTTCCAAAGATTGGTTTGCCAATGTTTACACACTTGTTCACTTCCTTGAGAAGCTTACTAGCATCTAGGTCGATTCGCCTAATGACCTTCCCTTGTCCACTCTTTGCCTCCCTTGTCACCATGAATCGAATGAAATTCATTGTGAAATGAATGAAGTGAATGGAATTGACCGTGAAGTGAATGGAATTCACCATGAAGTGAACGAAATTGATTGCAAACTGATTGAAATTGACCTCGAAGTGAATGAAATTGACCCAGAAGTGTAACACCCTGTACTTTTCAGTACTCAGGTGTTACCTGATAACTTAAATTATGGAATCACTCATCTCATTCTAGCCTAAATTTGACAATTAGAAGTAATCTTCATATATGAATTAAGCCATCCACCCGTTAGAATCCAAGGTGGGTCGTCATGTTACCAGATCCACCATCCATCGGGCCCATGATACTTAATCCGGCTATCAATAATCTGTTGACAAAAATCAAACCATCTGATCATCACGATGAGACCACCTAATCATTAAATCAGTACCTAGATTCTTATTAGGCAATTGCTTGATAATTTAAAACAATTCAACAATAGACCTTAAAATCACCCATTAATTAGCTAGTAGTGCATATTACAAGCTCATCTAGCCACTAGTTGACCATCTAACCGTCCATTATGGATCATGAAGCACCTTGACCATCTAAACGACTTCTTGGGACTTTTGACCATTGGTGTTTGAATTGAAATCAATCCAACCATTGGGCTAACATGAATCAATGGAATGAGATAAGGAAACACTTGGCGTGGCCCACCTGAGTTTTGGACCCGCCTGATCTTTGATCGAAGACTCTGGTTGGCCCCACCAAAGGGAATGGACGGAGTAGATATACAAAGTGCATCATCGTGGACCCCATAATGACTGTATGTGTACGCAACTTGATTAAAATACATGCAACAAATAAACTAAAATAAATTAAATAATAATAATAATAATAATAATAATAATAATAATAATATAATAATAATAATAATAATAATGGTGATGATAATGAGATTATCGTAATGATAATTAACATTATGAATGTGTATTGAGTCATCTAAACCCTAATCCAACAGTTAATTCCTAGCTAAGTGAACCCTTAGACTTTCCAACCGTTGATATGAAAATTGATAATGATCTGACCGTGGAAAGTAATTCCTATCCATAAATTGAGTCATCCTCCCATTGAATTTCAAGATGGACCATTAATCATTAGCAAAACTTAAATGTTAGACTTTAATTTCCTATGATAAATAAATCTAACTGTCCGTAATCAAATTTGAGACCTAAATCATTAGATCCATTGTCCATCAGACTCACAATCCTCAATCTAACAAACTCACCCCTTTAGTTAGCCCCATTTAGCTAATCCGATCACCGAATCTGCTATCGAATTTCATACAAACAAGTCGTAGGGCCCTTAAGACAATTGATCCTTAGCTTCTGCGTCAATATGACCCTCAGATCGAAGGAGATAAGTGACCTGAAGCAATAAATAAATAAAGTAACATGGCCCACCATGATCATTCACTTGAATAAGCTGAATCGTTTGTTTGACCCTAGATGATAACCCAATCACTAGATTATAAGAAATGGTCATTAAACATAGTAGGATTAAGAGTTGTGTCCCACCTTGTCTAACCTTTGGTCAGAGACATTGATTGGGGCCTCAAAAATTGAATGAATGGTCTGGATCTGCAAAATACATCACGGTAGACCCCATAAAAAATTGTGTGTGCACCAGAGATGGTGCACCAGCAGTACACCAAACCGGAAAATCGGTCAAATGACTTTGACCCGATTAAATTAAGAAAAAGGGCGAGATTTTCTCTCCTACTTTTGCTTTCCCGCCAGTGAACGGACAAGGTCCGTTGATTTGAACTTTGGCCCACCTCACGTGATCACATAATAGATCCAAGCCGTCCATAGTCTTGCGCGGGTTGATCTAACCAAACCCTTCATGGTATTGAGTGATGGCCCGACTATATGGACACAAACACGAGCGAATTCCAAACGGACGCCGTTCATAGGCGTGATCTGTGACCCACCATCTGAGATCGTATCAATGATCTGAACCGTTCATATTGTAGAAAACCCGTAATAGAATAGTCGATTCACCATAAAACTTGTACTTGTTTAAGCACAATCTCAGCCACAAATCATGTTGTACACACGGTTGTTTCCAAAAACGGCAAAAAACTCTGTTTCGCTAACTTTCCACGCTGGCAATCCGCGTGCTTTGGCTGCTGTAATCTCAGCCCTCCACCGAAAGGATCCTAGTCCTCCAAAAACTAGGTTTTCTATAATAGAAAGTGATGGAGAGAGAAAGAGGGCAGCCAGCCGTTTCTTCCTCCCTTCAAACCCACCACGAAAACGAACCTGGAGCTCCGTTTTCTTGCTCCTACCAGCACCACGTGGAAGGTCTAGACACTCCAGTGGCGCCGTCTCGAAGGAAGATGGCCGGCATTTGAATCCACCATTAACAGTGGTCTTCTTCTCCACCGAGGAATGGTTCAAGCGCAGGTGGATTTCGTTTGCATTTGGTCTTGATCGGAAAAGAAGAAAGAAAATGCAAAGAAAAAGAGAAAAGAAAGAAGGTGTTGGGTTGCTGCTGCCGAGTCAGCGACTCGACACTGAGCGGACTCAATTCATCTCACCAGATTTTGGTGAGTTGGGTTGTGTTCAGTTGAGTCATCCAGCTGTTGGGCATTTTGGTAGGGAGAAAAAGAGAAACGAGAAAGGAAAAAAGAAGGGAGAAGAAGAAAGAAGAAGAAGAGGGGAGAGAGGACGCTGGTCCTGAAATCGCTGCCGAGTCAAGTCTACTCGACTAGCTGAGTCGAATCAGATCGATTCTAATGTCCATGACTGGACTCCCAACCCACAGAGAGAGAGAGAGAGAGAGAGAGAGAGAGAGAGAGAGAGAGAGAGAGAGAGAGAGAGAGAGAGAGAGAGAGAGAGAGAAGAAGAAGAAGAAGAAGAAGAAGAAAAGAAAGAGAAAAGGGGAAGGAGTAGAGGTCAGGGATAGTGCTTGGATTCAAGGCCGAGTCAAGTCGAGTTAACTCAGCACGTTGACCCAACGATTCCACGTTGGGTTAGCTGCAAGTTGTGTCCATATCACTGCTGGACTCTTCATTAGAGAAGGTGGAAGGAAGAAGAGTTGGGAAAGAAGATGAAGAAGATGAGTTTGGGGAGCCGTCGAGTCAAATCCGAGCTCAAACTAGGTTCGTACTTCTCATGCGATGTCGAAATGAGACAGGAATTGGTTAAGACCGGGCCGAACCAATCAGGTTTGATTAGGGAGAGAGTCGAGTTGAGTCGGGTGGTTGAGGTACGTTAATCGCATCCAATTATTAGTGAGTTAATACCTTATACATGCGTGATTAAAGCTCTTTATCTTATGATAGAAATTGAATTATAGGGGAGTTAAATTAATCGAGTTAATAGCTAAGAGAATCAAGGTTGGTTGTAAGAGCACATCTAGCCAAGTTTAATTAGAGTTAATTGTTTTTAAAACCTTGCCTTAGATTGGAATTGTCCATGTGTAGATTTCCCTAAAATTCGAGTAGATGCTAAAATGAGTTCGAGTTTGGACATCATGTCCAAGGAAGGAAAATGAAAGGAAGAGGAAGTAACTTGAAGAAGTGAGGAAAAGAAAGAGAGAAGTTACTGCCGAGTTGGGTTGAGTCAACTCACTGAAGTCAAGTTGTATCATGACTCACCTAAGTAAGATCATTTCAAAATTTTAGTTTAAATTCCAATTTGATTTTAGTTAAACTATGTTAATATAATATTGGAGTTTGAATCATCCTCTAGGTCATAGACTCATATTTAAATTTTACACTATCTAAATCTTCAAATGTAATCTTAGGGAATGGTGCGGCAATCTACCTGAACAAATAGTTTAAATTGCGATAGGATTGAATTCGTGAACATGCACAACCAATTCCGACAACACAGGAAGTCAATTCGACTCTTGGAAGGTGAGGATCACCCTTCAAGTTTTTCTACATCTTGATAATCAGTATGGTTTATTTATCTTTATACGGCTATATCATTGATTGCTTAAATGGTGAATTTCTCTTATTAATTTGATTCCTTGTGATGATTGATAAATTAGATTTAAATATGCAGTAAGATCTAAATACCTTGATTTTAATTTGAAATGAATGCTCTGGATATGCATGTAATATATCGATATTATACATGATTTAATGTGTCATTCATGATCACTTGATGGAATGATGGGAGGTCCTCGAATTAGTGGCCATTTGTAAAATGTATTAAATGAAATTATATAGTGGACCTACCATTTATGGATCATTTGTTGCCTAAGTGGCTTTAGGGACAATCCTTTTTTTATTACATTCTTAGGATGAATTATTTGCCCTTTACGGCTCGTATTTGCCCTGTGTGGCTTTGATTGGTTATTTGCCCTTTGCGGCTTTGATAGGTTGTTTGTCCTTTGGGGCTTTGATTGGCTATTTGCCTTTACGCCTTTGATGAATTATTATTAAATAAACCTTTGATGGTAAGTTTCACTCATTGAACTATGATTGGCCACTAGTTGAAGAGGTAACCCTTAAAATATTCTATTTAATAGTCTCATGAGCTAGAGATGGTAGAATGGGACACTATGCTTGAGTTGTCGGCCTATGTTGGGTGACCAACCCCCTATAGTGACCTTTGAGCTTTCTTAAATTGATTGTTTGAATTTGGAATAATAATGGTTGGGCTAATCATGCATTTTCATGGCATGCGGTCTTTTCCGGATGACTAGTCCTCCTTGGGTATACTTTGAGTACTTTTTCGAGTGACTGGATCTCCTTGGGTGATCTATATATTATTATGGTCTTTTTCGGGTGACTAGTTATCAATGGGCGTACTTTAAGTACTTTTTCGGGTGGTTAGATCTCCTTGGGCAATCTATATATCATTATGGTCTTTTCCGGGTGACTAGTTCTCCTTGGGCGTACCATATGTACTTTTTTGGGTGGCTAGATCTCCTTGGGTGATCTATCTATTATGGTCCTTTTCAGGTGGTTAGTTTTTCTTGGGCGTGCCTTCGTATACTTTTTTGGGTGACTAGTCCTCCTTGGGTGATCTATATATCATAGTCTTTTCTGAGTGGCTGATTTTTCTTGGGCGTACCTTTGAGTGCTTTTCTGAGTGGGTAGTTCTCCTTAGATAACTTTTTACTAGCTGGATATGTGCATCCCCAGGTCTGTAAGTATGTGCATACATCCATGCATTTAAATAAGATTATCTTATGTGATTTATGAATGAATGCGTATCTGATGAACCTTATCTGATTCCCATGATAATCATTGTGTAATAATTGTTATATATTATCTCTGATAATTATGCTTAATTATCTTAATGCTACGATAAATCTTAGGGGTTATGCTTCGCTGGATAGCCATTAATACTATTGAACCATATTCAGTGTGTAGGAGACGCAAAGGATGCTTATGTTCGTGTTCATGTGGAATGGGAGCCAGATGATCTTGCGACTCTTCATTCCTGATTTTAATTGTGTTTAATTTATACTGTTATGTTTGTAAAGATTAAGACATTGGTTTGTATAAGTTTTTAGGTAACCACTTAAAATCTTGGTTATGTGTATTTGGACTCTTTTATACTTGATTTGCTTCTTTCCCGCTAGTTTCTTAACTCTGATAATAAAAGAAAAAAATGTACGTGAAATTTGGGATATCTAAAGATTAATACTCGAGTTTTTGGAAAACGAGTAGTGTACTTGGGTTCTAGGAACCGGGATGTTAAACAAAGTGAATGAAATTGACTGCGAAAATATTAAAGTTCACCGTGAAGTGAATGAAGGGAATGAAATTCACTACAAACTGATTGAAATTGACCACGAAGTGAATGAAATTGGCTGCGAAGTGAATAAAATTCACCACGAATTGATTGAAATTAACCGCGAAGTAAATGAAATTAACCGCGAAGTGAATGAAATTCATTGTGAAGTGAATGAAATTGACCGCGAAGTGAATGAAGTAAATAAAAATTCATCGCGAACTAAATGAAACTGACTGCGAAGTGAATGAAATTAACCGCAAACTGATTGAAATTGACCGCAAAGTGAATGAAATTGACCGCGAAGTGAACAGAACTCATCGCGAAGTGAACAAAATTGACCGTGAAGTGAATGAAATTCACCGCGAAGTTAATGAAATTCACTGTGAACTGATTGAAATTGATCGCGAAGTTAATGAAATTGACTATGAATTAATTGAAATTGACCACGAAGTTTATGAAATTCACCGCAAACTGATTGAAATTGACCGGGAACTGATTGAAATTGACCGCGAAGTGAATGAAATGGATTTTTGACCATTGACTTGATGGAATCTTGAAAAATAATCATGTTGGTTGGCTAAAGTAGCTTCTCCTACCCCAAAATCATATATGGTACATCAAGTAACTCATTTTGGTTTAGGAGATATGCTTATTAAATGAATAAAGAAATAAATGAATAAAAATAGAGATTTTTTTTTATATGCTTATATATACATATTTATATAAATATGTATTAGAGAAAAATAAATGAGAAAAAAAGTTCTCCATGTAAAAAAACAAAAAGTGCATAAACTACCGCGACAAATGCTTATATATACATATTTATATAAATATGTATTAGAGAAAAATACAGGAGAAAAAAAGTTCTCAGTGTAAATAAAAAATAAAAATAAAATAAAAATTGCACAGACTCCGGCGGTGTACCAGCTGTGTACCTTTTTCTTTTCGGGTGTAATTCCCTACCGCTTTTGTGGGTCACATCATGAGGTATGTGTTATATCCAAACCGTCCATCTATTTGGTAAGCTCATATTAAGCCTTGAGATGAAAAATAAAATAAATCTAACTACCAAGTGGACCACACTGTAAAAGGCAGTGGGGGATTGAACGTCTACCATTGAAACCCTTTTAGGGGTCACAGAAGTTTTGGATCAATATGAAATTTATTTTTCCTCTTCATCTAAGTCTTTGTGACCTTATGAATAGATTGAATGGAAAATAAATGTTATAGTGGGCCCTACAAAATTTTCAATGGTGAAAATCAATTTTTTCGTTGCTATTTGTGGTGTGGTCTAGTTGATCTTTGGATATGATTTTTTTTTTCTTTTTTTTTTTATAATGCCCTGAAATGAACTCGAAATATGGATAAACATTGTGGATGTGGATATGATAAATACACCGTACACCAGGGATGTAGTTTGGTATGATAAGCTTGGCCAGGTGTGATAAGGTTACTGGATTAAAGGTGAGGCGTACAATAGGAAAAATCCCTTTTTGTTATTACACGCATTACAATGCATGAATTTTGTGAGGCCCATCATGTTGTGTGTTTGACATCTCTCAGCAGTGCATGGGACGATGATACATCAATCCGGTTCATTCATCTACAGGTCCCTATCATGGGTGGATTATTTGAAAACTCATATTTATTACTGGACAATTACATCCATCAATCGGTTCATGCTTCAATCTGGTTCATGCATCTACCGCTTCAATCGTAGCCATTGATCAGATGGCCAGGATCATCCAATTACTTTGCATTTTGAAGTGTTCTTTTCATCAAGTGTTTTTGTTGACAAGCAAGCAGTAACGAAGGGGTTCCACCCCCTGGCCGAGTGGCATACTCAACGCAAGGTCTTGCGTTCGAAACCCATACGCGCTGAAATCCCACTACGGCGCCGTGCGTGTGCGTGGGCGTGTGGCGGGTGGATGTGTTGTAAAAAAAAAAAAAGCAGTAAGAAATTGCCCGTATGTGTGTCACCTGTGCGTCCAGGTGCACTGTACTCCCATGTGCTTGTTTGTCACGGTTCATAACTTACGACTCATGAAAGAAAGGTTCGAATAAACAACTGAGACCCGATGGATCGACGGCAGCGCAGGCATCATCAAACGATGGCCGACAAGTGAAGTTAAGGAACTTGCACGTCAGCAAATCACCTAAGACCATGACGTAGCTCTTCACCATTCTACTACTCCTATACCGTACACAGAGCATGCAGTGAGGAAATCTGGACCATTCAAACAATGGCCCAGATGGCACATATCCCAAAATTTGCGTCACCCAGATTATCTCAATGGTCGGATTTTGCACATTGAACTGGACCATCAACCATAAAAATGTTGGCCATCCGTTCAAGAGTCACTAATTTTATGCATATGTTCAGTGGTCCAGACTTCTTTAGATGAGGCCACGTGTGCCTTGGATGAGTTGGCACCATTTTGAATTATGCCATCACTGTAGCCTATACGTTGTTGGAATTTGGAACGTTTCAATCATTTACTCATGCATTTAATCTCATCGCTAATACAAAGCCAGATATCAAACACAAGCACTGGTAATATGTACAAGTGACACATATGTAATAAATCCTGACTGTTCATCTATTTTACCGTGGATTGGATGGGCCATTTCTCAAAAATTACACCAGTTAGGAGATCCATGAAGGATGATCATCTAACGTTAGATGGACTTTGTACTAACCCTCTAGAATTCTCCAATCTGCTGCTGGAATCATTCCACTGGTAAAAAAATCCATGCATGGTAAGAATAAACAAGATCTTATACATTTGTACAAGATGACTGACAACTAACTAAGATTAGTAATATTGACTGCTTTCATCCTCTCTTTAAGCATTGTGGAGTTTTTGATACGCTGGTAGAATATAACTATTGGTACCAGAAATTTGGACGGTTAACTTTGAGTTTATGTATGCCATGTGTACAATTTCATAGAGCCTGCGTATCAACCATCAAACTCAGGCAGAGAATCAAATGGCTCATCATTTGAAGATGCAGCCAAGTACACCCATTCAAAACATGACCGATGGACATGCGTCATGCATGACTCGCGGCTGATGAAAGAAAAATCAGATAATCGATCGACTGGTCGGATTAAATCCACTACATTAATAAAAAATTGAGACCCAATGGATCGATGGCTGGCAGCATCAAATGATGGCCGACAAGCGAAGTGCAAGTCCATTTGGGGCTTTTGTTAAATTAAAAAATTTAAAAATAAAAAAAAGGAAGAAGAAGCAGTTCCTGGAGACTTCTCCAATCTGCCGCTAGAATCATTCCACCTGGAACCATGCATGGTACGGATGGTTAAGATCTTGTACACTTGTACAAGATGACTGACAACTAACTAAGATTAATAATATTGACTACTCTCATTCTTTCTTTTAATCAGGGCGGTATATAATAAATATAAACAATTAAGTGGCATTTGTGGGTGGAATTTTAATAACAGATTGTATTCATTTTTATTTCTAAAATACCTGTAACCTTACTTTATTTATTTATTTATTTACACACGCACACATATCCCCACACACTCACACGATAGTGGATTTGCACCACCTATGGGAAGTCGAACCCTTGACCAGGTGCTGGAACTCATAGGAGTCTCCCACCGGAGTAAGAGTACTAGAAGTGCCTTTCATATCTTTTAAATGCACAAAATTATACAGTATTGATACGGTATTAGAAACTGGGTCAGAGTGTCCCCCACCATTCGCGCATAGATGGAGATAGGCTAGACTTGAATGTCAATTTAACTTAGTTTCAGTATAGAGACAGTAGAGTGGATCCTGTGGTAATGGGCACACATAATCGATGGAATAGATGTTGCATGCGTGCACAATAAGGTAAACCCTCACGCATGGGAGTGGATTAGGTGTTACTCGGGTAACACTTTAGTGGGTGTTACCTTTACCGTGAGGGGGCCATTCCGATGAATTTGTTATATATTCATGCCATCCATATGTTTTTTCAGCTCATTTTAGGACGTGATCCTAAAACTTTAAGCAAATTTGAATCTTAGGTGGACCACACCACTAGAGAAAGTGATGAATGACCATTAAAAACTTTTTGTTAGCCACAAAAGTTTTAGATCAAGCCCATCTTTGAATTTTCCCTCCATCTAGGTCCAAGTGACCTTAGCAATGAGTGAAAGTTTTTAATGGTGAGTGTTCAATCACCACCGTTAATTTCCAGGAGTGTGGCCCACTTGAGATTTGGATCTGCTTTTTGGAACCATATCCAAAAATGGGCTGGAAAAAATTGATGGATGGCATGGATATATATAAAAAATCATCAAGGTGGGCCCCACAGTAAGGGTAACGTCCACTTAGGTGTTGTAGAGACTCGATGAAAATGACTACATTTACATTGGTGATTCTGTTGAAAATGTACAACGGCCACCCTCTGCATAAGGATTGTCGTTGTGCAAACGGATCATCCTTGCGCACAAGGATCACTGTTGTACATGGATCGTCGTTGTACACAAGATCTTCATTGTGCACATAATTTTTGTTATTATAAGGATCACTGTTATGCAAAAGGATCACCATTGTAATGTAGGGATGAACGTTGTAATGCACATGCATTTTCAAGGGGTTCGTTATTGTACATTTTCAAAAGGATTATTGTTGTGCATTTTCAAAAGAAATGGCTATGTGAATATTGTCATTTTCACCGGGCATTTCCCGTTAAATTCTAAAGAAAGTAAACTCCATGAAAAATAATTGAAAATATCATACTCCCATCAAATTATAATATAATACATTAAATTCTCAAACTTCGATCATTCTCTTAAGAGCAAACTCGCATAACACCTGGATCCATAGCTCAACTGGCAGACTCAGTGGAAATACCTCGTTTCAACACTTGAGGTCTTGGTATCGATCCTTAGTGGGGGTGGCTAACATGGAGTGTGTGTACTGA
This sequence comes from Magnolia kwangsiensis, assembly GCA_037074715.1. Taxonomy (NCBI): domain Eukaryota; kingdom Viridiplantae; phylum Streptophyta; class Magnoliopsida; order Magnoliales; family Magnoliaceae; genus Magnolia; species Magnolia kwangsiensis. Next base: position 84,467,553 of record CM073581.1, on the reverse strand, counting down.
CATAGGTGTGTACTAACAAGCTAACCTAATAAATAAATTAATAATAAAAAAAAAACCTTGCATAAGCATCTCCAGCTAATACCTCGCCAAAAAAATTAAAAATACATATATTAGAAGAAATGAAGATAATTCAGGATGGTCATCGAAAGTTGTTAAAGGTGTGATGATATTGTACAACTACCTTCCAATTGTCGAAACCTTCAGAGTATGTAGTAGTCTTCCTCTTTGGGAAAAAAAGCTTGAAAATGGGTAATGGCCATCTCTTTCATCTTGGTCCCACATATGAGCTCTCGAACAACTCTTATGGGGCTCACAAGTTGATGGGAGTTTTAATTTTATGGCATGTGCCCAAGTTTGAGGGAAAATAACATAACAAGTCAACCACAATAAAGAAAATAGTTGAGAATGAATAACCAATGTTAGTGCCATTTTTAGGTCATAAAAGGCTTGAACCGGATTCAATTCGGTGCTTTCTGAGGTTCCAGGATTCGTCGATTAAAAATGAGCAAATCAATAAGAGCCCTCTTAACTTCTTGACTACTCAACTAACATATGAATTCGAACTTATAATAGAGTATTTTTGTCTCCATAAAAATTAAAAAATTATTAAAAAGTAATAAAGAAAAGAATATGAAAAGGAAAGCCAAACACTACAAGACAAACTTGGGGCTATCTTGGATTTTTTTAAAAGAAAAAATACTCTTTTAAAGAAAGGCGCCGGTGCAATGCTTATTAGGTAGGTGTTTTTTTTTTTTTCATTTTTTAAAGGATGATAAAAGGACGTGTGTGGTTTTGTGTAAACAAAGATAAATAGTTGATAAAAGCATAATAATAAGTTATGATAGATGTTTGGAAAGAAGTGAAAGTGCAGCTAGGAAATCCACCCTTATTTCCTTATAAAAAATCTACAGCCCCCACTATGATGTATGCATTATGTGTACACTGTCCTCTAATAAAATATTAATCTCCTTAAAATATGCTTAATTCCCTTAAAATACAAGTAAATACATCTATTAAACAGGGCCAAGGGAATGTAACAAAATAGTACCTCATTAATAATATTTACATTCTGGTACTTTCTTTAAGTAAGGTCTTTTACCTTTGGTTAGTTTTCTCAGTGGTCAGAATGATTTTTTCTAAAATAACCAAAATGTCCACCGACAGATCCTTTAACCATATGACGCACGGTAGGCCCACTATGATGGATGCATTTAATCCATGCCATCCATCAAATTTTTCAAATCATTTCAAGGTATAAGACCAAAAATAAGGTAGATCCAATTCTAAGGCAAACCACACCAAACAGTAATGATGAACACCAACCATTAAAAATTTATCGCGGGCTACAAAAGTTTCAGATCAAGTTGATATTTCATTTTTCCCCAGATCGGAGTCCAAAGCTCAAGTTGACCACCACAGAAAACAGTGACTTCCATCAACCTGTAATTATTCCTACTATTTCTTGGGGTGTGTTTTTTTTTTTTTTTTTTGTTAGCTTGCTAGTACACCCACCACCAGTTCACACATCAGCGTTAGCCACCCCTGCTAGGGAATCCATACTAAGACCTTAGTAATGAAACGAGGTATGACCTGGGTGTAAAACATTCATAAACATTTGTTAGACCTATTAAGATACTGTTCGCAAATACATGCCATCATTAAGTGTGTCTCACTTGTATGAGGGGTCAGACCAAGTTTAAGATGCATCCAAATTTTAGTTGGGCCTCACCAAGTACTTTTATTTTAAGCATGTCTTTACATGGTTTTAGATGGTATGGCCTACTCCCGTGGTGTGGTCTAATTAAACTTTGGATCTGCTTCATTTTTTGGATTTGTGCCCTAAAACTTGGGGCAAAATGAATGTATGGCCTCAATAGAACACATATATCATAGTGGACCAATAGACTTGAGACGGAACCTACCAAAAATCATAGATATATGTCAACCTCTTGTGCTTAACAGTTTCCCAAAATTGTCCTCTAATAAACGCTTAATCACCTTATAATACGCTTAATTCCCTTAAAATACAAGTAAATACATCTATTAAACAGGGCTATGGGAATTTAACAAAATAATACTCCATTAATAGAATTTACATTCTGGTACCTTTTTAATTGGGGTCTTTTACCTTCGGTTAGTCGTCAGTATGATTTTTTTTTTAAATAACCAACGTCGATCCTCTAACCTGGACACGGATAGCATATGGTGCACTGAGGGCCCCACTATGATGGATGCGTTTAATCCATGCAGTCCATCCAAATTTTCAAATCATTTCACCTTATGAGACCAAAAATAAGGTAGATCCAATTCTGAGGCAAACCACACCGCCGGAAACAGTGATGATGAACATCAACCATTAAAAACTTATCATGGGCTACAAAAGTTTCTGATCAAGCTGATATTTCATTTTTCCCCTCATCCAGGTCTGTGTGTCTTTATCCACGGTTGGATGCCAAACAAACTTTATGTTGGACATTTAGGTGGGCCCTGGTCAGTTTTCTATGATGAGTGTTCCCATTTCGATATATATATATATATATATATATATATATATATATATAGAGAGAGAGAGAGAGAGAGAGAGAGAGAGAGAGAGAGAGAGAGAGAGAGAGAGAGAGAGAGAGAGAGAGAGGGTTCTATGCGGTCGAGCTCATGGGAACATTCCATGAGGTCAAGCTATGTGGGCCCCACCATGATGTATGTAAAACATCAACACCATGCATTTGATGGGTCCCATTTAAATTAAGGGATATCCCGAAAATCATACATACACAGAACTCAGGTGGGCCATACCATCTAAAATCATGTGAAGACATGGCTAAAACATATAAAAGTACTTAGTGGGGCCCACTTGAAATTTGGATGCATCTAAAAATTGGTCTAACCCCTCATCCAAGTGGGACACACATAATGGATAGGCTGGATTTGTGAACCAGTTCTCAGTGGGCCCAACAAATGATTATGAATGTTTTAATGGAGGGTAACCCCTCTCAACTTTTGTATACGGTGTGGCCCACAAAATTCACGTATTGACTTGATTTTTAAACCCTAAGCCCACCATGAAATGATGCATCTGACTGATGGGGTAGATGTTCGACATGCATCACAGTGAGGCCCACACAACTCGAGCTCATGAAAAGTTCCCATGAGCTAGACCGCATAGAACCTTTTCCCAATAAATAAATAAATAAATAAATAAATAAATATATATATATATATATATATATATATATATATATATATATATATATATATATATATATATATATATATGGAAAATGATACTATCGGTAGAGCGCATTCAACCTTAATACAGGGTCGAGACATGTCTTGTATTACACGGTTCAATCGCTTTAGAAAAAGGCATAATGGATGATGTGGCTAACAAGTTTTCTGAGCCCCACCAAGACGTATGTATTGTATCTATATGGTCCATCCGTCTGAAAATATCATTTTAAAACATGAGCCCAAAACCTAACCATCGAAACATTCCTAGGACCGACCATGATATTTATTTTTCATCCAACCTGTTCATAATTGTTCACTCCCCAAGTGCAGGGTTGTGATGTAGTAATAACTCGGTAAGACCGAGGTCGAATCCCAAGGGACTGAAACTTGTACGTTATCTAAAATCGACTGGAAATAGAACTAGAATGAGATGAAATCTGAATTGAATTATAAATTGAGGAATAATTGTAAACTATTAATCTAAAACTTATATGAGAAATCAGAGGTAAGGAAACTAGGGATTCAGAGGATCCACTTGTAGAGATCAGGGAGATCTTATGCCTGTTTCATGAATCATGGAATTTACTGAACTGCCATTGATCTAGTTTTCAAAGAGATGAAAGGAAGATGAATTAGAATGGATTCCATCACCAAACCATGCCCAAAGACTATGGCAAACAACAGAGTCAAACTAATTACCACCCAATCACATGTATGCAAGTTAGGAAGGGTACCGACATCCAACCATGCCCAGGAGACTATGGTGAACAACAGGGCTTCCTGACATCATAAACATTAAAGAGAACCGAAATATTCAAAGCCATTACAGACCCATTGTAATTTCAGTCACAACAGACCATTAAAAACCTAAAACATTCCCATAATAATCGACTAAAATCAACGTCAATTCATGCATTAAAATTTAAATAAAATCATATCTCCCATCTCACTACCAGCTTCACCTCTTAGCCCTAACTAAGAGGTTTAGCCAGACATGGATGACTAAATCTCCACAATTGAAATAAACTAAAAAAAAATAAAAAGAAAATGCTCTTTTTTTTTTCTTCTGCTTCACGTCCCTGCCCGAGCCTCCACATCTCTCTTTTTCTTCCTTCCTAGACCTGAATGAATGCTTCCCACGTCCAAAACCTCCTTTTATAGCTGCTGGAAGGCTGGAGTCAGTGACAGAGTTGTAGCAGGACACGTAGTGCAATTTTCGCAGCCAAGTTCGGTGCCTCGAAACACGCCACTTTCCTCACTCAAATTATGAAGAAACACCGTCCCTTAGTACTTTCTTGGGTTCTCTACATGATAGACGGTTCAGATCTGCCATATGATCAAAGATGGTGGGCCAAAATCGCCTGGAAAAGTCAGTTTTCGTGGATGTGCGAAACCTTTCGCACCATTTCGCTGTTGTGATCGGTGGCCCCACAGAAGTATTTTCTAGAAAATTCACCCCATCCATTGGATTCAGAATGAAATTTCAGTCAAGAATGGGTGGTTTTGAACGTCCATTGACGCGGCCCGGAGAAGAAATCACAAAAGAATCAATTTTGAACGTTGCAGGGCAGCCCTTTTGTGGCCTCTGTATCTCACACGTGTGCACGCATGGGTGAAAAGTTTAAACATAGTTTTGTAGTGCTCGCGGCTGTCTACACGGTGGACGGTTTGGATTGAGCTTATGGGGCACGTGTGGGGCCCACAGTCGATCGCAAAAATGGCCAGCGGCCGTGCATTACGCGGTGCGTAAGCGGAAGCTTCTTCCGCTGTGATGATCGGTGGGGTCCACTTAGCTTTCTTTTTGAAAATCCACACCGTCCATTGGCTTCAAGATGAAAAACCGTCTAAGAAGGCAAAGTCCAGTTTGATTTCAATGTGACCCACAAAATCTGTAACCCAGCCATCCATCCTGCGTTTTCCATCCATCTACGTTCGTACCTGTGCATGGGATCAAAAGGACAGCTAGGTGAGGGTTTTTCCCCCCTTATCGAGAGTATGGACGGTTCAGATCATCTGAAAAGATGATGTGTGGGTCCCACTACACAAAAAAATGGGAGCCAGCGTCCGTCCGCTGGCTCTTTATGCAGAGAGGGAGAGAGAGACGGGTCGTTGCTGGCTTTGACCGGGCGCTTTAACCGGTGCAGTGCACGTGTACGTGCACTGCATGCACCCTCACCCTCATGTGGGGTCCATTGTGATGTTTATGTGAAATCCTTTCCGTCCATCCTTTTCAAAATCTCATTTTAACCGTCCAGAACACTTTTGAAGCATATCCATAACTCAGGTGGGCCCCAATTTGAGATTTTATGGGCTGATCTATCCGTTGGAAAACTTTTAGGGTGATCCAATGGATGATTTTTGACGTGTACGGTTAATTTATGGCCCTCATCTCATGTATAAAGTTTCGAGCCGAACCGATATTGGAAACCCCGTGATCTTGCGTTCTGGATGGGTTTCAAGCCACTTGAGCTTCAGTTTCTTTGTTTTCTCGGATATCTGACCGTGTATATCTGTCAATCTTGGTCCCCTGGAGTGTGTCTCATGCTTTCGTGAATTTGGAGCGTTAAATCCATGCATTTAGTATCCTATTTCGATCCAAGCTTGTAAAATCAACCTGCAACATAAACACGATTAAGTCAGCCGTTAAACACTATTATGCTCGTAAATCCGGACAATATTTGGGGTCTAATATGCACTATTTGACCCTCAACACATCCCCCAACCAGCATTTTGCTAGTCTCGAGCAAATTATGCGAAAAATAAGTTGAGAATTATAAGAGAACTTTCTATGAAATCGAGTGAGATTTTGAACAAGATACGAGAAATTTAATATTCATGAATGTTAGAAATTGTTTTCTCCTGAGCTCAAGCTCACGGTAGACTTCATAATCAAGTTTAAAGCATTAATCCATCAATTAGAAAAATTTTAAACATTGAGATCCATGGATGTATAGTCTAATCTCGGCTTATCATCATTAAGAGATCCAATCGTCAATTTCATGATATCATTGGTAACCAACAAGAAAATTCATGACAACCAAAACCTAATCCAAAACTTGCCTCATAGATTAGCCTATTAACTTGTGATTTTTCTATTCAAAGTAATGCCAAGGAAAGGGAATCAAATCCTCATCTATAGGGAGCAAACCTATGGTGAAGATCGTACACCTGACTCTTTTTCACATATCATTCATGGGGAATTAACGCTACACCTATAGGGAGCAAACCTATGGTGAAGATTAATTATCCAACCTTTTCAATTTTTATACCATGACGGCAAGATATTTCAGGCTGGTTCCTTTCATGCTTTAATAATTACCAATTTAACCCTTCAATATCAGATTGAAGTCTTAACGTGAAAGCGAGATGTGACATGTGAAATCCTGATGCGATCAATATTTAAAACTTCTAATCATGGCTTAGCAACTCGATCTTAACTGCAAAATGCCACCGATACGGAATCCAAGAGTCATAAATTATCAACATCATATATCTCACAATTCTAAATCAAGGATATTCGTCAAAATCACTTCGAATTCATAAAAATTTTCAGAAAAATTTAAAAATTTTTCACAATTTTCACAAGTTTTGCTTAAGACTAAGAAAATCCTGATTAGGAAGCCTAATCTCTCACCCCCAATCTAAAATCTACATTATCCTCAATGTAAAAGATCTAAACATAGAACAACAAAAGTAAAATGATGGGAAGATAGTACCTGGATAACGAATCAAGAGAGAGACTTTCTAAGATATCATAGCATGAAAGCTGGTTAGCATGAGAGAAAAAGAAAAACAAAAATGATGAAAATAAAATCCTACCTATACCACTTTCGCAGGTGCTCTCGATTGCATTTAGCGTATGCAACAAGCCTTTAAACCCCTAGGTTACCCCTAGAGGACGAGTTGTAGTCTCGTGAGGGTTTGCAGTAATGTTACCCACAAACATTGAATCATCTACTAAAGAATGAAAAGGAATAAAAAAGCTGGGTTGCCTCCCAGGAGCGCTAAATTTACCGTCTTCAGCCAGACAAATAAAACAACTATCCTAGACCTATGAAAGCGATAAACCTACCTATACCTCCATCAGACTAGGAGATCAGTCCTGGTAAACAGGAGCAATCAGAGGCATGGACATGTCTTCTGAATCAAATGACTCGACAAATGGCTTTAATCGATGTCCATTTACTTTAAACTCCTTGCCATTGTCGGGATCTCTTATCTCGACGGCCCCATGAGGATAAGCAGTAACAACAATGTAAGGGTCGGTCCAACGAGATCGAAGCTTACTCGAAAAGAGATGTAGTCGAGAGTCATACAAGAGGACTTTCTGACATGGCGTGAATGATTTTCGTAGAATATGTTGATCATGAAACGTCTTCATCCTGTCCTTGTAAATTCTCGAGTTCTCATATGCATCATTCCGGATTTCTTCCAGTTCATTTAATTGAAGTTTGCGTAGCGAGACAGCATTGTCCAGATTGAAATTCAGATTTTTGATGGCCCAGTATGCTTTATGTTCCAATTCCACAAGCAAGTGACAGGCTTTCCCATAGACAAGTCTAAAGGGAGATGTTCCAATAGGAGTTTTGAAAGCAGTACGGTATGCCCATAAGGCATCGGTCAATCGGATTGACCAGTCCTTACGATCAGGGTTAACCGTTTTTTCTAGGATATATTTGATCTCCCTATTAGAAATTTCAGCTTGTCCACTTGTCTGTGGATGGTATGGGGTGCTCACCTTATGAGAGATACCATATTTCTTCATTAAGCTCTCAAATGGTCTATTGCAGAAGTGTGAGCCCCCGTCACTAATGATGGCTCGAGGCGTTCCGAACCGTGACAGGATATTTTCTTTCAAAAATTTAATGACCGTGCGATGGTCATTTTTGTGGTACGGAATTGCTTCGACCCATTTAGTGACATAGTCTACGATGAGCAAAATATACAGATTTTTAAATGATTGGGGGAATGGTCCCATGAAATCAATGCCCCAACAATCAAATGCTTGTATAATAAGGATGGGATTCAAGGGCATCATATTTCGACGGGACAATGCTCCTAATTTCTGACAACGCTCACAAGCCTTGCAAAACTCATGAGTATCCCTGAACATAGTAGGCCAGTAAAAGCCACACTATAAAATCTTGGCCGTGGTCTTTTTAGCAGAAAAGTGGCCACCACAGGCCTATGAGTGACAGAAGGAGATGACACTCTGATGCTCATCGTCTGCTACGCATCTCCTTAAGATTTGGTCTGGGCAATATTTAAATAAATATGGATCGTCCCAGAAAAAGTTACGCACCTTGGTAAAGAATTTCTTCTTATCTTGTGACGTCCAATGTGTCGGTATGACACCTGTAGCAAGATAATTAGCAATATCAGCGAACCAAGGTGAATGGGAGACTTTAAACAGTTGTTCATCAGGGAACATGTCATTGATATAGGTCGCCTCAAGGGAATCAGAGATATTAAGGCGAGAAAGGTGATCAGCTACTACGTTCTCTACTCCCTTTTTGTCTTTAATTTATAAATCAAATTCTTGCAGTAGAAGGATCCATCGTATTAGGCAGGACTTATAATCATTCTTGAAAAGAAGATACTTAAGTGCCGCATGATCTGTATAAATAATGATCTTGGATCCGATCAGGTAGGACCGAAATTTGTCCAAAGCGAACACTACGGCTAAAGAGTTCCTTTTCCGTAGTCGAGTAGGTCACTTGGGCAGGATTTAGAGTCCTATTTGCGTAGTGAATAACGTAAGGCCGCTTATCTTTTCTCTGGCCTAGAACCGCTCCAAGAGCATAATCAGAGGCGTCGCACATAAGTTCAAAAGGAAGACTCCAGTCAGGTGGCTGCATGATAGGTGCAGTGGTTAACATGCCCTTAAGCTTAGTGAAAGCTTCTTGGCACTGCTCAATCCACTCGTATGGTGTATCCTTTTGAAGAAGATTACATAAAGGACGAGAGAGGAGACTAAAGTCCTTTATGAATCGTCTGTAAAAGCGTGCATGTCCTAAGAAGGATCGCACGTCTCTGATATTCTTGGGTGGAGGTAGATTAGAGATAAGATCAATTTTTACCTTATCTACCTCGATTCCTTTGGACGAGATGATATGCCCAAGGACAATTTCCTTTTGAACCATAAAATGACACTTCTCCCAGTTAAGTACCAAATTTTTTTCTTCACATCTTTTCAGCACACATTTAAGACTTGCTAAGCATTCGCTGAAAGATGAACCAAAAACAGAGAAATCGTCCATGAAGACCTCTAGATATTTTCCCACCATGTCAGAAAAGATACTCGTCATGCATCACTAAAAGGTGGCAGGGGCATTACATAACCCGAATGGCATCATTCTGTAAGCAAAGGTGCCATAGGGACATGTAAATGTGGTCTTTTCCTGATCTTCAGGAGCGATTTCAATCTGATTATAACCTGAATACCCGTTAAGGAAACAATAATAGGAATGACCAGCTAGCCTTTTCAGGATTTGAGCAATGAAGAGCAAAGGAAAGTGGTCTTTCCTTGTGACGGTATTCAGCTTTCTGTAGTCAATGCACATTCTCCAACCAGTGGTAACTCTGGTCGGCACGAGTTCATTATTGGCATTGGCTACGATGGTGATCCCGGACTTCTTAGGAACTACCTGAGTTGGACTCACCCATTGACTATCGGATATGGGGTATATGATCCTCACATCCAATAGTTTGAGAACCTCGGCCTTAACCACTTCCTTCATGTTTGGATTTAATCTACGTTGTGATTGCCGAATAGCCTTTGCATTGTCCTCAAGATATATACGGTGAGTACAAATCGATGGGTTGATTCCCTTGAGGTCCGCTATCGTCCATCCAAGGGCTCCCTTATGCTCAATGAGAGTAGATATCAGCATACTCTCCTGTTCTTTCTCCAGGTGGGCAGAGATCACCACCGGATAAGTCTCATCTTGACCTAAATAGACATATTTTAAATCAAAGGGCAAATGTTTTAGGTCAAGCTTCGGTGGCTTGAGGTTAGACGGTAGAGGCACTACATCAGTTTGGGGCAATTCTTCAATTTGTGGCCTCCACCGGTTAACTTCAAGTACCGGTGCAGTATCAAGCATGACACACGTCTCCCTAATTATATCATCATCAAGATCATGGGAGTGGGCCAAGCACGTCTGTAGAGGATCAGAGGATAAGGTGAGAGGTGTTCTATCTTCCACAAAAGAATCAATCATGTTAACATCGTGGAAATCGTCATCATCCTCTGAGTTGCTGCCGTTATTGAAAAAGATATTCGATTCTAATGTCAAGTTTTCAAATGACATAGTTATGACACCATTCCTGCAATTGATAATTGCATTTGAAGTGGACAGGAATGGGCGACCAAGAATGACGGGAATCTGAGTGCTCGTGTCATTGATGGGTTCGGTGTCCAAGATGATAAAATCAATAGGGTAGTAGAATCTATCAACCTGGACCAACACATCCTCGATGATCCCTCTTGGTACACGAACAGAACGATCAGCAAGTTGTAGTGTGGTTCGAGTGAGTTTTAATTCACCCAAACCTAACTGTTGGTATACCGAATAGGGAATCAAATTGACGCTTGCTCCTAAGTCAAGAAGTGCGTGATCAATTCGATAGTTCCCGATTACACATGATATGGTTGGGCAACCGGGATCTTTGAATTTTTGCGGCACGTCTTGTTTCAGGATGACACTCACTTTCTCAGTTAAGGAAATTTTCTTTTGAACACTTTTCCGTCGTTTGGTAGTGCATAAGTCCTTTAGAAATTTAGCATATAAAGGAATCTGTTTTACAACATCAAGCAGAGGAATGTTGACTTTCACTTGTTTCAATACCTCTAAGATATCCTGAGAGTTAGATAGACGTTTTGGTTCAACCAACCGTTGGGGAAACGGAGCAACTGGCTTCTCTAGAGGTTCCGGTTCAAATTTTTGTGGGGCATCACTAGATCCATCATTGTTGTCCTCTTCTGATTCTTGAGGCTTTTCGGGCCTAACCGGACGGGTTTTATCAATAACCTTCCCACTCCTAAGAGTGGTGATGGATTTAGCGTGCCCCATTTGATTTGAAGAGCTGGGGTTTCCTGTCTCGTATTGCGGTTTAGGATTGGGGATTGGTTGTGCAGGAATCATCCCTTTTTCCATAGCCATCATACGTGAATCTATTTTTTGCATAAAATCTGAAATTCCTTACATTGTCCGAGTCAGCTCTTGTATGGAAATTTGAACCTATTTTTCTTGAGGTTTTCCCTGATTTGGATTTTGATTGAAGAAACCTTGAGGGGTAGCAGTTTGTCCGTTCCTCCAACTAAAATTCGGATAATTTTTTCAGCCAGGATTGTACGTATTAGAGGGTGGTCCATTGAAAGGTCTTTGATAGTTATTTACGGCATTAGATTGTTCATTCAATACTTCTCGAAAGGCAGGTATTGAAGGACAATTTTCAGTAGTATGAATGTTGCAATCACAGATGCCGCAAACACTTTCATTAACCTTTTCCTTCCTTCCTTCCATGGCCTCAAATTTTCTGGTGAGATTGGCCACTTTAGCATTAAGATCATTATCCTCTTTTAGGAGATATATTCCTCCTTTTTTCCTTAAATGAGCCGGCCTAGACGTAGTGTTCGTCCTTGGATAATAGTCTCATGATTGTGTTTTTTCAGCAAGACTATCGAGGTAATCCCATACCTCGTCGATATTTTTATTAATAAAATCTCCATTACACATTGTCTCGACCATTTGGCACATGGAAGATGTTAGCCCATCATAAAAAAAATTCGTAATGCACCATATTTCAAAGCCATGTTGTGGGCATGCATTAACTAGATCCTTGAACCTTTCCCAACATTGGAAGAATGTTTCATCTTCCTTTTGGGAAAAGTTCATGATTGCTCTCCTGAGGGTAATTGTCTTATGATGTGGGAAAAATTTCTTTATAAATTCCCTCTGCATATCATTCCATGTGCCAATAGATCTAGGACGCAGTGAATGTAATCACGTCTTGACTTTTTCTTTCAAGGAAAATGGAAAGAGTTTCAGCCTAATAGTATCCTCAGATACATTAGAAAAGTATAAGGTGCATATGATTTCATCGAACTCTTTCAAATGCAAGTATGGTTCTTCAGACTCAAGCCCATGGAACTTAGGAAGGAGTTGGATAACCCCTGGCTTGATGTCCACATGTCCTGTATTCTTAGGAAAAATCATACATGAGGGCGTACTCACCCCCGCCGGTTGTAAATAATCTCGTAAAGTACGAGGCGGGGGTGTCTGATGCACCTCATTCTCATCATGTACTTCCTCAACCCTAGGTTGGGGTAGTGCTTGAGGTTGATTTTCAGCCATAACGTCCTCTAACTCAGGAGAATTCAAGTGGTGTCTAGTCCTGTGATGGACAGTCAACCCCTCAACTAATCCTCCTTCAGTCACGAGACGTCGAGTGTTGTCGCGTGCCCACTGGGGCATAAAACACACTCAGCCCTCAAATTCTATCTTAAACCTAAGAGAAAGGAAGAAGTAGAAATCTAGAAAATAAAAGAGAAAGATGAAAAGAGGTTACCAAATTTGGAGTCCTAGGTTAAGAATCTGCAAAACAAAACAAAATAAGTTAGTTTATAAGAATAGAAAGTCCTAATTAAAAGTAAATTAATTTCTAGAGAAAAGAAGAATTTGTAAAGAAAGAAGAATTAGAAAGAGCTTACTAAATTAAAAGTTTCCTACAAAACAGAAAAATTAGGTTAGTTCTAAAAAAAAAACTTACAGAAAAATTCTAAAACAAGAAACAAGGTTAGGATTCCTAAAAAGAATTAGAATTAGAATCTCACTAAAAAGAAGGAATAAATCTTAATCTAAATCTAGAATATAAAGGAAGAATTTAAGACAGAATTTACTAATTTAGAAACTATCTTAGAAGCCTATAAAACAAGAAAGACAAGTTAATTTTTAAAATTTAAGAAAATCTAAACCTAATCTTAAACTAATCCTAAAACTAATTAATTTCAGAAAAACGTAGCCGACAGTCTCCGGCAACGGCGCCAAAAACTTATTCACTCCCCAAGTGCAGGGTTGTGATGTAGTAATGACTCGGTAAGACCGAGGTCGAATCCCAAGGGACTGAAACTTATACGTTATCTAAAATTGATTGGAAATAGAACTAGAATGAGATGAAATCTGAATTAAATTATAAATTGAGGAATAATTGTAAACTATTAATCTAAAACTTATAGGAGAAATCAGAGGTAAGGAAACTAGGGATTCAGAGGATCCACTTGTAGAGATCAGGGAGATCTTATGCCTGTTTTATGAATCATGGAATTTACTGAACTGCCATTGATCTAGTTTTCAAAGAGATGAAAGGAAGATGAATTAGAATGGATTCCATCACCAAACCATGCCCAAAGACTATGACAAACAACAGAATCAAACTAATTACCACCCAATCACATGTATGCAAGTTAGGAAGGGTACTGACATCTAATCATGCCCAGGAGACTATGGTGAACAACAGGGCTTCCTGACATCATAAACATTAAAGAGAACCGAAATATTCAAAGCCATTACAGACCCATTGTAATTTCAGTCACAACAGACCATTAAAAACCTAAAACATTCCCATAATAATCGACTAAAATCAACGTCAATTCATGCATTAAAATTTAAATAAAATCAAATCTCGCATCTCACTACCAGCTTCACCTCTTAGCCCTAGCTAAGAGGTTTAGCCAGACATGGATGGCTAAATCTCCACAATTGAAATAAACTAAAAAAAAATAAAAAGAAAATACTCTTTTTTTTTCTTCTGCTTCACGTCCCTGCCCGAGCCTCCACGTCTCTCTTTTTCTTCCTTCCTAGACCTGAATGAATGTTTCCCACGTCCAAAACCTCCTTTTATAGCTGCTGGAAGGCTGGAGTCAGTGACAGAGTTGTAGCAGGGCACGTAGTGCAATTTTCGCAGCCAAGTTCCGTGCCTCGAAACACGCTACTTTCCTCGTTCAAATTTTGAAAAAACACCGTCCCTTAGTACTTTCTTGGGTTCTCTACATGATAGACGGTTCAGATCTGCCATATGATCAAAGATGGTGGGCCAAAATCGCCTGGAAAAGTCAGTTTTCGTGGATGTGCGAAACCTTTCGCACCATTTCGCTGTTGTGATTGGTGGGCCCCACAGAAGTATTTTCTGGAAAATTCACCCCGTCCATTGGATTCAGAACGAAATTTCAGTCAAGAATGGGTGGTTTTGAACGTCCATTGACGCGGCCCAGAGAAGAAATCACAAAAAAATCAGTTTTGAACGTTGCAGGGCAGCCCTTTTGTGGCCTCTGTATCTCACACGTGTGCACGCATGGGTGAAAAGTTTAAACATGGTTTTGTAGTGCTCGCGGCTGTCTACACGGTGGACGGTTTGGATTGAGCTTATGGGGCACATGTGGGGCCCACAGTCGATCGCAAAAAGGGCCAGCGGCCGTGCATTACGCGGTGCGTAAGCAGAAGCTTCTTCCGCTGTGATGATCGGTGGGGTCCACTTAGCTTTCTTTTTGAAAATCCACACCGTCCATTGGCTTCAGGATGAAAAACCGTCTAAGAAGGCAAAGTCCAGTTTGATTTCAATGTGACCCACAAAATCTGTAACCCATCCATCCATCCCGCGTTTTCCATCCATCTACGTTCGTACCTATGCATGGGATCAAAAGGATAGCTAGGTGAGGGTTTTTCCCCCCTTATCGAGAGTATGGACGGTTCAGATCATCTGAAAAGATGATGTGTGGGTCCCACTACACAAAAAAATGGGAGCCAGCGTCCGTCCGCTGGCTCTTTATGCAGAGAGGGAGAGAGAGACGG